>OV651813.1:47138442-47533442 GCA_927349885.1 Psylliodes chrysocephalus
CGCATAACTCATGAACCGATACACGGAAAAACACCAAATTTCAAACTTAAGCTTTATTCCAGCGTCTAATGAGCTGATTAGATTTTGGGCAGAGTCGGAACATCTGGGGGGGGTACTTTATAGGTGGTCATTTTTATATTTTATGGAATATATCTGTTATTTACGTTTGGGGAAGAAAAATTTTTAAATAAAAGTTACTTCTTATTTTATTATCTATAATTTTTGTCATTTACAAAATTTTCCTAAAATGGTCCGTATTCGAGAAATTTGACAAAATGTAAAAAATATTTTTTTTTATAAAAATTGTTCAAACAAAAGTTGTTTGTAATATAATTCTCTATAATTTTTGTCCCATAAATAATTTCTCTAAAATGGACCGTATTCGAGATATTTGAGAAAATGTGTAAATTTCGAAATTTGAAGAAAACTCAAAAACGGATAAAGAAAAAATCAATAAATTTTAAACTTAAGTTTTATTTCGGCCTGACGTGAAATGATTAGATTTTGGACAAAGTCGGAACATCTGGGGGGGTACTTTATGGGAGGCCGTTTATATATTTTATGGAATATATCTGTTATTTATGTTTGGAGAAGAAAATTGTTCAAATAAAAGTTACTTCTAATATTATTATCTATAATTTTTGCCTTATGTAAAAATTTCCTGAAATGATCCGTATTCGAGAAATTTGACAAAATGTGCAAAATTCTGATTTTTATGAAAATTGTTGAAATAAAAGTTGTTTGCGATATCGATCTCTATAATATTTGTTCATACATGATTTTTTTTAAATGGACCGTAATGGAAAAATTGTAGGAAAAGTGCTAAATTTAAATTTTTCAGTATTTTCATTTTAAATGAATATCTATAGAAAAATGTTTCGCGGTAGATGTATGTGGACATTGTATATATATTTAGTTTATCCTCTAAACATTTATAGAGATGCTGCAATAGGTTGTACACAATAAACGGAAAAAGCCTGTAATAACTAGATAGGAAAGTCATGTGTTGGACACATCAGATTTTTTTTATTTATTTTTATTTATTTTTACTTTCCTATCTGTATACAGATATAAGGAAAGTATAGGAATCATGATTTTTTTCGACCTTGAGTTTTCGACGGATTTTTACGTTTTGAGGTCCCCTGAATCCGTTTTGACTATTTTCGCGATGATGTCTGTGTGTGTGTCTGTGTGTCTGTGTGTCTGTGTGTGTGTGTGTGTGTGTGTGTGTGTGTGTGTGTGTGTGTGTGTGTGTGTGTGTCTGTATAACGCATAACTCATGAACCGATACACAGAAAAACACCAAATTTTAAACTTAAGCTTTGTTTCAGCGTCTTATGAGCTGATTAGATTTTGGGCAGAGTCGGAACATTTGGGGGGGTACTTTATAGGTGGTCATTTTTATATTTTATGGAATATATCTGTTATTTACGTTTGGAGAAGAAAATTCTTTAAATAAAAGTTACTTCTAATATTATTATCTATAATTTTTGTTCTATACAAAATTTTCCTAAAATGGTCCGTATTCGAGAAATTTGACAAAATGTAAAAAAAATATTTTTTTATAAAAATTGTTTCAATAAAAGTTGTTTGTAATATAATTCTCTATAATTTTTATTCTCTACATAATTTCTCTAAAATGGACCGTATTCGAGATATTTGAGAAAATGTGTAAATTTCGAATTTTGAAAAAAACTCAAAAACAGATAAAGAAAAAAACATTAAATTTTAAACTTAAGGTTTATTTCGGCCTGACGTGAAACGATTAGATTTTGGACAAAGTCGGAACATCTGGGGGGGGTACTTTATGGGAGGCCGTTTTTATATTTTATGGAATATATCTGTTATTTATGTTTGGAGAGGAAAATTGTTCAAATAAAAGTTACTTCTAATATTATTATCTGTAATTTTTGTTTTATGTAAAAATTTCCTGAAATGGTCCGTATTCGAGAAATTTGACAAAATGTGCAAAATTCTGATTTTTGAAATAAAAGTTGTTTGCGATATCGATCTCTATAATTTTTGTTTATACATGATTTTTTTAAAATGGACCGTAATGAAAAAATTGTAGGAAATTAAAATTTTTCAGTATTTTCGTTTTCCATGAATATCTATAGAAAAATGTTTCGAGGTAGATGTATGTGGACAATGTATATATTTAGTTTATCCTCTAAACATTTATATAACTAGATAGGAAAGTCATGTGTTGGACACATCAGATTTTTATTTATTTTTATTTGTTTTTATTTATTTCTATTTCACCCTCCCCCATTTCCTTACTCCCCGTTTCATTCCTTCCCCGTTTCCTTCCTCCCCCGTTTCATTCCTTCCCCGTTTCATTCCTTTTCCCTCGTTTCCTTCCTGCCCGGTTTCCTTTCTCTTCCGCTTCTTTCCTCCGCCGTTCCCCAGTTTCCTTTCTCCCTCGTGTCTTTCCTTCCACATTTCCTTTCTCCCCCGTTTCCTTAATCCCCCGTTTCCTTAATCCCCCGTTTCCTTCCTCCCCCGTACCTTTCTCCCCCGTTTCCTTTCCACCCCAATCTCTTCCTCCCCCGTGTCCTTCCTCCCCCGTTTCATTCATCCTGTTTCCTTCCTCCCCCGTTTCCTTGTAGTAAATGACCCTCATTTCAAAACGTATTTATTGTAAAACGGAAATAGAACAATATGTATTATAAAATCCCCGTATAAAAATAATGAAAATTAAGTATTTTTGTTACTTTATTATTTTTATTATATACAATTATTACAAGTTTATCAAACCAAATAATTTTTGAGGACAGGCGGGCATCTGACAAGTCTTTTCTTCCATCTCAGTTTCAGCTTCAATGCAGTTTGCTTTGCAGTGCCTCCATCGAATGTGACGCCCCTTGCCGCAACTTACGCTACAGCTTGACCAAGGAGTCCACTCCTCCCAAATTGTTGCCCCTTGAGTACTACTAGTACTAGTAGTGACTTTTCGAGTGACGGGATTCAAGTGAACTTTGTCTAAAATACATTTTAATATACACCATTGAGAAAAAAGATTGCATGCACTTAAGATTTGGTGCTACATGAAAAATTCTGTTAAGTTTTACCTTCCTATCTGTATATGTCCAAATATAGATTTGCTTTCTCTCTAAGGCACGAATGGTGAAAGCAGGTGGCGCTATACGTTATTTAGCGAGAACCGCGGAAAATGTAAAACATCATATTTGTACATTATACAAGTACTTATGAAACAAAATCATTTTTGCGTTATTTTAGAAAATTGAGAAAAATGCTCAGATGCGTCAATTTTTATTTTTGATAAAACATTTTTATTATAAAAATGTCATCCCAGATTTCAACTTCTGTCCGTGGTATTCGCTCCGTGCGTGACAGCAGCGCCAATTTAGGTAATAATGGACTATGGGGTCTATTAGGCATTCCAAACAAATGAATTACCAGTGGGCAGGTTTGGTATATCTAAGGGTGGCGACATATGGTGTATTCTATCTACTTTACGTAAAATCATGAATAATGGATTACATTTAAATATTTTATGTCAAACACAATAAAAATAATATTTAAAAAACCCACTTATACATTTCTTCATAAATTGGCAGGCTTGGCGAGTACTACTTCGAATAAAAATAGCGTCCAAGTTGCAAGACTATGTCGCTACCCCCTTAAATATACAAGAATTTCCCACTGGCACCTATTGTTTGACAGGTCGTTGGAATGCCAAATTCTGTAACAATTCCTTTATATTTAATGACCTTTAAAAATATTGGCGGCTTTTAAAAATATTTTCGTATTCGTTAATTTACTTCTGTCATTACTTTCTTTAAGATAGTCCTCTAATGTATTTTAAAGATCCGTTTAAATAATGACAGAAGTAAAGAAGAAAATATTTTTAAAGGCCGTTAAATATAAAGGAATTGTTACAGAATAGACCCCATATTGACAAATACAATTTTTAACAATTCGTAATTTGTTTGTTGTTTTGTGAGAGAGATGACTTCGGACGGTGTCCATTTGCCACAGAATGTAGAATTCGTAATTAAAAAGTATATATTGATATGAATCTCCCCCGAACTAGCTCTGAGCACCAGGAAATTCCTCCCTGAGGGTGTGCTTCAGCTAAAATAATCAAACAAATTAAATTTTATATACAAAAATCTTCACAAAAATCAAATTCTCCGATTGTAACGGCTTCTGTAATATTCTAAAAAAATAAAATCAATCCTCTTCACTCTACTCTAGATCTGCACTTCTCTGCTACGTCCCGCTACTGTCACATCTGACACGTCCTTCTCAATATAATAATCTCAGTATGCAAATTAGTACTTATCTTTTATCTCTCAATGTCCAGGTACAATGTCTCCTGCTTCTTCAATCTCGGAATCAATCTCTTTATAAATGATACTTATTTTTCAAAATTATCTTTTATTATTTCAAATTCTTCAATACACCTATTACTGGTAAATCGTGATTTTTATCGTAGCTCTTATTTAAATTTTCTCTAAACAACTCTTTGAGTTAGACTGCGAAGGCGGTCGGTCAATCACGACCCTCACCCTTCGCCGGGGTATTTCTAACTGACTGTTTTCCAAAATCAATAAAAATCACCATTTTCCATAACAACGAACTTTGTTTCAAACTTTAACAACGCAATTAATGTAGCTTCACATACTCAGGGTGATATCTTTCCTGATGCCCGTATGTAGTCAAATCAGGAAACCATATTAAATCCCCCAAATTATTATATGTACAGGTACAAGTTCAACACCCTGTACATATAAAAATTTCCACGCAGGAATAGCATGACAAGACCGACACTTGCCACATATCTGCCATGTTCAAAGCCCATTACAAACACACAATAATAACAATTACACTAACTTTGCCTCAAATACACATCCTGTATATTAAAATACCACGAATTTTCTCTCTACCTCTAAACCTTACTGTATAACTATTTTCCTCCTTAAACTGATAAGCATTCAAATTATTGGAATACGCAAATTGAATTGCCACATATGGCCAAAAATACCCAACATTTATTAAAATATCCACCTTAAACAGCATTTGGAATCATAATTCAATTAATGTTAGACTAGAACGGACCTCATTACCTGGTCTAATGCTGCCTTATGAGTAATTACCTGTTGTCTTTCCGAGCACTGTTCACAGCTCCTGGTCCCAAAATTTGTACCCTTGCTGCCTTAAACATGTCCCTTTTTAAATTTCACATGTTTCCAAATGCTCCTATTCCTCTTTTCTTTATCTAACCACAAACTACGTTTCGAAGAATCCCCCTTTTTGAATCTTACACGTTTCCTAATGCTCCTATTCCTCTTTTCCTTATCTAACCACACACTATATCTCAACGAATCCCCCTCTTTAAATCTTACACGTTTCCTGTTCCTCCTATAGATTTTTTTCTTTATGTTCATAAATCCACATTTCCACAAAATATCTAACACCAGATCATATTTGAACTTTTCTAACAATACCTGGCTTCTTATTTTTAAATTTCCCCCTACTTCAATATCTGTAACCCCATTATAATAACCCTTACCTCTTTCTTCCGCTATTTTATTATCAATGTTTACTGTTTCCTGATCCTTAACTAAATTGTCATTAACCTCTGTAGCCACAAATCTCCTAACCTCATCATCCTGTACCTTCTCTATCTCATCTATTCTACCTATAACCTCTTCTCTAATAACTTCCTTATCTGTTTCTACTTTTACCAACTCTATCTCTTGTCCTAGCTCAACCTCAGTATTATCTAACCTACTACCCACCTTACGAACCTCTTCCACTGCCATATCCATCTTTTTCTCCATCATTTCCCTATCTTCCTCTAACATTTTTATCATCCTAGCCCCATCTTCCTCTAACATTTTCATCATCCTAGCCCCATCTTCCTCTAACATTTTCCTATTTTCCTCCCTATATTTCTTCATCCTAGCCCGATCTTCCTCAACCATACTCAACATCCTAGCCAACATACTCATCATTTTTTCTTTCTCTGGTATCTCCTCAATTGTCCCTTTTTTCACCTCCATATCCTCTCCAGCACCTGTCTTTTTTCCGTCCCTGATATAAATGATACTTATTTTTCAAAATTATCTTTTATTATTTCAAATTCTTCAATACACCTATTACTGGTAAATCGTTATTTTTATCGTAGCTCTTATTTAAATTTTCTCTAATAACAACTCTTTGAGTTAGACTGCGAAGGCGGTCGGTCAATCACGACCCTCGCCCTTCGCCGGGGTATTTCTGACTGTTTTCCAAAATCAATAAAAATCACCATATTCCATAACAACGAACTTTGTTTCAAACTTTAACAACGCAATTAATGTAGCTTCACATACTCAGGGTGATATCTTTCCTGATGCCCGTATGTAGTCAAATCAGGAAACCATATTAAATCCCCCAAATTATTATATATACAGGTACAAGTTCAACACCCTGTACATATAAAAATTCAAGAATCAAGAAATTCCGTAACGCGTAACGAAAAAAAACCTAACACCCCCCACTCCGACTGGCACAGCGGTGCGGCGTTAAACAATATTAACTTCTCATTTATTCAATAAAAAAATTCCGTAATGAAAATAAACCTAACACCCCCCACCTCGACCGGCACAGCGGTGCGACGTTGAAAGCCGTGCATCGTCGTCGTTTTAGTTCGGCAGACTTTGGCACGGTGTTTGTTTGCGTGCGACTAGACGTATGCGTGTAGACTAGCTGCTAACTGCTCATAACTGATTCTATCTCTTTTAAGGCTGTATGTCACGATACTAAATTAAGTACTAAATTTAGAACTAAATTAATGCATTTTTTAAGTACTAAAAAAATGTACGTTGCAAACAGCAAATTTAGTACTAAATTTAGTACTAAAAAAAGTCATTAATTAGAACTTGTTCTATTTTCTACTAAATTTAGTACTAAAAGTGCGTCGAAATGTTGCGCAGAAGTTTTTCACAGAAAAAATTGACACGACGGTATTTTCTGTACCATTTTGTTTTTAATTAGCGAAAATTTTGCATTATCGACTTGAATAAAGTTCGCTTGTTTAATTTTGTAGATTTTATTGTGTTTTTTTCGTGGTTTATAGTAGCATTGCTGTATTTGGTTGTTGTCATGTCAAATTGATAATAAAAACACCATTTTACTTCACTTGTCTATTTTACCCAGAATATTTCATTTCTCTGCTTAATTCACGTATTAATATGTCAATGCGCGTGCGCCTATAGTTAATTTAGTACTAAAAATTGGTATCGTTGCAAACGGAAAAAAATATTTTTAGTTCTAAATTTAGTACTAAATTAATGACTTAATTTAGTGCTAAGTTTAGTACTTAATTTAGTATCGTGACATACAGCCTTTAGGCACAATTTCGGAAAAATTGAATTTGAAAATGAATAATGATCCACAAGACTCCACAACAAAATATGGGACCACCATTGACGTGGTATTTTCCAGATATTTAGAGGATATCAAGTCTCAAACTTATGTTTTTTTATTTCAGTTACCATAAACCTATAGTTTCAATGATAAAAATTCCTAAATAACCTGTATTGTAAGATAATAAAAATATTTTAAACAATATTAACCTCTCATTTATTCAATGAAAGAAAAAAAATTGTTTTCTTATCGGTCACCACGCTCAAAAAGTGTAACAACTTGAATTAATATCAAAGAAAATACTTGAATTAATATCAAAGAAAAAAAAATACTGCATAAATAAAATAAATAATTATAATTGCATAAGTTGATAAAAAAATGCTATACAATAGCTTTACCGCGGCAGTCCCCGAGGGCCACGCGTATTTTTTTTTTTAATATATCCATACTCATTTAAATAAACCTTACATACAATACGACCAGCAAAAATGGCCCGCGAGAAACAGAATTCCTACGAATGGAGAATCGACCCCCTGATCGTGTTGTAGGTTAAGAACGATAAATTAATATATTCTGAAAAACAAATGAATATATCTACTGGTAGAATTTTTATTTTACGTTCCAAAAAAATGTCAAATATACCGGGTGTTCAAATTAAAGTGTTACAGTTAAATACCGCCTGTTATATAAAAACGAAAGTTTTATAGTTTTTTGGGGAAAACATTTTGGCTAAAATCGTTTTTTTATAGCTATCCATAATATGGCCAACTTTTTTTTCACGCAGCAAAATTTTCAAGTAGGTGTTACTAAATAAGTAGAAGTCCAATAAAAAAATGTTTCCTTTAGAAGTTTCTTATGTTTTTATGAACATTAAGAATACCTATGTAAAAAAATAGGGTTCCAATGGCCATATTATGGTCAGCTATAAAAAATTAATTTAGCCAAAATGTTTCCCCTAAAAAACTATAAAACTTTTGTCTGATACTTTTTTTTATAAAATACATATTTTCGGCGATATTTAACTGTAACACTTTAAACACCCGGTATAATCATCAACATACGTTCTTTTATCACAAAACACTAAATTATAATACTAACTTACTAGAAATCATCGTTCAGATTTGGTAACTAGAAACAACGTAACGACTTATTGAATAGAGTTTCAAAAATTATCGTTATAAAAGTCGTTGGTTGAACTGTCGTTAGTTTAAAGATGTCGTCCATAAACGATAAATTACTGAATAGGGCCCTAAGTCTAATAAGTTCTTTGAAGAATTAACCTATTCTGTCAAAATAAAAAATACCATTAAATAGCGTGAAGTTAAAATGTATAAAAGAACGATCGTTATTTATATTTTTATTTTTGTTCGAAAGAAAACATAGAATGAATGATTAAAACTGGTTTCCCATCAATAAGTCACAAAATTGCATTCCAGCCACATACAATAATCAAAGGCAGAAATCTTGAAATCTAGTCCTTGCTGAATGAACATTTAAGAATAAAGGGATGTTGAAGAACATCGTAAAATGATAATTTATTTCAAGTTTCTGATGTCTACTATTTCCAGTATTACTGTTATTATTACAAAAATAAAGGTAATTTTTTTTCTTATTGTACACCTATCCATTTATTTCTTTGATTTAATTTCCACTTTGCTACAGAAAATTTTTATAATTTTCACTTTTTTTTGCTAGTATTTGTACAATTTTCAACACAGCAACTCCGGTTGCTTATTGTATTGTTTTTACCTACTTTTTTGAAAAAAAAAATAAAATGTATACGTGTATTTGATATGCCAAAATGACAAAATATCGCCCTAAAATGCACGAATTATCCGCAGCTAGCCGCTACTATCGCTTTTGCTTCCCCTACCATGACTTCGCAATGAGCGAATAGCAGGGACAGAAGTTGGAAAGGCTTTTGGTATGTAAAAAGGTGGTAAACGTCAAACCCTGTCGGGTAATATTTGTTCGCTATAATCGTATCGTAAAATAAAAATAATACCAAACATTTTAAATTAGTACCGGCGGAATCTAGCAAACGTATCTATTTATGGGCTACAAATAATTATTTAAACAAGTAATATCTCATCAAAATTCTACAAAATTTTAACAGCTATTCACAATTTATTAAATTATTTACATGAAATTTTTATTATCATCTATAAAATAATTTTCTGCAAAAATGTTTCGCGTTCACTTTGATTAGCTCCGCGTCAAAACTGTCTAATCCTATATATGAAGTAGTAGAACTGGCAAAAGCCTTTCAAACTTCTGTCCCTGCTATAGCTCTACCCCCTTGAATATTTTAAATAGCCATAGCGATAACTCATTTGAAAATGTTTTTAATTTTTTATTCGATGGAAAAATAATTTCTCATTTTCTAGGGGTATGTGGTTATTTAAAAACTTAAACTTTTGGACTAAATACGTTTTAATAAAATTTTCGGGATATTAACTAGTTCAAAATAGCGAATATTCGAATATTGAAATCACCTAGAAGGAATACAAAATATAAATAGAATTTAAAATCCTCTTAAATAATCTTATTAATTCGCTCCTTTTGTTCTTTAAAATATTCAAAGGTGTACTTACTCAGGGCAAATGTTGCAATCTGTGATGACACTTTTATAACAAAAATGTGATTCATTACAAACAAAAATTGACGTGCCCAAGCATTTTTAATAAGTTTCTCAAACAACGGCAAAAATAGTTTTATTCCATAAATGCAGTGGCGGCTTGTCTGTTAGGGCTATAGCCCCCCCAGTATAAGGGGAAACCAATTATATAAATATAAAATAAAAATGTATTATGTTATGTATTAAAATATATTATTCCACTGCATTTATAACTTTAATAGGGCTCCTTTTGTTTCGGTTATTCCAATCATAATATGGCGTTCAATATATTCCTGACCAGTGACCATTCACTGACCTTGCTTGCTGGCTCTAAACAAGGAAGGGCTAAAACTTACTTAGCCCTCAATTCAGGTGTTCAGGCGGCAGATGAAGCGTCGTCGGTCACACTCGGAGGTAGCAATACCGAATTTTACGCAACAGGCTTATGAAAATTTCCGCCTTCGGCCCATTCTAGACATCACTTAGGCAATGCAACATACAATGGTGTACCTATGTTTGGCTGCATATTAGTAATACACAAAGTTAACTAGTACCTCGTCAAAAAAATAAAGATTAGGACATATCTATGTATATGGGCACTAGGACTTGCTTTTATGTTAACATATTTTAAAAACAAAATTAACATTAAAAAATTTATTTTTTAGTAATGTGCTTTTATCATTTTGGCGGGAGAAATGACGTTTTAAGAAGAAAGTAAAAATAGCCTTTCAACTTATAGCATTTGTGGAATGGTAGGTATATTGAATTTAAAAGTCATTCCTCTCGATCACATGCAACAAGCACATCAACAAATGCAATTTTTAAAAAGTTAATAATTTTATTTAAAAACTTGCACATTAAAAATACAATTTTAATTTACTATTAAAACCATAATTAGAATGTTTTTAAATACTTACTGAGTGCATGCACAACTTCTCTCTTGTTGTTTTTAACTTCTTTCAATTTTTTGTCTAACAAAAATTTTAACTGTTTCAGAGTTTTATCTTGCATCGATCTTTTAGTATCATTTTTAATCGACCTATCCGACAAAGAATTGGCCGTCAAACTTTCTAGTACATTGAAGTACGTATCAGTAAAATGGCCTTCCTTTGCCCAAACATCACCTAAAATATTCGGGTTAACGTCTACCTCTTTCGATTCGTTTACTAGAGCAGAGGTTTGAGTGATAATCGGATCTCTTTGGGATCTATTTAATATCTCGTTAACTTTATTGTTTGTTATGTAATATGCATTACTGAAGCATAATATAAAAATTACTATATAAAATACTGACGGCGATATACACATAACAAGACAATTCGTAAATGTTTGACAATTACATTGTCACGTCATATCGTAACTAGGTATGATACTTAGTGTTAGATTATACAAACTTAAGTCAAAGCTTTTTTGCTAGACTTCAATTATATTTCTTTATCCGCACCCAACAAACATTTATGTGTTGCCAGAATGTTGCCACAACAAAAATTCGCTGTTATTTCATGTAAATGAATAACGTGTGGTATGCATAGGCTTTGTCACTGTTTCTCAACGCCACTTTATGAATATCACTATTAATTGGAACCAAACAGTGAATGTTCACATTGTTAATAAAATGTTTACTATACTCTTGCAATATTTATTATACAACCGAATGCGGTGTTAAAGATAACAGTATCAAAAAATATGATCTAGTATAAGCAACAAACACAGCTTCTATTATTATTAAAAATAACATAACACACTATGAACGAGGAAAAAGTGAAGCTGAAGAAATACAAACTGTTAGCTGTTAAAATAAAAAAATAAGTACCTATTTACTGTTGCATCTGCCTTTTTCTCGCCCAGATTTAATCTCAAAATATAAGACTACAACTTCTTGTCAAGTCTTGGTGAAAATTTTTAATTTTAATGCAAAAAAAGTACTGAAATAGGCTATCAAAGATCAGAAATGTAGGTGGCACTCTACGGTAAAACCTACATATTAGCCAAGCGATATAAACAAAATACCAGACCTCCTGGAGTTTTTTATTTCCAGAATTATTGCAACAAATTTTATAAAGATAGAAGATGTAGAGGAATTAATATCTGATCCATCCCCAATACTTCTAACAATAAGTGAAAATGTCACTAGAGAACTCAATCGTACGCTGACGAACATACAGACTGGGAAAGATTTCAACTTGAACTTGCTGAAAGACTTGAATTAAATTGAATTGAATTAAATTAGGACAGTGAAAGATTTGGACACAGAAACGGAATTATTTATGGTCAACAAGCTGCATAGAATAATACATCATTATTACAAAGGAAAACTATAAGTATTAATTATCCCAAAAAAATAAGGGATTTAATATACAAACCAAAATGAAGACTCGAAAGGAGTAGCAAAAAATGAGAAGCAAAGAGAACAAAAACATATTAAATAAACTTACACAACAGCTACGAAGAAAGATAGAAAATATTACAAATGAGTAAACCAAATAATATCTGAGAAAGCTCACAGATGACCAAATCACTGATTACTAATTATAAAAAGTTGTTACAAAAATAAACAAGCCAATTCAACACCTACCCCCAATACGAACAGAAAATAGGATGCTTTTGCTAACTAATTAAAACGAATCTTCCACCCGAACCCAGGAGAAGGTGAAGAAATTGAAATGGACAACCAAGAGGAAGTTAGTGATATAGAGAAAATATTATTAACTAGTCCTCAAGAAATACAAAGAGAAATAAAAAATAGTATTAATGTAAAAACAGCTCCCGGGTTCGATCTGATCACAGGAGAGATACTAAAGAAATTACCACGAAAAGGTTTAGTAAGACTGACCAATATAATTAATGCAGCATTTAGACTTCAACATATTCCACTACTATGGAAAACTGTTGAGATAATGATTCCCAAACCAGGAAAACCCAACAATGAAATAACATCATATAGACCAGGGATTCCCAAAGTGGTCGGACCGACCCCTTGGGGTCGAAATCGGTTTCCCAGGGGTCGACATAAACGAAAACTAATTTTGAGGGTCGACGAGGTCTAAAAATCGACCCTTATTAATTAACACAAGTTCTTATTTGAATCTTTCAAGCTGATCTGGGCCGTACTCGAGTAAATTGTAATCAAAATTGTACTCGAGTACTCCAAAGTACTCTGTAATTGGTACTCGTAAGTACTTTCATCCTGATGGGACTCATACTCAAAATATTTGGAGTACTTTATATTTTAGAGTACTCAGTACTCTTTATTCGTACAGCTGAAGAGTAAGGATACTAGTATTGACGCGCGCATATATATTATAATGATTCCTTCTTGGAAAGGTTAAACCATTCCAATATCCTTATCCTAAAGCTTTTAGGGTTGTTGAATTTGAAAAATCTAAATCTTCCACTTCGCTCCTTTTCACTTGTTCCCTGTTCTTCTGTTTTCTGCTCCAACTCCGAACTTTTTTACCTCCTGTTCTCCTGCATGGTCTGCTGTTTTCCTCTACTTTCTCCTCTTACTGCTCCTTCTGGCGAATTATTCTTTTGCCAAGTTCTCCTTCCTATTCCATTCACAATTATCTTATTTAAATAAAACTTTATTTCACCTTTACGAGGGTAAGGTGCTACATACTCGTTACTCGATTTTTTCACGAGTACTATCTAAAATTTGCAAAAGTACTCATTTGCTTTGAGTATTATTTATATAAGTACTCATACTCAGATACAGATACAATTTGAGCTATTTTAACCTATAAGAAAACATACCTTTGTTTCAAAAGACATATTGAACGTGTATAGGTCATTAGGATTTGATCAATAAATAATTTTTATGAAATCTAATAAACCCTCCCGAAACACTACGTCTATGCGCGACGTACGATACTCCTTTCCCCGCCATGATGCGGACAAAAGGTGCATTGGATTGGATAAACAGTGTGTAGGGCGAGTCTATCTTAGAGGGAAAGCCCGCTCACGCGACACGTCGCGCGCGACTTGCCGCATGCGATTTTTTGGGTGCGATTTTTAACAGACGACAAGCAGCGACACAGACGTTCAATATCAAAATAAAGGTGGAAGAAGTAGTAACAGTGTTGTTTTATTCTGTTCGTCGGCGGAAAAAATTGAAACGACGTAGGTACTGGGTTCATCCATTATTTATAAACCCTTATGTAAAAGGCGCATTTAATTTATTATATAAGGATTTACGTCAACACGAAGATAAGTTCTTCAAATATTGCAGAATGCTAGCGCAGATTCCCGAACAAATATTTTTGTCGCTATTTTATTTCAATTAACTGTTCAATATTTGAGGTCGGTCTTGAATATCGGATATAAATTCATCTATATCAATACAACTGTCGGACATTTTTTCACTGGAACTGTCGAAAAGTTAACAGGAAACTCCAACTCTCAACTGGCATTTCGCACGCGACTTGACGTTTGTATGAGTGATGCTCCATATGTATCCATGATAACGCTGGCCGCGTGCGGCAGGAAAATCGCGGGTTTGTCATTTCTAATTTTCAGCCGCGTGCGACCACGCGACAGAACCGCGTTAATGGGCTTTAAGTCATTTAAAAACTTCTAAAGTAGTGCCGCGCGCGATGCCTTGCAATCAGTCGCGCGCGACGTGTCGCATGAGTGGGCTTTCCCTCTTAATGATGTTTATGGGTGTATATTACATCTTTAGAAGGAAAGCTCACTCATGCGACACGTCGCGCGCGACTGATAGCGAGGCATCGCACGCGGCCATACTTTAGATGTTTTTAAATGACTCAAAGCCCATTAACGCGGTTCTGTCGCGTGGTCGCACGCGGCTGAAAATTAGCCAGCGTTATCATGGATTCATATGGAGCATCAATACAAACGTCAAGTCACGTGCGAAACGCCAGTTGAGAGTTGGAGTTTCCTGTTAACTTTTCGACTGTTCTATATAGTGAAAAAATGTCCGACAGTTGTATTGATATAGATGAATTTATATCCGATATTCAAGACCGACCTCAAATATCGAACAGTTAAATGAAATAAAATAGCGAAAAAAATATTAGTTCGGGAATCTGCGCTAGCAGTTCGTCAAATGAAACTACTCTTGTTCCGAAATATTTGAAGAACTTATCTACGTGTTGACGTAAATCCTTATGTTATAAATTAAATGCGCCTTTTACATAAGGGTCTATAAATAATGGACCTACGTCGTTTCAATTTTTTCCGCCGACGAACAGAATAAAACAACACCGTTACTACTTCTTCCACCTCTATTTTGATACTGAACGTCTGTGTCGCTGCTTGTCGTCTGTTAAAAATCGCACCTAAAAAATCGCATGCGACATGTCGCGTGAGTGGGCTTTCCCTCTTAATCTAAGTCGAGACAAAAGTCGCCTCGCCTATTTTAGCACTTTGCCTTATGAATAAACGGTTGCACTTTTAGTATTATTTGAAATAAACGTTTGGCGCTCATTTAAATTGTAAGTACTTCATTTTAGAATTTACAATTTCTCGATCATACAACACTAGTAATAAAACAAACAATATGCTGCTTGATTCTAAAATGGCCAATTTCAATAATATATAAAATCATGATCTTAAGCAATTTGTACCATTAATGTAATAGTTTAAAAATAAGGTAGGAAATATGGGCCTAATAAAGAGACATTAACCTTTTTAGAACCAATCCACAGAAGAAATCGTTATTTTTTTTATTAGACTGATTTTGATTTTCCGATAAAAAGATATTTTTGACAATGCCACAGTTATTAAAATACCTATTTAAAGAAAATTACAGAAATAAAAATTAGGTATTCTTTAGAATTTAAATTTTCTTAAGTGAATAACACATAAGTTCTAATAGTTCAGAATAAGTAAGGTCGACCTTCACCCATCTGTTTAATGGATAAAAGTTTTTTTTTATTAAATAAAATATGTTTTTAAATACACCGCAAATGGGTTGCCTAAGAAAATACGGTCACGGCCATTTTTTACTTTCCTTTATGTGTACAGATAAGGAAAGCATAGAAATCATGATAAAAATTGCTTATGATACCATTCTCTATTATTTTGTCCCTAAAATGGACCTAAGTCGAGATATTTATTTTTTTTTACTTAAAGAAAATAAATAGTCTGAACCGTATTTTCTTAGGCAACCCATTTGCGGTATATTTATAAACATATTTTATTTAATAAAAAGAAACTTTCATCCATTAAACAGATGAGTGAAGGTCGATCTTACTTCGAATCTAAGACCATAACAAAAAAAAATCAAATTTTAGGAAGATACCTTTAGCTCTGTTACTAGTTATTCCATAATCAAATTGTACAGAAAAAGTAAAAAAAATATATTCTAAAGATTCATTTGTATAAAATTATTTCTGACAAAGTGAATCTGAAGAAAACTCAAATGGCCAATTTCATATAATATAGAAGATAAGTACAAGCCAAAAGGCGAGCAAAAATGTTTGATAGCGATCAAATACTTTTGCTACACTGCGCCTGATAATAAAGATTCTTACAATATCGTTTACGAATTATATAACAAATCATACCTACCGATTAACACAAATACATTTTGATTTAGTTTAAAATTGTACTAGTTTGATTTATTGCTAGATGCACATGGATACGCTTGCAAAGCCTGTCGCTTAGATTTTGTCAGCTTCACAATATATAAAATAGAAGTAAATTCACTTTTAAATAACCTTTATAAGTCCAGGCTTGTATTTTTTTTGTCAAAAAGCGTTTTTTGTTTTAAAAATTTTAGAATTCCATAATTTTTACTGTACGATCAACGAATTATTACAAAAGAACCGATCTTATATAATTTGGGTGAATATGCTCGTAATTGACGAGAGAAATATCGAGAGAAAATTTGTACCTTCTACTCCCTCGTAAAAATTGGTATTCTTGAAATCGAATGAACCAAAATTGGTAGTTAATTGACATGATACAAATACTTAGTTTATACCACAGAGCTAGGATAGATAAGGGGGAGCAAGAGACATAAGACTAAGGGCACATACGCACTGTGCGGCTACCCGTATTGCGACCAGCCTTTATGTTTTCCCCAGAATGTGGTTAAACTTGCTAACTGGATTGCGAGTAGCCGCAATCGCAACAACACAATGGCGAGCAATCGCCAACTAAACGCACAGTTCGAATAGCAAACGTGCGGCTGACCGAGAGTGGGGCTGCAACCCTCTAAGCGCCCGGAGCGGTTTACGGGTATGTGCCCTTATACATATTCAATGTTAAGCTGTTCAGCTGTTGTCTCAAACATATCGACAAGTTTTAAGCTGTTTGTTAAATGTCCTAAAGTATTTTTATATTTTATAGGTAAGTATTTAAAATATGAAGAAATAGTATATTACATACCGTGCGGGAAAGTACTCTATTATATGGCTACATAGGCGAGGCTAGAATGAATTTCCCCGGGGTATGTATACGATTTTACTCGCAATCTCCTACTTTATAGGTTTCAAATAATAATATTGGTATTAATTTCTTTTATAATTTTATAAAAATGTAACAAAGATACCTGTGAAACCGTTGATAGGTTTGAATCTGACAGATAATTAAATTGCCAGTTACATGGCGCAGAAAAGCTACCGAAGCATGATTACGGAAAAAAGCAGGGAGAAACCACTTACGAATCGTATAGTAAATGACATTTGCTGGTAAGGAAGTGACACAGGTGAAGTAAGCAATAAGTCGATGCAAATCAAAAATAATAGCACAGTCAAAAACAATAGTATATTATGCAACGATCATGTAATGATGGTTATTAATACACGAGCATTAACCGGGATACGAAACGAGCCAAAGGCGAGTTTCGTATGGTTTATGCGAGTGTTTTAATAACCATTACATGAGAGTTGCATACGCTATTTTTTCTACACCCGATAAATAATCAAGACCTATAAATATTCTATTTATATTGGTATTGAACACAATAACAGTAATTACTCGTATTTCTATAAAAAATTCTACAAAATTGTAATTAATGGTATTACCTTGGGTACTGGTATTACCACAGATTTTTGGGGCAAAATATTTTGTACTGCATTTTCTCCTTTCTCCTATATGTGTGGAGGAGTGTTCTATATCGCTGATATCAGACATTTTAATATTATAATTATCGAAGTTTAGCTATCTACGAAAATTGAATACGTTTTGACAACTAAAACAATTACATAGGAATTTAGGACAAACGTCAAACATCATGCTTGATTGAAAAATTGTAGGTTTCTATTAGGCATTCCAAACTGAATGGCTACCAGTGGGTTCTGACGGGTTATGATATGGCAAAATTATGGCAAATCTGTAGGCCTGGTGATTTGACAATGTCAATGAAATAGATAGTTACATAGATTGATCATCCATATTTTTCAAAATAAACATAAGCTTATGCCTTGAAGTAAAAATGTAAGCAATTCTTTTTTTTTAAATATCTAAAGGCTAAAAATTGGTTTTAAAACACATTTTTGCTAAACCGATTCAAATTAATATATATTTACCAGGCAATATGGCCGCTCGTAAACGACCAGCTTTGAGCAATCTATATAACTATATATGTATCATTGACCCTGTTAATGACAACATGCCAACAGGGTTGCCATATCTAAACTGTCATTACCCACTGGTAGCCATTTGGACAGGTCGTTGGAATGCCTAATTGATTAAAAATCTGTATCATAATGAAAAATCTGTATCATAATGGGTATCATTATGAAACGGATTATGGGCATATAAGTGCATTATTATAATACGGGTGTAGAAAAAACTCTTAGTGATACCATTATCCAAAAAGAAAGCGCTCTTAGACTAATAGACAGGAGACCAGACTGGCAAAGCTTCAGACTGAACCTTGAAAAAAATGAATCTTTTAGTTCCGTTAAGAACAACAGCACAGCTAGACGAAGTAGGGCTACTTATGTTCAACATACAGCATGCAGCATGGGATAATACTCCACCTATTGCTCAGCGAACAACAGGAAATAACTATCCTAGAGAAGTAAGAGATATAATCTCTGGAAAAAGAAAACTAAAGAGGAAATGGAATCAGACCAGAGCTCCATCTGATAAAGCCAAACTTAACAACGCTACTCAGCAGTTAAAAAGAGATAAAACGAATCAAAAATGAATCTATTAGTGAGTACCTTAGTAAGTTGACAAACGATAAAGCCACTGATTATTCTCTATGTAAAGCAACAAAGCGATTGAAAAGGGCCCACTGTACAGAATACTCCAATCAGGAACACAGATGGGAGCTGGGCTAGAAATAACATACAAAAAGTTAACACATTCAAACCAAATGAAGAAGAGAAATTACCAAACTGGGATCTTCATTAGAGAGATGACTCAATCATCAGACCGACCTCTCTAAAAGATATTGTAAAAGTAATTAAAACAAATATTGATCCTAATTACAGGAGAAGTTTTAAAACAACTTCCGAAGAAAGCCATAATTAAACTTACACGCCTGTTTAATGTCTAATTCAAACTAAGGTATGTCTCTAGGTTGTGGAAAGTAGCTGAAGTCATTATGATCTCCAAACCAGGAAATCCTCCAAACGAAGGCCAATATCTCTATTGCCTATATTATCGAAACTATTTGAAAAAATACTAATGAAAAGACTGAAACCCATCAATGAAGAAAGAAAACTAATTCCAAATTATCAGTTCGGCTTTAGAGGAAACCATTCAACTATTGTTTTCGTCAAATGCTATTGAAAAAGCATTAGAAAACAAAGAAGTCTGTTCAGCCATCTTTCTCGATGTTGTACGAGCTTTTGATAAAGTATGGGCATGCCATACTCAGAGCTACTGGATTCATACATTTCAGATAGATTCTTTAGAGTAAAACAAGCTGAAGGATACTCTGAATTGAAAGAAATTAAAGCAGGAGTGCCACAGCGAAGTGACCTGGGGCCCACTTTGTATATGTTATACACTTGTGACATACCCCAACTAGAAAAAGATACAATAGCTGCATTTGCAGATGATACTGCCATTCTAGTAATAAGCAAACATCAGTTAATCGGATAAATAACTGGACCAAAAGATAGCGTATAAAACTAAATGAAACCAAATCTGTTAATATTAATTTTACTAACAAAAATAGTAAACGAATAGCAATTAACATAAATAATGTCGAGATCCCTTATGCTACCTCAGCAAAATATCTAGGTATTACAGTAGATGCAAGACTGGAATGTCCATATTAAAAATAAAAGAGTTAGATATAAAATTCAAGAAAATGTACTTGGTAAACATTCCAGCCTATCTACATATAACAAAATTCTTTTATATAAACAAGTCCTCAAACCAATTTGGACCTTCGGCATTCAGCTTTGGGGTTGTGCAAGTAACAGTATTATTCTAATAATCTAGAGATTCCCGAACAAAGTATTGAGGAACATTGTCGATGCTCCTTGGTACATTCGAAACGGCGTCCTTTATCGAGACCTTCAGACGGACACTGTTGGCCAGACTATCACCAGATTCGCTAGGAGTCACGAACAACAGCTCCACCAACATGTGAACGTTGAGGCGATCCAGCTTCTTGACAACACGAACCTGACAAGAAGACTCAAGAGAGTGAAACCTTTTTAGTTAGCCAAGTGACTCTGTTAATAACAAAGCAAAGCATTGTGCGGTTTCGTGTTACACGTTAGTTTAGTGTAATTAAGTTATTTGAACCTAAGGTATACTAGCGGGTAGAACTTTTTAAGATTGCAACCTTCGTTAAGTTAAGTTAGAACAAAATTAATCATTGATCAACTTTTGATCAGATTGTAATATTAATAAACGCCCCTTATGCTTACGCTTCTCCGGTGGAACACTGACCTAAGTGCAAATTACTAAGTTTTGAGAAAATTATGTTTTATTGTTTTGCAACGATAATAATGACATCATTATAAAATAGGTATTTTTTTTTAAATTAAACTGTATTGAAAAGAATTCTTACAACATACCAATACTGTAAAGCCAAAATCTGCCATATTTTGGAAAATTGCAGATTCGCACTCTTTTTTGCAACCCCTTTCCAGTCACGTCATTGTTTCCCTAGAATTAACACTATAAATTTACGACGTTGTTTCACTAGTTTTTTGTAAAAAGTACCCATAATTTAAGACTCGTCAAGTACGTCGTTATATCTATGGCACCAATTAGAAGAAGTCATGGTGGGACAACAACGCAAACCTCTCATGCAGGAACTATTTGTACTACAATTATATTGTTTCACCGAAAAGTTTGTTACTTTTTATCAATTATGGCGCAGATAACTCAAAAATTAAAAATTTGCCTTTAGGTCACTGTTCCACCTGAGAAGCGATAATCTATTAATGTCACTGTCGGTAGCGTAATTAGCTGTCAAGGCAATCCAAATTAGATGACTTTAAATGGTGAATGATTTTGAAAAACAAAGTGTTTTGTGGCAAAAACGCTTCTAGTGAGGTTATTATTTGAAGCATGTGTATTATTGTTTGGGTTCTTTTTTTTTCGGTGCGTTAAGTTAAAAAATGGCAAAAATTAATATTTATCAAGAATATATTAATATTATATGTATGATATACAAATAGCAGTCAAACACTAATGAAAAACTCAAGTTAACGAACTTTGTTGTTTTTACCAAGCGTCGGATTTTTTTGCGACAGGAAGTTGGATTGCTTAATTGGTCAGATGACCATTCATTTTCCCCGCCTTTGGCTTTCACATTCTTTCAAGAATAAGTACCAATTTTATGAGAAAGTGAAAATCAGGTGAATATACGAGCCCCGTCCCGCTTCAATTGGCATACTCATTAAATTTTAGTGACTGACATTTTACAAGATGAAAGCCTACATAAATCGAATAAAAGCTTTTTAATTTTTTATCAAATATTTTAGCAACAATTTTTAGTTTACAATCTATTTGAAATAACAAAGCAATAATAATAATTTTCCTAGATTTTTGTAAAATATTTACAAAATTTCTACATCACCTTAAACTTTGACAACGGTAATAATTCTTTGAGACATTATATTTACTTGCTCTTGAGAATCTTGTGCAGTAAACCCATCCAATATTTCTCGAATATTTACTTTTAATTCTGGTACTGATCTTACGGGTGCTACATACAACTGCTTTTTCATTTATACCATGATATATTGATATAGAAACCCCCTGTATATCAATTTAATAAATTTGCCCAGACTCTTAAAAGGGGTGGTTCGGTTCTAAAAATTTACAAATGGTAAAATATTTGCTAAATTTAATAAATAAAAAATTAAATTTTAAATTCTTCAGTCTTCTCTTAGCTCCTTGTCTCCACTGTCTATATTGCCTTAACCTGTCCGCTTGTCTATCTACTCGATTCTATCTCTCTGTTGGTCTGTACTTCTGCTAATCTCTACCTGTGTGCGTATGATCGTGTCTCCCTGTCTCTGCTTCTACCTGTAACTGCTGCTACCAGCCCATGCTCTGCTACTCCCTGTCTGTCACTGCTTTTACCTGTCTTTGCTTATTTCTAATTAAAATTCCTCTGTACCTTTTTATTTTATTTTCTTTATTTCAACTTCTATTGTAACATCAAGCTTCTATAATAATAATAATCTATCTTTGTATTAATTTTATCTCTGGCGTTTTTCAAATTTCCCACTGACAATCTCTCATTTTACTGACAATTTTCTTTCAAATCAACAAAAAACCCCGACATTTTGATTTTTAACTTTAAATTTTGATTTCAAGACACTTCACCACCCCAGTATTGCTCAATTTAAATATTAATTTTGATGACGTCAGGAATTTCTATATCAAATCCCCCAAATTAATTGTTCGCCCAGTATATTTTTAAAATATACTGTGAACAATAAATTTTAAATTTTATCCAAATATTGAAATTCCCTGATTGGTTATAATTTTCCTACCCGAAATGTTGATTTCGTCAATTTTTCTTTATTCATTCAAACCAAACATATAAACTACTTACTAACTAATAACTCTAACTCAAAATCATAATATCTATCTATGGATCCTACTAATTCCAGATCTACTTTTTAATAGCCACATGATCTGTTTCAACAAAAAAAAAAAAAAAAAAAAAAAAAAAAAAAAAAAAAAAAAAAAAAAAAAAAAAAAAAAAAAAAACTTCCCCTCTAATAGATAAAAACGTAATTTTCCAACACAAAAAAAAATATACTTGCTAATTCTACCTCTGACATGCTATAATTTCTTTCATATTTTATTTTTTTTATTCTTGATACATTGTTTAGCTAATCATTTCTTCTGTCTCTTGTATATATTCGTTCTGTCCATATCTCTATTCATAATCCATTCTATTCCTTAATTAATCACTTTCACTCCATTATCACAAATTCTTCATTTATTTCTAATATCATTTCACATTTACTCTATAAATCATCATTATAATACTTCATTTTTTAATATTTCTCATAATACACATCATATTTCATTTATTCTCCTACAGCTTAACTCATTTTCTTTCTAGGCTTTCATCTTCTTTTTAATTCTTCCAGCTCCTTTTTCAACATAACTACTTTATTTTTAAACATAAATTCTCTTTTCCACTAATTTTCTAATTTTTTTTTTATTTATCTTTTCTTATTTTTATATAATGATTAGTTCCTTCTTCTTTTTCTTAATGCTTTTTTTACAAAGATATTTAATAAATTTAGACTATTTTGTTATTATTTAGTTATAATTTTTTTTTATATTTTTGTTTATAACTATTACATTATTTTATCCATTATTTGAATTTATTTATTTAATTTCCTAAATATTATTCCACAATTTCAATATTACTTAATTATCCTATCTTATGCGGTACATTCTATATTATTTTCTATTTCTAATAATCCGTTTTCCATAGCCTTATGTTCTTCTTTTT
Source organism: Psylliodes chrysocephalus (assembly GCA_927349885.1). Taxonomy (NCBI): domain Eukaryota; kingdom Metazoa; phylum Arthropoda; class Insecta; order Coleoptera; family Chrysomelidae; genus Psylliodes; species Psylliodes chrysocephalus. The sequence goes on from OV651813.1 coordinate 47,162,310, forward strand.
AAATTTTACATCCCCGTTTGAAGCTTTCTTTGTACTTTTCTTTTACTTTGTTTCTGACTTTTTCTTTTTCAGTCAATCCCCTATTTTTGGTTATGTTTCTCCATTCTTCTTTGATTATGTTCTTTCTTGCTAATGTCTTCTTTTTATAATCTTCCATTTTCTTTATTCTTAGTTTTATTTTCCCTTTATTTTTTAAACAATATTTTCTCTGTTTTTCTTTTCCAAGATCACCATTTCTTATTTTACATTCCCTCTTATTTCTTATCATTTTGCTTCTATTGTCTTGGTTTATGTTTATTTCTTTTTTTATTTCTAATATGTTAAAATCCTTTCTCTTGGATAATTGTTTTTCCAAATTACCTGTTTGCTTGTTTAACTTCTGACTATATTCTTCTTCTATTTCTTTGATATTTTCCTTCACTTTCTCCAAATTCGATATCCTACTATCATTTTTATTTACACTTGTTTTAACACTGTCTACCACTGTATAAATCTTTTTTTTTAAATCTTCTCCTTTTTCTGTTATTATTTGATATTTCTTATCTTGTTCATTTTCTACTTCATTTATTCTTCCTATCATTTCTATTCTTATATTCTTATTTTCTTCAATTTTTTCCTCAGTGTATATTTTAAAATCCTCAAATTTCTTCATTATTTCTTCTTTATATTTTTTCCTATTTTCATCCATTTTCATACTATATTCCTCTAATTTATCCATTTTCCTGCTTATATCTTTATTGTTTTCATCCATTTTCTTGCTGTTTTCATCCATTTTTACAATTAGCATTTGCATAAAATCTTCCAAATTCATTCCTTTTTTCCTTTCTTGCGTCTCGACAATATTCTTTTCTAATGGCACTGTATTGTCCTGATTTTGTCCTGTTTCTCTATCTTTTTCTTCAAAAATTGTATCTCCTATATTTTGCTGTTCCATATCTCCTTGTCCTACTTGACATACACCCTCATCATCTCTCTCCTGTTCTTCCATCAAACCAACCTTCTTTCCTCCTCGCAAATCCATCTAATATATCACTTTCTCTTATATATAAGTTTAAAATATCACTTTTATCTTCTATATCACTATTAAACTTTCACCACTTTTAATACTTTACATTCCACGTCACACTTGGCTTTTAATGTTACTTTCCCCCTACTTAAATTCCACCCAAATTTCCTACACTTTCTATTCTGTCAATGTATTCCTGCTCTTATCTCCTAAACCATACAAACATCACACACATGCAATATCTTCACCCTCTCTATATAAAAATAGACCAAAATCAACAATTCAAATAAAAAAACTATAAACAATCTTACCAATTTTCTTCCAAATTCCAAAATTGCAAATATCCAAAATTTTGATCTCCCTCTAGAAACAATGCTCCACGTTGGCTGGCGACACTTGATATAGAAACCCCCTGTATATCAATTTAATAAATTTGCCCAGACTCTTAAAAGGGGTGGTTCGGTTCTAAAAATTTACAAATGGTAAAATATTTGATAAATTTAATAAATAAAAAATTAAATTTTAAATTCTTCAGTCTTCTCTTAGCTCCTTGTCTCCACTGTCTATATTGCCTTAACCTGTCCGCTTGTCTATCTACTCGATTCTATCTCTCTGTTGGTCTGTACTTCTGCTAATCTCTACCTGTGTGCGTATGATCGTGTCTCCCTGTCTCTGCTTCTACCTGTAACTGCTGCTACCAGCCCATGCTCTGCTACTCCCTGTCTGTCACTGCTTTTACCTGTCTTTGCTTATTTCTAATTAAAATTCCTCTGTACCTTTTTATTTTATTTTCTTTATTTCAACTTCTATTGTAACATCAAGCTTCTATAATAATAATAATCTATCTTTGTATTCATTTTATCTCTGGCGTTTTTCAAATTTCCCACTGACAATCTCTCATTTTACTGACAATTTTCTTTCAAATCAACCAAAAAACCCCGACATTTTGATTTTTAACTTTAAATTTTGATTTCAAGACACTTCACCACCCCAGTATTGCTCAATTTAAATATTAATTTTGATGACGTCAGGAATTTCTATATCAATATCTATGGGCTGCATTCTATCAGTAACGTGACATGACATGCAGCGCCATTTTTAAATTAAATAATTTAGTAAGTGTGCCAACTTCGAATTTCCCGAAAATTTCAATTTATCTCGTTTTCAAGCACCTTTACCTTATTTCTGATCTCGAAACAAAATTGTTAAAACAAAATAACTGCTGACGGGTTTTAATTATATTAACTATATTATTCACAAACCGCCTGGCTTATATTCATTCAGACTCGCCTTTGTTAAGAAAAGAGGTAGTTGCATTTGTATTAAAATGTATAAGATAAAGGCCTCTACACACCGCACATAGGGGTATTTGAATTATCTACGCAGCCAAAAGTCCATTTTACAAAATGCAAAATTTTTAAATAAAAATTACTACCTGGGTTAGAGGACTAGTTAGAGCACATTATCCATCCCCTTTCGTTTTCCTTCAGTGCACCCCGCTTCTTAACTGGCAGTTTGAATTTGACTGTTTTAGTTGGTATATGTGTATGTGAAAGAGGCTCGAGTGAAAACCTTAATTTAAACAATGAATATTTATTATTTTACTTTTTTTTCTAAAGAAAAAGTTATGGATCCTAGTATAGCAGGTAATGACACACTATCTGCAATATTTTTTTTATCATTTTTAAGATTGTCTTAGTGTATTGACTGTTACAAGAAATATAGCATATTTTTGACCAATGATTTGGGTTCAATCAAGAATTAGTTATACGATAAAGGTATAACCTGTTATAATTCTTATTACATACCAAAAGTTAGAGCTTTGAGTAGTAAGTATTTAAAAAATTAGCCGCGGAAAACCGCGGATAAGTACTTTTTCAGCACTTCGCATTTTTTTGTGAGAAAAATCAAAATATGGTAGCTTTTTACAAAAAGAAGGTGAATCATGGACTTTTAATTGACTGTTATTTAGCAAATTATTTATTTGAAGAAAAGGTCTGTAATGCTGCCACTGGTACAAAATCCACAAGCCGATGTTACATATGTGGTGCAACCTCTAAGGACTTCAACCAATTAGATTTTAAAAACCAGATTAATCATGAAGCTAGAGTTTGGGCTTTCAGTTCTACATGCAAGGATTCGTCTTTTTGAAAGCATTCTTCACTAGGCTTATAAATTGCCAGTGAAAAAATACAGAGAGAGAAAAACAAAAACGGAAAAAATATTGAAAAAGGAAGAAAACTGGAAATCCAGAAAAGATTTTGCAATGAAACTGGTTTGTTGGTGGATATACCAAAGGCAAATTTTGGCAACAAGAATGACGGAAACACGAGCCGAAGATTTTTTTGAAGACCCGAAAGTAGCTTCCGAAATAACGGGCATTAGTTATAGCGAAAGTAAAAGTTGGAAAGGCTTTTGGTAGGTAGAGAGGGGGGGTAAACGCCAAACCACGTCGGACGGCTTCGAGAATTTCGCAGTAATGTTTACCTGCCAATGTCGTTTCATAGAATAAGTAATTTTAAATTGTTATCGGCGGAACCGGACAATCACATGTATTTATGGACTATAAATAATTATTAAACTTGTATTATAATATTCAAATCATAATTTTACAAAATTTCAACAGCTATTCACAATTTATTAAACTATTTACTTGAAATTGTTATTAACATCAATAAAATAATTTTGTACGCCAATGTATCGAGTCCACTTCGGTGAGATCCACCGCAAACCTGTCAATTTATGTGTATAAAGTGGGATAACTGGCAAAAGCCTTTCCAACTTTTACTTCTGCTATATGACCTAATTTATAAATTAAAGGTCATACTAGAAACGATTTCGAGCGGACATATACTTAAACCAGAAAAATATGACAAACACGCATTATATGCTGCTCGCTTATATGTGCAGCTGTACCCTTGGCACCCAATGACACCAACGATGCACAAAATACTTATTCATGGTGCAGTTATAATAAAAACTGTATTGTTGCAGCTGTCTGAAGAAGCAGAGGATGCACGTAATAAGCATTTCCGCTCATACCGCCAAGACTTCGCGCGAAATTTCTCAAGAGAAAATTGTAACAGGGGTATTTTTAATCGCCTGCTTCTAAGTTGAGACCCCCTGTTAAGTAGCATGAGGAACGTTAAAAGAAGAACAATGAAGTATTTTTGCCAGAAACAATTAATTTACTAATGTCTGCAAAGTCGCTTGAAGCTGGTAATTCTTCAGAAAGCGAAGATGAAAATTTATACGAATAATGTTAGATAAAATTGTATATCTATATTTTTTATTAATAAATATAGGTTAATTAAACATTAAAACCTTTGTTTTATTTATTAATACCCTTTAGAACCGATATAAATCGTTCAAATACCCCTATGTGCGCCGTTAATAAATATACGTACAACGGCTATTTACCTCAAGCGTGAAGAGAGCTTTGTGCAAAAATATCTTTGCAGTTTAACTGCAATGCAAAACGAATTTAAATGACTTTGGAAGTCTGGAAATTATGTCAAAATATAAAAACATACACATATTGGCAGTAATGGAATGTGTAAAGAATGCTGTCATTGCGCCACATTTAGAAGGCAAACATTCCCATAATCAAATTAGTAACTTTACATTATGTGGCAGTTTTAGTGAAAGGCAAAGAATAAACTCACCTTGCCTATAACTACCTGACAATCTCGGTTGCCAGGAGTTGATTATTTTAAATTTATGTAGATTTTCATTATGATTTATAATATTATACATTTATACTTCCATTCCATGATTATTTAATTTATAAGATTGAATACAATGAAACTCTGTCAGACTACTTCTTCTTACAATATTCCGTTACTGCCTATTTTTTCCGGATTCAACTATAATCGTCTGTAAATAATATTAGTTTATAATAATTTTTTACTGCGAGATTAATTCGCGTCTACTGATATCTACCGAAAAATCAATTTCTATTTTCTACAGATGATTTAAAAAAAAAACGAACTAGTGAGTTACTTTTTATTCGTATTAAAAAGATCTATTTTAAAAACTATTATAAATATAGATTTAATGAAACCCAGTTTCCTAGTATAAAATCTTGATTCTGGTGAATTTTTTTATACAATATCGTAACTCAATAATTGCTTACTAAAAATTACCATTAATAGATTGTATTTTTTGGTTCGTAATGTAATGTATATAACCAACAATTTTTTTTACAAAACTATTAATTTAATATTTAGACATGTAGACAACAAGGAAAAAATCACAATACGTTAACAATTACCTAAGTTTTTGAAAAATTAGAACAGGATACATAACTACTTTGATGATTAAAAGTTTCTAAAATAATTGCGAGATTTGGAAATTAACAAATGCCTCATTATATCACATTAGTAAGAAAATTATCTGGATTTGAAATACCAAAACGCATTATACAGGGAGTTTCTAAAAAATTGCCAATATTTTAATATGTTCTAAATATTAATATTTTTCTAAATAACACTGGGTCAAATGTTATCTACTACTGAGATAATGTCAAAGTTATTTTTTTTATATTTTGATTTTTTAAGTATTGACTTGAAAGTTAGGATGATAAGTCATAATTTCATTATTGTTAATTTATAAAAAATATATACTTGTTTTAATAACATAAATTCAAGCCATTTAAAAACATTTGCATTTAAAAATTTATCGAATATACAAGACAATAATTCAACACAACAGGCTTTGCAATCCGCGAAAAAGCGAGAAAATATTTGTTTTTTAATAAAAACACTTAATACTTAATAGCTTCATATGACTTTATTGTATCTCAGTAATAGAAAAAATTTGACCCAGTAATATTTTGAGATCCTGAACCTATAATTAAAATATTGACCAATCCTTGTGAAATCCCCTGTATAATATATTAATAATATGATCCATTTTGTTAATGAACATGATTTATAAAAAATGTAATAAAAAATTACCCATGTTTATCCAAACTTGTACTGGAAGACAGTATTATTTTTTTATACAAATTTAATTGAATAATCATACAATTTTTTAAAATATGTTAAACTGATAAAGAAATAATAAATTATTTTAAATATTTTTAATACATGATACACATTATTTTGCCTAGACTCAACAATTTTTTGCAACTATTTTCATGCAAATTCTAATTAAGTCCTTTATATAGGATTGAAAAAAAAAATAGGGGATTACTATCAGTCTTCATTATTTTTAACAAATCCTAAAATTACTTTAAAATGTTGTACTCGTATATACAAGTTAACATTTTTTACTGAAAGCTAAAACAATTGATTTAAAAATTATAGATTCATTAAAAAATGAATAAATCCTTTGTTCTGCTTGTCGATCATCCAGTATATTCACCAAATTTAATCTTTCAAAAACGTAATCTTAAAAGTGGAGTTTCCGTAGGAACAACAAATAGAAAATATATATTTTTAATTGCTTAAGGGCGGCGTCTGGTCATATCTCGAAAACTGTTTGGATAATTTCGCATTTTTTTTACAAAATCGTTAAAAGAAAATACCTAAAAATGATTTTAACTTTATAACTTTCCGCTGTGTCACGTGATATATATAATTGTATTTTCATAAAAAAATCTATATAATTTTAAACCAAATTTTCAAAAAAATTAAACAATATTTTGATGTGTGACACTGTTTCATTATTTTTATGTGTTGGTTGTACGGATTGTAACGGAAAGACAACAAGTAAATATGTTTAGTTAAAGACAATTTCTAGATAAGTCAATGCGATTATATGTGTTTCATATTCTAAAAGTCAAAGTAATTTTTTTCAGTACTTTAGAACAACTCCGTTTCTTAAGAAGTCTTTACAACCCCTTGGCACACTACATGAACTGTATTCAATATTAAAATTAATGCCAGGAAGTATATTTTTCCCGAAAGCTTCGTTTAAAGACAACCGCCCATATATGCCAGACTTCTATGGGCGAACGCCAACCTTAACATCAATATTCACTTTAGACCTTGATATTGTGAGCACTGATTCCAAACAAAACAAAGTAACCATTGCGACTCCTTTCATTGTCAAAAATTTATCCGTTTTGGGCGTGTTCCGATATTCAGCTCTTCTGAGTAAATGGTTTTGTTTGAAAAATTACGTTATCAACTTTGTTTTAACTTAAATCTAAGAGCTAGGGCCGCAAGGAGGTACGATCGTACCTCCGGCTGGAATTTTATGAAGTTTTTAGCGGGACCATCAGAAAGTATCATTTGCAAGGATTTAGTTTAAAACACCTCCAAACCAGACGTCAGACAGATCAAAGTTACATAAAATATCGGCTAAAAAAAAACGATTGTACCTCCGGCTGAAAATTTATATATCACCTCTTTGAAGGTCACAGATGAGGTATGCAAATCGTCAGATGGCTAGACCACTGCTAAAGGACTGTGAGACGACCTCAAATTTGTTTTTTTTGTAGTAATTTAAAATACATACATTTGATTCGATAACTTACTCGACATGTCTCGATAGCTCAGTTAGTTAAGCATTCAACATGCTGTCAAATTTGCATTTCGCGGTTCAGTTCCCGATGAAAGCAATCTTTATTTATTTCAAATACATTTTATTATAATAATTATTAACAATATAAATAACACTTATTTTTTAAATTTTCTAATTTTTCCAAAATAAAAAAAATTTAATTTTTCATCGGGAATTGAACACGATCGCGAATTTATCTGACAGTTCATTAGCAGTGGCCTAGCCATCTGACGACTTGCATACTTCATATTTGAACTTCAAAGAGGTGATATGTAAATTTTTAGCCGAAGGTATGATCGTTTTTTTAGTCGATATTTTTTACAACTCGTTGTCTGACGTCTCATTTGCAGGGGTTTTAAACTGAATCCTTACAGACGACACTTCCTGGTGGTCTCGCCAACCACTTCACAAAATTCCAGTCAGAGGTACAATAAGAACACAGCTACGTCAATTGGCGGGTAATTCGTTGGTTATCACCGCCTACCGGGGGTTTAGTGGCGTGTTAATATTATAAAAGTGTAGGAATAATATTTTTAAACCAAACAACTCACATATTCCTTATTTATTGATAGTTATAAATGATATATATTAGAAATTCGAAATAATAGTTATGACGTAGCAGTGTTCTTCTTATTGTAATTGGACCCTGCCTTGCAGCCCCTAGCTCTCAGTTTGTATTACGGATTACGACTTCTTGAACGATATGCTAAGTACAAAAAATAAATAAAATGTTCACATACCTAAAGAAATTAGACTTGAATACAGCTTTTTTTTGTAAAGTAGATACATATGGACCGTGATAGTCGGGACGTTAAAACAAAGTTAGTAATATGTATTTGTTTCTACACAAAACAATTTACCAAGACAATGATGACAGATGTCACTATCATCTGTCATAAACAAATGCCTAATATTTTTTTATTTCGTATCTTAATTGTGTTCTTTTCTTTTTGTTCGATTATTATTTATTTATATAAGATAAATAATAATCGAACAAAAAGAAAAGAACACAATTATAATGTAGACATGGTTTTTCTTGTACAAACATTGTTAAAAATTCTTTCAACACAATAAAAACATGCTTTTATTGTTATAGTTTACTACTCACATTTATTAATAAATTTTCCAACATTTCATTTTTTTTGTGTTCCAATAGGATAATTTCAGATAAATTCGGTAAATTTAACATAAACAAAACACAAACCTAACCACATTTAAAGTTTTGACAACTATGACAGCATTCCTAGTCCTACTGTCATTTAATTTGTTGTTTAGAAAAAAAGACGTCACAATATAACGGTTCATTTAGATTTGGTAGTATAAGGTTTGAGAATGATCCATTTACTAAAAGTATGGTAACTAATATTAAATCAGAAACTACACTTTCAAGAATTAGTATTTCGAGATATAACAAATGGATAATAATTTTAATATAATAATAATGTAAAACATTTTTAATTATGCAAACATGATATAGAAAATGAATTATATTCGAATGACATTGCTAATTATTATTATTAACAGTAACACAGGACAGCTTAGAACTAATACCAGCTAAAAGAAAAACCTTGATCTTAACACAATTGGACTAGTTCAAACTAAAAGGTAAGACCACAAAATTTATCCTCAACTAACCTGAATTTCTCAAAGTCCAGTCTTCTCCAAAAAAATTTCAAATGTCAGTCTTGATGTGATGTTTTAGGCCTGTAAGAGAAACCTAGGTATATTAAACAATTTGTTATATGACTTTTAAATATTTTTATTGAATAATTCATAAAAGTTCTAGAGAAAATAGTAAATAATCACAATAAAGTTATTAAATCGGCCGAGTAAAAAATCTATAAACCGATTGTCACAATATTTTCGAATAAATAACAAAAAACTTCATTGAATATTGTCAAAATGCAATTTCAATAGCAGATTGTGTAGGCACTTAAAACGGATTTGTTAAATTAGTGTAAAAAAAGTGTCCAAAATCTTCCTTAGTTTTTTTTTGTTTTTTTTTTTTTTTTTTTTTTTTTCATATTACCAACACCCTGTTTGACCATTTCCAATTTCAATATTATTGATGGTACTCTAAATTGTAAATTCGACACAGACCTGCTAATCAAAACAACAACTTTCGTTAAGTTTTTATTACTTCAATAACAAGTCGTTTTCAAATATTAAATAAATAAACAATGTTTAAAAAAGACTCAAAGGTACAAAAATAACATATCTTAATGTATTAATTATATAAAATTGCAATTAATCTGAAGAGTAATACCAATATTACTGCATATCAGACTGGGTGGATATAAAAATTATTTTTTGTTTAATTTTCTTACAATTACTTACACTTAAAAGCGCCATCACATTTAGCTATTTAGTTCACATAAGTTTAATTTTTCTAGAAATAGTAAGTTTCCTGTAGTTCCTAAAAGTGTTGATATAAAATTTTAGTCTGTGTAAACGTTTAAACTAATGTGAACTCTTTCATCTGCAAATTTAACCATTTATATTTTCACATATAAAACTAACATTTACGTTGAATCGGCATATTTGTTTCCTTTTGTGGACATATTCAATTGGTATCAAAAGTAAAATAAAATTTTGCTCGAAATACCTAGCGCTTTAAATAAAAAAATTAAAGTTAAAAAATAAAAATAATTTGAAATTTTATCTCAAAACACTCTGTAAACATTAAACATTTTAAATTGTTATACTGTTAAATTTTACTCTGAATTCAGATCAACAAAAAATTATGTTGAAAAAAATTACCGCCTTCTACTGAGTGTATCGGGCATAAATATTGTCTTTTTAATTTCATATTATTGAATCACTTGAAAAATGTTTCTAGCAAAATTGTATCTTTCCGTATTCTTTTTTTTTACTTAACAGAAATTATCAACCACTGAATCATGTCCACATTCCTTTTGGGTTATTAAATAATTTAAAATTAGGACAAATACTGTAATGTATTTAATAGGGAGTAAGTGTTTTCAGTCTTTAACCTATCTTCCATCCTACCACAAGAAGTAATTTCATTTAATTCATCTGTCACTTTTAACTAATCACAAGATTTGATCGTTTTGCCAATTTTTTCGTCATTTATCATTAGATGCACCTCAAAGTTTCTCGAAAATCACTTGAATGTTTTTTAGTCAACGTCGCGTATTGGATCAAATTCTCCATAATATGATTAACTAAACATGCTGCAAATTATATTATGTCATGATTTTAGACAACTTTAAACTTTGAATCTATGAAAAAGTTCATTATTTTGATTAGAGGTCCCAACATTGCTCATTTGGGAAAGTTTTTTTTAAATCAGCTCTTTCAAATATTAAAAAAATAATGAAACTATTTCAATTGAAAATAGTTTCTTTCAGAAGGAATTGATAAGATTAACGGTAGATATACCTACTTATATATTTTTATTTTGTCATCCTATATCATATTTTTCTATATTAATAACTTCCATACATATTTTCTCTACTCTTTATGTGGATATCTTTTACTACTGTTAAAAACACAAACGAAATAAAATAATTTGGTTTGCACGTTTTTATAATTATTAGATAGTAGCAAAAAATAGTATTTAACTAGTAAAAATGATTTTTGGAATCACCGACAACACTTTTGAAGTATTTCACATGAAATAAACAACAAGTTACAAGATCAGGTTAATTGATTGTTGCGTTATTACTCAATTTTTTTATAAAAAAAAAGTATTGCATTAGTTACAAGACTCTTGCATAAATTAAATAATAAGTAGTACAAAGTACATAGTGAAACCACAAATGAACAAGTTCATTTCGGTGTTTTGAGATCTACAGTTAAGCCGCGCCGACTACACTTAATACTGCAGGGGAAACAACCCCAATAACTTGTGGCACAATATAGTATCCCCAATCGCAGGCACTATATCAGTACGAGAATAGATTGGCGCAGAAGCGACGTAATATGTAGGACCAGAGTCCATTGATGTTCGGCAAAAAGTCTGATGTAGCAGGCTCACCAGCAGCGTATTTAAAAACATGTCGATTATTTATAATTTATTAAAATGTTAACATATCATTTTGAGAACCGTTGAGGATGCATCTACGTAAAAAAATTATTATCAGAAAAAGTAGACCGTTAAAGTTAATTCGTAATTATTGTATAAAAACTTGTCAAGTTACTTCTCATATCACATTTTTTCAATCATCATTTCTGTAATTTATTTACTCTCGTCCCATCATTTTATGTTATGTTTTTCATCCATTAAATTCAACAAAATAACTTTGATAAATATTTGAAATAATTATAATAAAAAAATTAACAGGGAAAACCACCAGGAGCTTAAAAGCTTTACACTGTAGAAAGTTGCTAACTGAAAATGTTAATATTTCTGAAAAATAGGTAAATAAATTTAAAATACTATAAATCTTTTATGGCTAATGTGTTAAGTGTGAGATGAAATATAAAATTTTTCCATTTTAACGACTTTAAAAATTGCCAAAGTTCCAAGGTCCAAAGACCAAATGTTACTGTCTAAAAACTATTTAAACTCTTAAGTGGTATCTCTGTATAAATTAAAAAATACAAATTAACGCATTTTATTCAAAAAAGATGTACTTTTTTAGTATTGAGTGTGATAATTAAAGACTAAAATGAAAAATGAGTTGCTAGAAATTAGTAATAAAGCGATGAAAATGAAATTATGTTAAACAGTAAATTAATTCAATTTGGTTAAATTCAACCAAACTTATTATTTTAAATGCAATATTAAGCTTAGCTCCGACAAATTTTTAAATATCTAATTTCGATTTATCTATTTAATCGGAAATTTAAAATTATGTCAGAAATAATAAATAATTTAATTGCATTAAATTTAAGCTTAACATGAAAATAGAAATGATATTGAAAAAATACTAATTTACTAAATGCAAAAATAAATACTAAAAACGATTAATCCACATAAATAACATGAAATTACTGATATGTTCTTTTCCTTTAACAAAAAACGAATATAGATAAAGTTGCCAGTGCTACCAAAAACATTTTGTGATCACCTGATACATTATAGAATATACAAAATAATTCTTGCACATTTTTGCAAGATATAAAAGGAGTCATAGCACTCGTTCAGTCGATTTTATTTTTTTTATAATTTTAGTTTTGCCCTCTTCAGGGCAAATTAGATCATTTCAAATAATACAATTTTCAACATGATTCTTCCCGAATTTCTTACTCAACTTCTCATTAATGTTTGTCGCCGTTATTTATCTTAGATTTTAACAAATATTACGTCAATTTTTACACATACCGGTAAATATTAGGAAGATGTAGTCGTCGTAAAACACCAAGAGGCATGTCATCTAAAGTGTCGTAGTAAAAAAAAGATTAAAGCTACTTAAGTGAGCAGTCGGAGAGGCCAAAAACGTCTACCTAGAAAGCGACTCTGTTGATCTAACATACCCAGTTAAAACAGTCGCAAAATTTTGTACGTCTTGGTCTGACTAAGCATACCAAGCAACTTGACAATTGAATTAAAGCAGCTATTATAGCGAATTGTAAACAAGTTTCTATTTGATTATTGAAAAACATGACCAATGACAATGTGAATTTAATAAATTGTTGAAGACATCGTCAAAAAACAAATGTAACTTAATATTTTCGTTGTTCATAAGTTACAAAAATAGTCGAACTTAATAAAATAGTGATTAATTAAACCTATAATAGTATCAAAGGTTAAATAGGTTTATCAAAAGTATCTAAAAATGTCCAATTCCTCCAAATACCCAAAACTGTCATCAGAAATACTCAATCATGGAAAAGGTTTCTTCTCCAAGATATTGATGCATAAAAATGCATAAGGTATCTCAGTTAATATAAAATATGTTTTTGGTTCAAACGGAACCGTCGATTCCAGTTCTCAATGGGTTTCTTTGTAACTTGATTCAAACCGTTCGAGAACCAGTGGAACAGTTGAATTCCAAATTATTTGTCGTGTACATCTATTAAAGTGTCCACTGGTCATTTGGTCAACTAGTCCTCTGATAGTTCTCAATGTATTTTTGAAGAACCCGGACATACCTAATCACAGTTGACGAATTCATTTTTCATGAACAAGTCACGAGAGTATAACAACTTTGATGTAAATTCAAACTAAGTATTCTAATATTTAGTAAAAATATTGAAAAAAATCTTTAAATCTTTTCTGGCAAAAATAAACTTTATTGCGCTGATCGGATGTAATTCACTGATTGTGAAAGAACCAAATTAATTAGGTTAAATGGGATAACAGTTGCCTATTGAGGATGGCAATAAGGTGTGAACAGAACAATATCCAATTTTTGACACTACAAGTACTTAAAAAATTGATTAGGATTTTTTTAATTGATTATAGGCAACTTTTAGCCCATTTGACCTAATCTGTGGACACATAACATTAACAAGGGAAAATCCTGTTAACTGGAGATATTACTACAGGTCAAATAAGGTTGATGGTTTAGGAAATACACAGTGTTAAAAGTTAAAATTACATTCGGCACTAATTCAGTTTTTTCTAGCTATACCTGGTATATAATTTTTATAAGTTAGTAATTAAGTGCCAATGGAATAAATTAAAATTCACAAACTCGTATGCAGTTAAATATTCGATAAGCCTGGGGAATTTAAATTTAAAAGTTTAACAACTTTCCCAAAATCTTTAAAAATACTTGACATTTTAATAATTTTGTTTCCAGGTTAGAGTAAATTTTATGTATTTTATGTTAATAGCTCCAAAAAAAATATCTATTTTTCCTTACAAGATTACGCTCTTATTTTAACCCTTTAGCCACTTGCAACATTAAAGCCTTTGATTTTCCGAAGCCTAGTTCTATTAGTTAATCATTTAGTGAACACGGCCTGCGTAAAAATATGGGCAACAAATACCCTTTAATTTCCGTTAAGAAAAATCGAATCTTCCAGATGTTATCCCCAGGAGCCACTCGTAAATTTCCTGTCATTCTACTCAAAATCGATGTACTTGTATGCGAAAACATGGCACCTAAATCAATCACTAGGTATATGACGGCCTATAAAAATCCTATAGATTTTATTACGCCTAAATATAACAATCATACAATGAAATTCCGGAAAAAGTATAAATAAGAAATGTCATCACAGTTTTGTTGAATTTTTTGCTCCAACAACCAAACCTTAAAAATCTCTACATATTCAACTCATCTTGTTACAAGATGCTGTATAGAAGTATGGAAATATCTCCGAAATCTCAAAAATACCCTAAACTAGTGATGATGTAGTTACTGTTCTGATGACAAATGAAAGTAGATATATTTATTATTTTTGAGTGGGTTTTTGTTTACGACTAAATTATGTTATAGTTTTTAAACTTTTATAAATATATATAAAATTTTCAAAAAAGATTATAATTGTCCCATGTAAACTGTTGCTCTTGAAGAAAAAAAAAGCTAGAGCAAAAGAGTAATTAAGTACTGTTAAGAAAATAAATTGTAATACTCTAGAGAAAAACAAAACTAAGGAGTTGTATGAAGTGTGAACAATTCACTTGGATGTAGAAGGTAAAAACTATGACCATAATTATCTCAGAAACATGTTACAAGTAGCGCCCTTTTTTAGCAAAGTGAAAAATAGAATATTCTTTTTTGCACCAAAAACCATAAAGTTGCCAATTTTTAAATCAATGAGCTAAGAATTTTCATAGTAATGACAAAAAGGAAAATTTGAACTATTAGGGCCTTTTATTTCCAAAATCATCAACATTCGGATGATTTATATTCAGATTATTAATGAAACATCCAACATCCTGTAAAATATATTATTATCTAATATTAAAATTTTTGTATTATATTTTTTTTTAATGAAGGGAACTGATATAATAAATTGTGAAAATTTGAGTGAAATCCGGGAAGAATCCATTAAAATTTCAATGTCAAATTGTTTGAAATATTGATGACCACCAATAAATATAACTATTAAACAATAAACAATGATTTTTAATTATATAAATAACGTTTAGTAAATTCAAAGTTTCTAAGAAAAAAATATTAGTAAATATTACTAAGAAACACCATGATAGGATATTTTAATATAGAAAACAATTTTATAAATGCTAAACTAAATAATCGAACTAGATGTAAGTCAATGAATGATTAATGCAATTTTTAAACAGACAATTAAAATACCTTAAGCTCATTTAGAAAATATGGTGGAAAACTAGCAACCTTTTGCTACCTACTAAAAAAAGCAAAAGAATATTGCACAAACTCCAGCAATATCAAAAAAATATTTAAAAACTTGTTCAAACAGGCAAATACTTTTTTAGGTTCGTATTTTAATTTAAAATGTGCCGAAAACATTTTTAAAATTGGCAAATATAAACTGTTAAGAAAATTAAACTTTATTTTTCAATTGTAAATATTTACAAAATATGATAAATCCCATTAGCGCCATTCCATATAATCGATAAAAAATATATCGTTTTTTATTGCTTTAGAAGGCAGTACTTTTAGAATTTTACTTTATCACAACAAACTGCAGGATCTGTGCAAGTTTTAATTTTAATATTAAGTAATTAAGGTTTCACAGTATTGCCTATAAGAGGGCAAAAAATAAAAACAAGAAAAAACAAATGCGATAACCCCTATTTTAAACTTAACAAATGAAATCAGCTGGTAAATAATAAATATAAAAAAGTGCGTTAATTATTTTGTTCAATCTTTGAAATAAACGTAAGCAATGAGACCCCCTCCTAAAAGGAGGGTGCCTCCTATAACTAAAGGTAAGTATAAAGACCTCTTCAATTGTGTCCACTGCTCATTCACTTGTTGGCGACGTTTCATATCTCTAACTTGCGCTTCCAATTTTTCTTTCCTTTCTTGTCTATTTCGTTGTCTCAATTCATTTGGTGGTGAACTGAAACAAAATTTTATAAATCAACTAATTTTCTTCATAAGCTCTTTGATACATCCTATAGTTAGTAAGAAGGAAAACCCACCTTGGTTTCGAATTCGTCAAATCTGACTGATCTGATACAGGACTTTCTGATCTAGCATCTTCATCATCTTCCTCTTCAAGTTCGTCTTCTTCACTTAGTTCTTCATCTGCTGGCACTACTGGCAAAGGCCCACTTGGAATGTAATTCTGTAAAGATATATTTTTTTAATTTACGAATTTAAGTTTGGGGTGAAACCTAAATGCTATGTTTCATGGAGACCTATTTAGCAAGGGTACCGTTTTTCAAGTTTAAAATTGTTGAAAAACCGAATTCTTAAGTCTGGTAAGAAGCCAAGTGTTGACAGCCCTTAAAAGATCTAAGCTCTAACCGAGTTGATTCAAAGCTCAGAACAAAGTTATTTTGATCGGCGTTCCTGGATAGAGCAGTGTGGATGTAGGACAATGAAATAGCTGATGCGCTTGGCAAAAGAGGAACTGAATCTGATATCATAGGACCAGAACCATTCCTTGGCGCTACTAAGAACACTGCCAAAGGAATTATCTCTATCTCTAACCTGGACAGACAGTGTAATACTCACTCATATACTGCGATATACCCCAGGACTAACTCATTCTAATGCATTTATACCCAAACCTTTTATAAACGCTTAGATCGTTTTATTAAGCAACAAACATTGGACTGTTGATTTAACATCATGGAAGACGAATCTGCAGAGCACATTATAGTCTATCAACTTGAAACAAGTCTCACCTAATTCAGTCCAGAACACTCCAACTTCTTGGGTCTGTATTCCCCTGCTTTCCCCTTATCCAGGTACTATCTTTGAATAGACCTGTGAATTTGGTTAGTTTTACTAGGTTCCCTACCAAGTTTTCCTGAAGTGTTTTTTCCGGTTCTAGATCAAAAAGAGTGAAACCTACCCGGGCAAGTGTTGGCACATAGAAAAGATCAAATTATAATCCAAATCTATAGATTTTAAATCTGATAGAAGAATAAGGGTGTGAATTTTATCACTTGAATTAGTTTTGCTAGTGGCAGGTATTATTGAATCTATAGAACAAGTGCACACTGAAGGATAAAAGAAGAGAGATATTGGGAGATGTGTATTTGGGGATGGCATCAAGAATAGTGTTGTTAATGCAGCAGTTCACTTTATTCAACAATAGGTCTAATTTAAGCATTAAAGTAGATTACCATTTTTTACTAACTGCAATTGCACTCATAATGCCAAATCAGGTCTTGGGATAGTGACATCACGATTATCACTAGAAGTAATGACTAATCTTGTGGTGTCTCACTGCAAGATATTGGTTCTGTGCACTGAAGACTTACAAGCAGAGTAAATAATACTATCATCTGTAAAATCTATGGGTTGGGTTTATAATTAATTGAAAGTAGGTCGTTGGTATGCAATTTGAATAGTATTGAGGCCAAATCTAAGCCTTGCACAGATCTTTGTGGTAGTCCAAAAGAAGAATATTTCTCTGATACACAAGATTTCAGTCATGACAGGGCAAAAGATTTGCTAATATGAAGTGCCATACACAATACGAGTTTCTCGAATGAAGATGGAATTTGTTCCAGTTATGGGTAGCTACAATTAAAACGTGGGCTAGTGATGAAAAAATTGTCCCACATGGAACAAGTTTGTAAATAAGAGCCAAAGATTTTAGGAAGTGCCGAAGATATTTTGTTAAAAAAATTTCTATACACGTGTCGAAATATGCTTCGTTTCCGAGAGTGTTTAAATTATATTTTTTTATTTATTTTTATTTTAAAGCGTTTAAAAGAAATTGATTCGAAATTTATAAAATGCTTTAGAGGGATAAATGTGCATTTTTAAAGTGGTGCGAATATTTCTACTTGCACTAGTGGCGTTCGTACGAGAATGTCACTACTTTTTTTAATAAAAAAAAATGGTGAGCCACTGACTTTTTCCCGCCGAAATTTTTTAACAAAATAACTCCTGCAATCACCCCCTAAAATCTTTCGCACAAAAATATGTAACAAATAATCAAAACAGAAAAAATGGAATAGATACACACAAAAATAAATTTTGTTTATATTTATATTATTTTGTTATTCATTCATTTTTTTATATAATATAAAAGACAGAAGAAATGATCAAGATAAAAGCATTTATTTAAAATAATAAAGTTCCGATATTTTTAAGTATCATGAGATTTCTCTGAAATTAGATTATAGAATATTTATTAAATCAAACAATAAACAAACAGATTGATAAAATCCTATTAATAGAAATTTAGGTTTATTTCAAAGACGTTTACACACATGAAATAATATCACAAGAAAAATGTATAAAGAAGAAAGTAGTTGTAAAAAAATCAATTAAACCCACTCTTATGTACAAGATGTGATTTTCTTTACAATATCATATTTTTTACTTCTTAGGAAGACAACAATCCTCTTCTAGTCTGTATCATCACAAAAACACAAACTTTGCTGAAGATATGGATTAAGCGAATAGACTTTAAAAATTAATATAAAGAAAAGTAAAAAAAAATTACTTTTAATGAAGATATAAAGGATAATGCAGATACTTTTAGTTACAGTGAGGAAATACTTGAGGAACTATCAACAATATGGTAAAATTCGTGAAAAAATAAGTAGAAGGACATTATTATTATTTAGGGTCACTTTATGATTTAATATACATTTAATAAATTTAAATCACTACAATAATTATTTATATGACAATTATTACTATATTTTTTATTAGCATTTGTTTTGAGTTTTCTTTATTTCTATTTATCCCACCACAACTCATATTTAATGAATATTATACTTTTATAATAATTTATGATGAATGAATATTTTGTTACCTCTTCGTCACCGTCTTTATTTTGATAATTCCAATCGTGATCAGAAGTACTATTAGGAATAAGTGGAAGAGGCCTATCAAGAGATGTCCCGTTTGGTCTTTGAAGACTGTCTAATCTAGGAGGAGGCAATGGTGGTGGTTCATCTTCTTCCGATTCAGAATTTTCTTCTACACTATGTGATACATTATTAATATGATTTTCCTAAAACAGATTTGTATATTTTATATTGAGAAATAAATGAATAAACAGGGCGATTCAAAAGTCGATTCTCTGATGAATTGGCGGATGCGAATGCTTACATATTCAATAGGCAGCATTAGTCTGAACTGTGCAGAGACCCTCAATTTAAAAGGTAAAAAATTGAGAACAGGTTAAGTTGTTTATTTTTAAATTAAAAGTTATAATTAAAGGGTTATAATTTGGATTGTTTGATTATCTAAAAAGGGACTATTTTTATATTTGCACAAACTTTTAGACTCAGGTCTTTCAGGACCATGTTTGATTTTCCATTCTTTTATTAACTTTTTAAAGGATTTGTGACCATTAAGAACAATGATTTATAATCAAAATTTCTGATTGATACTAAAATTGATTATTTTCCATTAGAGTAGTCTATTTGTAATACTGAGAAATGTCTAATGTATAATTGTCCTGCAGATATAATTTTTTATCAAAAACTAAGTACTTTATTAAATAATGAAATCAAGTAATAACTAAATAAATTAGGGTTACCTTAAAGGGAAAGGGTAGGATTGGGAATTACTTCTAATTCTTGGGTTGGGACAAGGTAGCAGTAATATATTGGTTATATTACATTCTGAAATTAGTGGGTATATTTTTACCAGTAATAAAAATTATGATTTTTTATGTATACACAAAATTTGTAGAAACAAAAACTGCAATAAAAATGTAAACACCAGACTTTTCCTAAAATCAGTCTTTAAAAATGTTGGACTTGTTAAAAACAATAATATATTATTGTTATTTTGACTTACTCCTTTTCCATCTGTATTTGCATTGGGTTTAGTTCCTTCAATAATTGCTTGATATGAAAATCTTAGTTGTTCAGCTGTCTGTATCAAACCCATCCTATATTTTCTCATTTCTAATAGTATTTCTTTAACGTCCACGGAATTTATACCATACTTTTCAATCTGAAAAAATTAATATGTCTTAAGGGTTTTGAGATCCCTGCATGATTCTTAACAGCGCCATTAAGTAATTAGTGTAAACAGAAGAAATCAAATAACCTAATTGTTTCTAAAAAGATATTAGTTTAATTGCAAAACTAAGCTGTGATTGTTCTTTAACCAATAGTTATATCAGTGGTATCCATTGTCACGCTGTATCAATTAAACAATAGTATCAGAATGATAAATAATTCTTAAGAAATAATTAAAACAATGAAAATAAAAGATAAATTTGTAAATATATTGAAGATTGATTTGGTGCAGAACATATTATAATTAAATATATTTTAAATACTATATACTATAAATTTAACTGGAAAAAATGGATTCAATACTTATCTCAAATCTATAGATAAATTATCTTATGACGAAAATGAATGATACAAATGTAAGGAACTTACAAAAAATAATGTTATTTATGGCCAGTCTTTTCACCTCTGAATAAAGTTAAAAGTAACAACTTGATTAAACTATAGGGCTATTGTAAACCTACATGTAACTCAGAGGTGAAAAGATCAGTCATTAATTCAATAATAAAAACAAACATTTATTTCAAGATCATTAAGTTAAAAAAAAGATCAATTTTTCATTATAGAATTTCATTTAAAATATTTTGCATTTACAAGAAGTAGGCTTTGGCGCTTCGAAATTCAACCAAAAATCTGATGTGTCCAACACATGACTTTCCTATCTAGTTATTATAGGCTTTTTCCGGTTATTTTGTATAACCTATTGCAGCACCTCTATAAATGTTTAGAGGATAAACTAAATATATACATTTTCCACATACATCTAACTCAAAATATTTTTCTATAGATATTGAAAACGAAAATACTGAAAAATTTAAATTTAGCACTTTTCCTTAAATTTTTCCAATATGGTCCATTTTAGAAAAATCATATAAAAAACAAAAATTATAGAGATCGATATCACAAATAACTTTTATTTAAACAATTTTCCTAAAAATTTGAATTTTATTACATTTTGTCAAATTTCTCGAATACGGACCATTTTAAAAAAAAAATGTATAGAACCAAAATTATAGATAATAATATTGTAAGTAATTTTTATCTGAACAATTGTCTTCTACAAACATCAATAACAAATATATTCCATAAAATATACAAACGGCCTCCCATAAAGTACCCCCCCAAATGTTCTGCCTTCGTCCAAAATCTAATCATTTCACCTCAGGCCGAAATAAAACTTAAGTTTAAAATTTAATATTTTTTCCTTTATCCGTTTTTGAGTTTTCTTCAAAATTCGAAATTTACACATTTTCTCAAATATCTCGAATAAGGTCCATTTTAGAGAAATTATGTATGAAATAAAAATTATAGAGAATTATATTACAAACAACTTTTATTTGAACAATTTTTATAAAAAAATATTTTTTTTACATTTTGTCAAATTTCTCGAATACGGACCATTTTAGATAATATTATTTTAAGTAACTTTTATTTGAAGAATTTTCTTCTCCAAACGCAAATAACGGATATATTTCATAAAATATAAAAATGATTACCAGTAAAGTACCCCCCAAATGTTCCTACTCTGTCCAAAATCTAATCAGTTCACCGCAGGATGGAATAAAGCTTAAGTCTAAAATTTGGTGTTTTTCTTTGTATCGGTTCATGAGTTATGGTGGATACAGACACACAGACAGACACACAGACAGACAGACACACACACACAGACAGACACACACACACACAGACAGACACACACACCCACGCACGCACGCACGCACCCCCACACACACACGCACGCACGCACGCACACACGCACACACGCCCACACACCCACACACCCACAATCCCGAAAATAGTCAAAAAGGATTCAGGGGACCCCAAAACGTAAAAATCCGTCGAAAACTGGAGGTCGAAAAAAATCATGATTCCTATACTTTCCTTATCTGTATACAGATAGGAAAGTAAAAAGTTGACGAACTGACATTAAGTGACAGCTTTGTCGCTCGCCGAACGACAAAGTTGACAGCTTTGTTGCTCGCATTATTTAAATTAGCTATAACATAATAATAGTTCTTTTTAAGTTATTTGTAAGTAGTTACATGTTTTTTTGTTGTATTATTATTATTATTATTGTACAACAATATCAAAACATATAAGTAATCAGGAAAATAGTTCTTTTTTTATTTTTTATTATTTCTATATCTCAATAAGAGATTTAAATGATTTTCTTACCAAAATTAAAACTGAATCAACCAGACAAAATGTTCCTGACCTGCCAATACCCGCAGAACAATGTACTACTGCAGGTCCAACATCTGATTCTAATACTCCAACATCCCTTACTTTTCGAAGAAACTCTAAGAAAGCAGTTGGTGAACTAGGGACTCCAAAATCTGGCCATGTGGTGTAGTGGAATTGCAGAATATCACGAGAATTGCCACTTTCTGTATCAGTCAGTCTAAGAAGCCTTGTTAAATAGTAAGAATGATCTTTTTGTTCTATGTATTCTACTGATAATCCAACATCTTCAAGTTGCATTTTGTAATCTGGACCAATTTTGGACGGCCAATATTGATAACATTTGTCTTGCTTTTTTTCTACCAATTTATTCAGCATTACTACCTGGATATGGCAAAGAAAAATAATTTAATTAAATATATCATTGAAACAGACCACATTTAAAATTAAGAACTATGTCAAATACTTTGGACTCCTAATTACTCAATACACAAATGACTAAATTTCTTGTAAATCAAAATTACTTGCAATAAAAAAAAGGTAATTAAATTTTACTAAATCACAATATTGTAACTATAGTTTTTTTGTTTTATTTAACTTAAGGAGGTCCTTTCGCCACCAATGTTAAATAAAAAATATTAGATTATGACTAAAATTAATTTTTTTCTAATAGTAGATGTCCTTATTTATCTAATAGTGAACTTTTAACTATACCTTACCATGCAAATTTTTGAGAATTTTTTTTTTTAAAAATGTGTGTGTTTGTACAGTGTCTTACGAGAAAGTAAGACTTCAACAACAATTTTCGAATTATAATTAATTTTACTATTATTTATTGATTAGATGGAGTCGAAAAAAACTAAAAATAAGGTTTTTGAAATATTTAGGTTTTGTTTTTTACAATAAAATATATAGGTTACCGTGGAATTTACTGAGAAATTATTATTAAAAAATTTTCAACTAGGTTACTTGAAAATTTTTTGTAATTTTTTAATATTAATTTCTCAATAAGTTCCACAGTTTACTATATATATTTTATTGTATATAACAAAATCTAAATATTTCAAAAAACCTTATTTTTAGTTTTTTTCTACTCCATCTAATCAATAAATAATAGTATAATTCGAGAATTGTTGTTGAGGACTTACTTTCTCGTGAGGCACTGTACAAATACTCACATTTTTTAAAAAAAAATCTCAAAAATTTGCAAGGTAAGGTATAGTTAAAAGTTCAGCATTAGATAAATAAGGACTTCAACTATTAGAAAAAAATTAATTTTAGTCATAATCTAATAACTTTTTTTTTAACATTGGAGGCGAGAGGTGTGGCGAAAGGACCTCCTTAATTAATAGTTATGGTAAGAATTCATATAGTACTATAATCTACTTTATGATTTAAAAAAATACCATTATCAGCCTAAATGTGCAACCAATGAGAAAATACAAAGTGACTTGCTTTTCTGTGACATGCTTTTGTAAACTCAACCAGGATATGTCTGAATTTAATTGGAGAAATCTTACCATTGATTGAAATATCCATGGTTTCTATGACATACCCACTGATTTGTACTATTTTACTGGATAGGATATAGCCACCTAAAAAACGTTCTGAAAAATTGGCCGATTTGGGCAAATAATAAGGAGGATATTATTTATCATAACCTCTATTTCCATTTGTCATCTAATTATGTCAAGAAGTTATGATGAAGACGCCTTAGTTGCATGTATCCATATTGTTCTATCAGTTAAACATTTTCACAGGTATTGTTTAGATCTTTTACATCTGTTAACCATATTTATATCCCTGTTCTTCCTGGTTCTATTGTAACAATGGCAAACTCACCGATTCTCGTTTCATACTTGTTCCCTAGAGTGATTCGACCATCTATGTAGTTCTAGCTCGAGGCTGTTATTTCTATTACAAATATCTCCTTTTAGTTGTAGTCCCCATAAGTGATAAAAATCACTAGTGCAGTTTTAAGAATGTTAATTTCCACTATAGGTACTTTAGAACTGATCATTTATCTGCTATTTATGTAGATAGTAATCGGATAGCATTACTATGATATAAACAATAAATGTTCATTCATGAAGACACAATATGCTTCACGTTTTCATTTTTATATTTTCTTTCATAAAAAATCAAATTATGGGTGAATTCTCCCAAAGGATATTATATGCGAAATGAATAGAAGAAGAACTAATTAAATTATAGGTTAGATATGTCAAATTATCCCGCTATAATTTGCCCAAATCGGCCAGCAGTGTTGCACTTCCGGTCTCCTTGATGGAACGGATTTTTAGTATGTCAAATATAACCTATATCCTATCCAGTAAAATAATACAGATCAGTGGACATACCACAAAAAATGGAACAAATATATACAGTGTGCAAGAGAAACAATTCTAATAAAATTAATAATTGATCGCCTGTCACTTGTCAAGCCACAAAAAAGGCGATAACAGCACTTATTAGGTCATTTCCTTTGCATCGAAAGTGTAGCACTGAGCTACACCACTTCTGAAAAT
The DNA here is from genome assembly GCA_927349885.1 of Psylliodes chrysocephalus. NCBI lineage: Eukaryota > Metazoa > Arthropoda > Insecta > Coleoptera > Chrysomelidae > Psylliodes > Psylliodes chrysocephalus. The sequence continues at coordinate 47,187,547 of OV651813.1, forward strand.
ATCGTTCCATTTATACAATATGTATGGATAGAACGATATTTTCAGAAGTGACGTATCTCAGTGCTACACTTTCGATGCAAAGGAAAAGACCTATAAATACAATTCAGTTTCATTAATGGATTTGTGATTCAATTAATTAATTTTAATAATAAAGGACATTAAAACTAGTTTTTAGCTTCACCGTTGCCAAACAGTACCTATTTTCAAATATGGTAGGTCTTAAGACATAGTTATGTTATAATTAACTTTTTTGCTTATTGTCAAACTATCAACTATTAGTTAAAGATAAGAGAGTTATTAAAAATGTATTGACAATTATGTATTAAAATTGTAAACTGTAATCCTACAGAAAACATGATAACATAAAAAGTCACAACTTACACAATACCCCCTCATCGAACAGCCCTGTTTAAAAGAAGTTTTTTATATAATTCTATTAAATTGTACAACTCTCTTCCTTTAGAATTAAAAAATTGAAATTGAAATTTATTCAAAAAAATACTTTAAAAAATATTATGTTCAAAATTTTGTTAGGGCTTAGATTTAATTGACCTTTTTAGTTTTTTACTTTTTATTTAATTTTAAATTACTGTTTTTTAGCTTTATATAAAAAAAAATTATAAAAATTAATTATTGGAATTTTTGCTCCATTGCAAATACATTTCGTTTTTGTTAGTTTTTGTTTTTAAACATTGGTGTTTCAATGGTTAATTTGGTTCTATTGATTATAGCAGAGGCAGAAGTTTGAAAGGCTTTTGGTAGGTAGAGAGGGAGTAAACATCAAATCACATCGAACGACTTTGAGAATTTCGCGGTAATGTTTATCTGCCAGTGGTGTTTCATAGAATAAGTTATTTTAAATTGTTACCGGCGGAACCGGACAATAGCATGAATTTATGGATTAGAAATAATTATTAAACAAATATTAGAATATCCAAAATCATAATTCTACAAAATTTCAACAGCTATTCACAATTTATTAAACTATTTACCCCAAAATTGTTATTAACATCTATAAAATAATTTTGTAAACCAATGTATCCTGTCCACTTCCCTTAGCTCCGCCACGAAACGAAACTGTCAATTTCTGTACATGAAGTGGGAGAATTGTGAAAAGCCTTTCCAACTTCTGTCCCTGCTATATAAGTTCTTTCATTGGTTCCACTGGTGTGGTGTGGAGACTTTCTCCACCAGTTATTTAGCAGAAGTGAATTGCCCTCAACATGCACATAAGGAATAAGAAAGAGAAGAGGGAAGATTTATAAGGTTTGTTCCTGCAGATGATGTTCCAAACACAGTAAGCACAATCAATTTCTAAAACATTTAAGAAAGTGCAATTTAAAAAAATATATATAAACGAGTTTGGGCCATGTTTAAAACAAACTAATAAATAAATGAAAGTAAACAAACAATAAAATGTTATATGCAAACGATTTGGAGCAAATCGTTCATAAATAAATGACAAATTACGTTATTTTTGCACCAATCAACATAAAAGCTTTCGTTGGTTTATATTACACCACAAAACAGCTGATCATCTAGTGTGGTGTAATTGGCACTGGTGGCCACTGCACCAATAGTGAACGAAAGAACCTTACAAGAATAATAAAAATCTTTATTCAGTGTTACTTACTTTAGACGTTTACATTCGTCAAAAAATAAAAAATATATAAAGAAAAAAGAAAACTTATAATGCATATTTCCACACATACATATACATATCATAGCAATAGTTTACAATTTATAATAAAATATAGTAGTTCATTAATTACAGCTCAAGACTAAAATTGATTTATTAGACCAGCATTAAAATATATTAGAACATGTGACATAGTTACCCTAGTCAGCATGCTTAATTGCTTCAAAATAATCCATTAAATTATAGAAGCACATATCAATCACAAGGATTTTAATTTTTTGTTTATATTTTCTAACAGGGAGTGTCCGTATCCCTTCTGGTAATGCATTGAAGTAATTGACACTCATTATTTTCGATTTATTAATCCTACAATAAGGTTGGATTAATGCATCTTTTGCTCTTGTGTGGTATGAGTAGACTTCAGAGTGTGTATTAAATAAATATGTGTTGCTCTTTATAGTGTAAGTTTTCATATATTACAGCTGAGAAAATTGTCATGATTTTAAGCCGTTTGAACAGTGGAACACAGTAATTTCTAAAGTCTGCTTTCGCAACAGATTGAATAGCTGCTTTTTGTAGAACAAACACCTTTTGTAAATTACTAAAAGATGTATTACCCCATCCTAACATACCATATGTTAGGTTAGAGTGGAATAATCCAAAATAAGTTAACAGGGCTGTTTCGATGTTGGAGAAGAATGAAATATGAATACATTATTCATATTTTTTAAACAATATTTCCTTATTATGGCAAAGTTACTTACCCCTTTACATTCTTGTTCCCAAATCATCAGCCAAAAGTGACTATAAGTATTACTTAGAGGTCCTTGTGTCAGTATATACTGTCTATTGGCCTTTTCTACTTTAATAAGATTAGCATTTATATAATCTGTTGACCCCCGTTTTAATACTATCCTACTATGATCATAAGGATTGACATCTCTATACCTATTTAAAAGTTTATTCTGTGGTTTGACAGCTTCTAAACACATATTGTCCTTATGACTTTGAGAACGGATTTTCTGAAAATAATCAAATTTGTTTTCCAACGAATTATGAAATGTGAAATATCTTTTTAGCAGCATGTTCACTGGCAGTTAAATAAACAGTTACAAATAGGCCAAAGTAATAAAGAAAAAAAATATTCAAATATAATTGTTTAAATAATTTCTAAAAGTGAACTAAATATGACTCCAATTAACATTTATGTATTTTTATTCATAAGTAAATCATATTTATATCAAAATTGAAACTGAGATATGAGAAACAATAATTTAAGGAATATGTCAAATTTAAAATGTGACAACTAATACAAGGTATAAAGAAAACTTTTCCTAAATAGTAAACCAAAAAATTATATATGTATTATGTTAATTCCGTAATAATTTAATTAAATTTAACAAAAACAAAACAAACACATATCAGCATTTGTTTAAAATAGTTAATAAATCTGATTAATTCACCATGAGTTAAAAAAAAACTTATGAAAAATTTACTGAAACATTCTAAAATTAAAACAAGTAGCCAATGTAATTAATATTAATTAGTATAACATACTTTACTAATGATGAAATTGGACCGATGTTAAACATTTACAAATTTTACAGTTACTTTCCGGGAAAAGTTACACATTAGTGAGCATATTTCGAAGAAACAAGTAATTGAATAAGTAATTAAATGATTTATTTATTACCTGATAAAGAATTTGCCACTCATTTTTAGCGTTTAAGTCCAAGTATTCTGATTCAATGTTGTTGCCAGATGTCATTGTGAATTTTCAGGAAATACCTTAGCTTGAGACGAACCTAAAATGAGCTTAAATGTAATAATGTAATTGCTTGCAAAACTATTTAGAGATATTACCTTATCACGAATGTTTACAGAAAACAAAAAACCATTATATTACGAAGAAAAGAATTGTAAAAGTTCAAATTTGTAAAAAAGGAACAAAGAGTTCCCCAGCTCCAAAATGCTGTATGTAAACGCAAGAACACAGGCAGATTTTGATGTCATCGAAAACCAAAACTACCAAAGTATCAAATGTCAGTTGTCAGTGTGACTGGACTTGGGTTCAGAATTTTTAGGCATTTTTATACCGACTCTTGCTGCGTTTGAGAATCCACATCGGATGCATCTGAGATGTAAAAAATCTTTGATCACGTGATTCAGTATACGTAAATTGCCGCGTTTGAGAATCCACATCGGATGCATTTTTTACATCTCGAGCGTTTTTTTATCCACATCGGACACATCTGTCCCATTACATTTACGTATACTGAACCACGTGATCAAAGATTTTTTACATCTCAGATGCATCCGATGTGGATTCTCAAACGCAGCACAAGTAATGGGACAGATGTGTCCGATGTGAATAAAAAAACGCTCGAGATGTAAAAAATGCATCCGATGTGGATTCTCAAACGCAGCATCTGTTGTAATGTATTTTTCGCGGCATAAACCAACATGGGGGGGGTCTATTCTGTAACACATCCGTTAAAATTTAGAGGCCTTTTTTAAAAATTAAACTTTTAGCGGCCCGTTAATTTTTTTAACCAAAAATGGTATTCTGTATACACAAATTTTAGAAGCCTGTAAATTGCAGTCGAACACTTGACAACATCACATTTAAGATTTAATAGGTCTTTTCCTTTGCATCGAAAGTGTAGCACTGAGCTACACCACTGTTCCATTTATACAAATTGTATGGATGGAACAATATTTTCAGAAGTGACGTAGCTCAGTGCTACACTGTCGATGCAAAGGAAAATACCTATTTAGGGTGAGATTACAGAACGTCTACAACTTTGCAGATCTGCAAATATGGCGGCAACTTTGAAAATCTGCAAATATGACTGACTTACACATGCCAGTATCAAGTTTTCGTATTCCAAATTTGGGTTTAGTGTTGTTGGGGGTAATAAACCACAATAAATATTGCGAATTTGCAGATATTTTTTGGAATACTTACATTTGTAAGTCCGCCATATTTGCAAAGTTGCAGATGCAAAGTTGCAGACGTTCTGTAATCTCACCCTTACACTAGTTTTAAAACATAACCAATAACCATACAAATCCTCAATTTTCAATTCAAAACCGTTAAAAATTAAAGGCGAATTTTAACATCCCTTTAATGCCGCGATTGAGAATCCACATCGGATGCATTTTTTACATCTCGAGCGTTTTTTTATCCACATCGGACATATCTGTCCCATTACATTTGCTGCCGCGTTTGAGAATCCACATCGGATGCATTTTTTACATCTCGAGCGTTTTTTTATCCACATCGGACACATCCCATTACATTTACGTATACTGAATCACGTGATCAAAGATTTACTACATCTCAGATGCATCCGATGTGGATTCTCAAACGCGGCAAATGTATACTGAATCACGTGATCAATAATTTTTTACATATCAGATGCATCCGATGTGGATTCTCAAACGCGACATAAAAATGATTGTTATTTGAGGACTATTTTAAAGGAATCCGTTTAAATAATGACAGAAGTAAGTTAGTGAATACAAAAATATTTTTAAAGGCCTCCAATATTTTAACGGCCGTTGAAATATAAAGGAATTGTTACAGAATAGACCCCTAGATCCCGCATGAACGTTTTTTGATAAGGTTTTCTTGTTCGTCCCACTGGTGTAAGAATGAACATTTCGTTTGGCCCGGTCTTAGATGCTCTAAGGGCCCGGTGTAAAATCCACTAACCTTTCGATTGGTGTTGTGGTTTCCACTGGTGGATACTTATTCCTCCACAAGCTATTTATGCCGCGTTTGAGAATCCACATCGGATGCAACTGAGATGTAGTAAATCTTTGATCACGTGATTCAGTATACATATGCCGCGTTTGAGAATCCACATCGGATGCATTTTTTACATCTCGAGCGTTTTTTTATCCACATCGGACACATCCCATTACATTTACGTATACTGAATCACGTGATCAAAGATTTACTACATCTCAGATGCATCCGATGTGGATTCTCAAACGCGGCAAATGTATACTGAATCACGTGATCAATGATTTTTTACATATCAGATGCATCCGATGTGGATTCTCAAACGCGACATAAAAATGATTGTTATTTGAGGACTATTTTAAAGGAATCCGTTTAAATAATGACAGAAGTAAGTTAGTGAATACAAAAATATTTTTAAAGGCCTCCAATATTTTAACGGCCGTTGAAATATAAAGGAATTGTTACAGAATAGACCCCTAGATCCCGCATGATCGTTTTTTGATAAGGTTTTCTTGTTCGTCCCACTGGTGTAAGAATGAACATTTCGTTTGGCCCGGTCTTAGATGCTCTAAGGGCCCGGTGTAAAATCCACTAACCTTTCGATTGGTGTTGTGGTTTCCACTGATGGATACTTATTCCTCCACAAGCTATTTATGCCGCGTTTGAGAATCCACATCGGATGCAACTGAGATGTAGTAAATCTTTGATCACGTGATTCAGTATACATATGCCGCGTTTGAGAATCCACATCGGATGCATTTTTTACATCTCGGGCGTTTTTTTTATCGACATCGGACACATCTGTCCCATTACATTTACGTATACTGAATCACGTGATCAAAGATTTACTACATCTCAGATGCATCCGATGTGGATTCTCAAACGCGGCATATGAATCCACATCGGATGCATTTTTTACATCTCGAGCGTTTTTTTATCCACATCGGACACATCTGTCCCATTACATATCAAGATCGGAGATATAAGGTGGTGTAACAGGTGTAATTTACACTGGTGGTCACTGCACCAACAGCAAACGAAAGAGCACCTCTAGTGTAAATTACCTAACCTATCATAAACGTTCATGTTGGTTTATGCCTCGAAAAATATCTTCATGGGTAACTAAAAAATAGACTAGTTTTTCAGTTTCCCCAAATTTTCAAATTAATTTATTTTAATTTGACTTTAAATTACTGACTTGAAACGATGCATCACAAATAATCGCCAGAGCTAAACGGTCAACTGTCTAAACATAGCCCTCAGAAAGTCTAGATACCGCTTGGCGTATGCTGTCAATACAAAAAAATGACCCCATTCAAGCTTGTCGCCATGTTAGGTAAATTTATGTTTTGGCTACACTGATTTTTAGTTTGTGTGTTCTGTAATACGTGAACACCGATAATCTGCACTTTGTTATTAGTTATAAGTGAGTGAGACGCACAATTTCTAATTTCAAATTAAGAACAAAACTTTGACAAACCTATTTGATTTTCCTAGATCTGTTCAGACAGGACCGGTTTTATAAATTTTCTCGTTCTTGAATGTTATTTTTACATGGTTATATATATTATTGGATAAGTGTTTTGTGTACATATTGCTATGAGAATTATAGAGAAATTCAGTGAGATTTATGTAATAAAATTCAAATTACAAGTAAATTATCTGTTCCTGTTTGGCAATATGGAGAAAATACCTACTTCAATGTCAAATGTACTATTTAAAAGAATGTGATTGTTAACCGGTCATTTATTTATATTATGAAAATAAAAACTCGAATTTTTTAACTAGGGAAAGATATACTTAACAAGGTATTTTTAGAAAAACTAATAGATTACTCCTATTCCTATAGTTTATTTGAAAATTAATAATAGCAAAATTATATAAAAATATGGACCTTTGCCATAAAAACTGTGCTACCAACCATTTTCAAATAAACTATAATGATAATTTGATTTAATAGAGCGAGTATGAGATCTCACCTGTTAGAGAAATTGGGGCATAGGGAAGAGATTATGAAGCAGGTAAGCAAAGTCGTTGCAAAAGATAAATATATAGAAGTTATTTTAAAAATTTGATAAAAAACTAGTGGAACAATAAATGGAGTTGTCGCTATCGGAGATCCAATCAGCAGAAAGTAAAAAAAAAACTTTGGGAATGTTGGAAAAGGGCACAGCAATAGGCCCGAAACAATTCCTTGGTTTTTTAATAAATATAATATTGTGAGATGCAAAAAATACTGCTAAAGTGGAGAAGCAGTATTGTTCTAATGTAGAAAACTCAGGGACATACAGCAGTGCACTAACCATAGGCGAATAGTCACTAAATTATACAAGACTCCCATCTCGATTTTATTTTTAAATATTTTTGAGAATACCTATTATTATTTGTTACATTGAGTTTAATAAAACCAGAGATTTCGAATGTATTGAAAGTTATTTAAAAAGTACCTCTATAAATATATAGAAAATGTGTATATGACTAACTGGTTTTATTAATCTTTTTTTGGGGTAGGTAAATATATTTTGAAAAATTTACAATCTTCTTTATTTGAATAAAAGACAAAATATTTCTGTTTTTATTAACTGAACAATATTTTGTACAAACATAATATATACCTATTTAAAACAAAATATTACATTTTACAAGTATCGCATATTTATATGAAATAACTTACTCAATAAGAAAGAATTAAATGAAACAAATTAATAAACAATGGATATGAAAAATTGCTTTAACAATCCTTAGATAAACTTATTCTTACATATTGCTTTAATCAATTTATTTACTATAAAAGTATATTTCCTAACATTTATTACATGTAATAAAATAAAGCATAAAACATACAAACTATAATATGTACCTACTTAGAACGGAACTAATATTATTGTATCAAGGTAGTAATAGTGGACATTTTCCGAATAAAAAAAAGTAAAAAAGAAGTAACGGTCGACATGTTTTTCTGACTATTGGTCTTCATCAGTACGGTGCAGCCAAGTTCAAAGGATCATGGAATGTGTGTTGGAAAAATTGTACAATAGGTCACTAACAATGAGCCAATAACACATTTGCCGTTTCAGCTAGTATCCCCAAATTTTCTGGGCTTATACTAAAGTCACAAAATGATTCAATAGTCTTCCTATGGCTATCAGTTATTCTTTCCTAAATTTTTTTGGTATGCTACGACAAAACACAAATTATTTGATTTTGAAAATATACAAATATTTTTGAAAACTTACACATGAAATGTTATTCCTTCCTTGTATCTTCTACCGTTGGATGCATTGTTACATTCACGTACAAAACAACAAGAGATTTTGAAAATCCTGTAATAATTTAACACCAAACCACAAATGTTTTTTATTAAAATAAAACACTAAACGACTAAACTAAAATTTAATGTTTTAAATAAAACCTTTACTAGAAGAACAAAATAAACAACACAACAGATAATAAAATCGATTATATACGTCGAACGCCGATCTTACGCTTATTACTAAACTTGTGCCGATTCTGTCTTGTCAAAAGTGCCAACTTAAAATTTATTGACATTTATTTATCATGGCGCCCATCATATGGGGGGTCAAAATGTTTTTACGATGCGGTATCTAGACCTTCTGAGGGCTATGTGTCTAAACCATGGAGGAAGGATAAACTCCAGACAACTGTCAATCAATAAATCAAAATGTCGGCAGAATGAAAAGTTTAGCTTGTTGGGACAACGGTAAAATATATAAAATATCTGAAAAATAATAAACGACGGAAATAAAGAATATTCATTAAAAAGGAAAACACATTATGGCACAGATGATGCTACAGGTGAGCGGTTAGCTATTAAATTCTGTCATTTGTCAACGAATAATTTTCAAATTTTTTCGTTCCTTCAGTTCCATTTTTTGTTAATTATTTGTGTTTTATTTACATTATGGATTTCTTACAGAATGCAGTTGAGCCTATGCAAGTGGATGCCCCGCCAGAAGATAACGATAATAATGAAGAAGATAATTATGTAGTTGAGAATCCTACATTAGATTTAGAAGTTTATGCGAATAACTACATAGGCTTAGCGAAGTTATACCGGCTTCTCTACATTATAGATCATTGTCCTTCTCTTAAATTAGAAGCCCTGAAGACGGCAATTTCATATGCAATGACTACATATAATGTTAATTTATATCAAGTACTTCATCAAAAACTTGCAGAGGTAACAACATCAATGAATGTACCAGATGTAGCAGCACCGTCCACTTCTCAAGATATACCCACAATTGACAACTTATGGATGGAAACCAGATCAAAAAGAGCTGCACTTAAACTAGAGAAACTGGATAATGATCTGAAAAATTATAAATCAAACTCTATTAAAGAAAGTATTAGACGAGGTCATGATGATCTAGGTGACCACTACTTGGACTGTGGAGATCTTTCTAATGCTCTGAAATGTTATTCAAGAGCTAGAGATTATTGCACTAGTGGAAAACATGTAGTCAATATGTGTTTAAATGTTATTAAAGTGTCTGTATATTTACAAAACTGGTCTCATGTATTAAGTTATGTTTCTAAAGCTGAAAGTACTCCAGATTTTTCTGAAACCCAATCAAAAGATTCAAATCAAGTAATACTAACAAAGTTGAAGTGTGCTGCAGGGCTAGCAGAGTTGGCTACAAAGAAATACAAATCTGCTGCCAAACATTTTCTTCAAGCTAATTTGGATCATTGTGATTTTCCAGAGTTGCTTTCTCCCAACAATGTTGCCATGTATGGAGGCCTTTGTGCACTTGCAACTTTTGACAGACATGAATTGCAAAAAAATGTTATTTTTAGTAGCTCCTTTAAATTGTTTTTAGAATTAGAGCCACAACTACGTGATATAATCTTTAAGTTTTATGAGTCAAAATATGCTTCATGTTTGAAGTTACTAGATGAAATTAAAGATAATTTACTTCTTGATATGTATATTGCTCCTCACGTTAATACTTTATATACTCAGATTCGAAATAGGGCACTAATTCAGTACTTCAGTCCTTACTTATCTGCAGATATGCATAAAATGGCATTGGCATTCAACAGAACTGTTCCGGCTTTAGAAGATGAGTTAATGCAACTCATTTTAGAGGGACAAATACAAGCCAGAATAGATTCTCATAACAAAATTCTCTTTGCTAAAGATGTTGACCAACGTAGTACCACATTTGAGAAGAGCTTACTTATGGGCAAGGAATACCAGAGAAGAACTCGAATGCTGATTTTGAGAGCTGCTGTTTTGAAAAATAAAATCCATGTAAAGGTAGGACATTTTTACCAATTTAAGTTTTTTATTCTAGTATTTTTTTTTTAGAGTCCCCAGAGAGATGCCGGCCAAACTGGAGAAATAACAGTAGTACCATTTTGAATATAAAAGACTAATATATTTATTCGATTAAGACTTGTGGATACTAATATTGCGTGACATTTGTAATTCAATTTTAAGAAATATAAATATAGTTTAACTAAGTTTCTTTTTTTTTAATTTTGGATAAAGGTGATTCAAAATAGTATTTTTCAATTGAAATGTCTGACCAATAATTAACAACATTCAATCTGCAAAAATGAAATAGGTATCTTTTAATTCATAAATATAATTTGTTTCATTTAAATAATCATTTATTAAACTAATTTAATGTCCTGATTCCTTAATCAACCTATCTTTCTTCTCTGATCTTATATCCCTAGTTGAGTAATATTTTTCTTTTCTCTAAATATATAGGTACCCAACCAAATCTTAACCTTGCCATCTTGTACTTTCTGTTCCATATCTTTTCTAGACTATTCAACTTCATGAACCCCCTTTTTGAGGGAACCCCACTTACCATTATTGACACGATAGCCCACTGTGATTTAATTTTTTTTTAAACTTGCTTCCCTAAATATCCTTTTTCCATCAAGTATTTCTATTTTATTGAATATTAAAATATAAATAATTATTCGGTTTACAAAAATCTGTGGCAAAAAAACTACATTTAGATGCCAATTCTCAAAAAAATAATTTCAGAAATTAAAATACACACTACCTTCAAAACCTATATTCTGATCACTTTTTAATTTGTATGTAATTATCCTGCAGGCCACAGTTATAAATAGTAAAAATTAGTGTATAGGTAGCATAGGGTAACCTGCTGTGTAAGGTAATGTATTTTAAATGAGAAAAGGTTCCAATGTGTTGTCAGCTAGACGTGAGCCATGTACAGGGCGACATTTAAGCAGGGGCTGATTGGGCTATAGCCCAGCGCGGCAATTATCTCTTCACTTATAATTAAAAAAAACAGGAATTCCTAAATGTCTATATTTTCGGGATCCCTATAAACTCTAGATTATTCAGAATTGATTGATTCCTTTGCGCCACAGCCTATTTCCAATGAAAACTTATTAAATGAATAAGAGTAAGTCTAAATAAATTATTAAAAAAACTTAATTTTTATAACTAATATTTTATGGCAAACTTGTGAAGATACGCTGACAGTGGGACAGCCAGATTTATAGTAGCATGGGGCGGCCCTTAACCTATATAGGTAAATATGTGTCACTGCATTTGAATATGTTTAGCTAAATAATATAACACTAAAATACAGTATTATTGGCTTATTAATATTGAATGTTAAATAAGATTCCAAGTGTGTAAAGTGACTTTTTACACGTGTGGAAATATGGTCACACGAGGCGCAAACCAAGTGGGTTAATCATATGAGTGCATAAAAACACTTTCGCACAAGTGAAGTACATTATTTTTTCTACGACTACAAGACAAATTTAAAACCAGCTCAAACTCCATCTGGATGGATATGGCTGATGGTTTCTATATTTTGACCATGAATTACGACAAAAAATTGTGTACTATAGTTGTATATTAGATTTATTTTTACGCAAACCATCGAAAATTAAAACTTTCCTATGTACTCGGCCCAATGGCTCAGTGTGCGTTGAGCGCTCCGTATAATAATTACTGACGGCCGACAAAATATAGGTTCAAATCACAGAGCAGACCGGTGTTAATTTTTCATTAATTTGCATGATTCGTTGTAGGATTTGATGGGTGGCGTATTAGCAGTAATATTTCTTTTGGTATAATGTCCAGAGTAATCCGAATGAGTTACTGTGTCAATGGTAGTAGGTGGGGTTTTGTTCGGCCTGTAAGTCAAATGGCACCACAATCTGTAAAAGTCGCCATGGCAAATAATAATAATGTCCCTGCCCTTCCCATATTCTCTGCTTCCGAGGTTAAAATTCACTCATAAGGGGATGAATATGGAGAGTATTATTTTTACTATAGATAAGTTAAGTATCGTTGGCTACAGTCAAATATTTGAAGCTACACTGAACAAATCAAATGGGATTAGTGCAGAACACTTGCACCTAGTGCAACAAATAAAATCCACTATCAATAACTAAAAAATGTCTAACAATTAGTTTGACAAAATTGTCACTTATTTAAAATTTTAAAAATAGTTTAGTTGGGTCCAAAATGTGAACTGTGATTGGTGGATTTCATATTTTTGCAGTGTTCTCACTACCTAGAATGGATATGAAATATATTAATTCAGTTGAACACAATAGCGTACTTTTTCGTTTTGTAGTCTGTGTGTAGATAAGATAAATATCCATGTGGGCATAGAAAAATATTTTTAACATTTTTCACTGTTTAAATAATTTTGTGCCAAAATATAAAATCAGGAAATTATACTTCTCATCCCTTAAAAAAATGTAGGTTACCTATTTCTAATATATACCAAGGAGGATGATTATTTGTAGCTGTAAATGGATAGGATTTGGTTGACATTATGTTAAGGAGAAATAAGAAAATATATATTTGGAAGTAATTATAAAATATAATGAAAATTAAAAGTATTTAGGTACTCAATCACTGCCCAATTCCAAAAGTTTTATTCCTTGCATATCATCTAAAAAATCTTCCGGCTTTGGTTGGTTTGCGATCAAATGTTCAACAAATCTGACAGACTCATAGGTGTCCCTAATTAATAATTGTGTTTGTTGTATATTCACTGAGATTTCCTTCAAGATTGTTGTATTTTTATGTAGAAGTTCACAAATTTTTTCTGAATTCTGCTGAATATAAGAGTTAGTTGGATTAGGCAGTTCTAATGACTTAGAATTTATCAACAATGTTAATGTATTAAAAAAATCTGACAAATTTTGTTCTTTGCAGTTTGTTTTATCTTCAATATCTATAACTAAATTTGTATTATTAATATAACTTAGTAATTGTTTGCAATCCCCATATAATGTGTGAATGTGTGCTAAATTTTGCCATTGTTGATTTAAAGTTACCAATTTATTCTTTAAACTATCATCAGACGGATACACTGTATATTTCTTATAAAATTTCTCTTCTGCTATAGCCTTTTCCTTTTTTGAAACAGAAACACTTTTGTCTAATTGGCTTAAAGTGTTTACTATAGATAATGCTTTTTCTTCTTGTGTTTTATGATATTCATGTAATTGATCAAGTTTCTTTTTTGTTTTAAATTCAATACCTGATGTGATTGTTTGGAAATTGTTCATCAACACTTTTATAACATCTTCATTTTCATTGGCCTCAGGGTAATATAATAATTCAACTTCATGTTTTTTCTTTAAATGCTCATAAATTACTAACTGGGACAATTTAAACATAAACTTAGTGAATTTATACCCTCCTGGTGATATTAAGTGAGATGCCATCATTTGAGGTATATTGGCATGGTGATATAAGTTATTTAATTCCTTCATATAATTCAATACTTCAGTTCTAAATTTATTTTCTGTTTTAATGTCAAAGGGTGGCCAAGTCGTTAGCCTTTCTTTAGTTAAAATAGGATTAAGAATATTTAATAGATAATAAATTACCTCAAAAAATCCATCTTTATTGCTTTTGGCAAACATGTATTTCTTGAAGACACGGTTAAAGTTAAGAGTTGTTGTATAGATATTTTTCAACAAATATAAATTGTTGTATAGCTCTTCATGGATTTTATTTTCAGCATCTTTATAGCTTACTATATCTGACATATTTGTTTTAAGATTATTCGCTTCGTAAGATTAAACCAGAGTCCAGGTAAATCTGTCTCAGATCTAATAAAAATCGTCCTGGAGTAAGAGTAAATAACTGATAAAACCAAAAACCAGTAATTTTTTTGAATTTGAATGTTTGTTTTTTGAGCAAGAAAGTGAAGTTCCTGTCAACTGTCATCATCTTCATTTTTTACCAAATTCTTTTTATATTTTTGGGGTAATGGTCTGTCTGTTCGCACCAGCCACTGGTTATAGGCAATGAACTGGAGTGGGGTAGAATGCTTGTCAATAAGCTTGACATGGGACTCTATGGGCAAAGACAGGTTATTTTTCATCTCACTCGGGAGTATTTATAACAACCATTTTCTATTTCACTTTGTTATTGTCTGATCCACCAGCATGTGGATTGAACAATAACAAAGTGAAACAGAAAATGGTTATTATAAATACTCCCGAGTGAGATGAGAAATAAAAATGGCTGCGCCCATAGAGTCGCATATTGTTCTATTGATACAATATGCACATTGGCTTTCTACCCCACTACAGTTCATTGGTTATAGGTCAGATCCAATGAACTGGAGTGGAGTAGAAAGCTAATGTGCATATTTTATCAATTGAACAAGATGCGACTCTATGGGCGCAGCCATTTTTATTTCTCATCTCACTCGGGAGTATTTATAATAACCATTTTCTGTTTCACAATGTTATTGTTCAATCCACAGGCTGGTGGATCAGACAATAACAAAGTGAAATAGAAAATGGTCGTTATAAATACTTCCGAGTGAGATGAAAAATAACCTGTCTTCGCCCATAGAGTCGCATCTCAAGCCTATTGACAAGCATTCTACCCCACTCCAGTTCATTGGTCAGATCGTAGAAAAACTAAGGTCAGATGAGTCAGACTTCTTCATAGTCGGACCCAAGGTCCATATTTATAAACAAAACTCAGCTGAGTCGGACTTTTGGGTAAGTCGTCCTTGAACAAAAATCGAAGTTCGGTTATATCGCGTGAATTTAGAGATGGGTAGTAACAAATTCGTAAATGTACGTAACAGTTACAGATTTAATAATATCCATCTCTAAATTCCAGTCTAACACCAGAACCACGTAGAACTTTAGAGACGTTGTAACCGAACTTCGATTTTACCTAAGTCCAACTCAGCTGAGTTCTGTTAAAATGCGGACCTTAAACTAGTAGAGGCAGGTTCGTAACGTTCGTAAAAAAAAGAAGAACACATGTTTAACCTTAACCTAACAAAACACCAAAAGCACGTTTTCTAAACGGTTGTGTTAAATTTTAAAAATTCGTCCTCTATCCTCAGTGAAGCGAAATAACATTCGCAGAGAGGTCAGGGTAGTAATATCTTCTCAGTTTCGTTTTTTACAATACAATTAATACGTAAAATGGTAAGTACTAACAACTTAAAAAAAATTATACTCATTTTTGTCTTGTTTTAGGCTGAAGAAATAAACCCAAAAGCGTATCCATTAGCGGACGCTATGCTAACTACAAAAATCTTAAATTTGGTTCAACAAGCCATGAATTACAAGCAACTAAGAAAAGGCGCCAATGAGGTGACTAAAACTCTAAACAGGGGTATTGCTGAATTTATAGTTATGGCAGCAGACGCAGAACCACTGGAAATTTTATTGCACTTACCCTTACTTTGTGAAGATAAAAATGTACCTTACGTTTTTATTCGTTCCAAACAAGCTCTGGGAAGGGCGTGTGGTGTCTCAAGGTCAGTTATTGCTTGCAGTGTGACCATTAATGAGGGATCACAATTAAAACCTCAAATCCAAACAATTCAGCAAGAAATTGAAAGACTTTTAGTATAAGATAGATATAAGTTCCATTGTTTTTATAAAAAGTTTATTGAGTACAATATTCCCTCATTCATAGAAAAGTGTGTTTAATTATTGTACCTTAATTTTGTTAGTTTCTTTATATGAACATTTTCCATTGGATTATCATATTGATATGTGTGGTTTGCAAATTAAGCCATATGCAATGGACCAGACTGGTTTAAATATATTTCATGTGGTTTAAAAAATGGTTGAACTATTCCCATTTGAGTGACCAAACAATGATGGCACAATGAATTCAGCTTAAACCAGCTGCATCTGTTTCTGAAACTCTTCTTGACAAATGTTCAGTATTAATAATAAGCATAATAAAAAAGATCATGTATTACATTTGCCTAACAGTCATTATTAAAATATCAATATAAACGGGAAAAGTTTACAGTTAGTAAATGCATGATTATCAAGGTTTATAATTCTCAACAAATCTTAAAAAGTTGATTTTCAAAATAGGTAACTGGTTAAAGTCAGATACTGCATCTTTTATAAAAATATTGATTTCTCTTTGACATTTTCACAACTGTTAGTGACCACTGTTTTAATATCATCTATTTGACTGTTTTCAAAATCTTATGACGTCTTATTAAAACTGGTTTTAAAAGTTGTTGAAAAAATTTTTGAACCAAAGAGATCAATCGAATATGGCTCTGTTCACGTCATAAAATGTATTTTAAGAATTGTTTAGTTTATGCTTTGTTTTCTTGACCTCAAATTTTAAACTTTATTTGATTTCTTTTAATTATAGGCAAACAATTACTACTGTATGTATACTGTTTTCATAACGAATATTCATTTCTTTTAATCAAAATCAAGACAAAATGCTAAAAACAGAATTGACAGACGGTCAAGGTTCACTTTATAATTTTTAAGCATAAAAGCATACTTTATTTGCACTTTTATGATTATCCATCATGATTCGAAAAGCAGGTAGACCTTTCATCATCACTGACTGATTACACATAACAAGTTTGATGAGGGTGAACACAGCCAATGCCTCACCATTTCCTGGGAGCTTCTGCACAAATAATTTTATTTTCTTAAATAGTTTTTAGCATTGTCAACATATCCAAAAAAGATATTAATGACATCAAGCTAGGCGCTTAAAATTATTTTAACAAAAACCTATTTTAATTTATATTGTAAAGGTAGTCAAATCAGCCACATAACACTCTTTGAATAGACTACAATATCAAGTAACAAATAAATAGTAATCACCAGTTTTGCTTTGACTTTAAAAGTTTTCAAATTATAGACATTTTATGCAATGTCACCAAAATGTTTTTTGTTCCTAAAGTGGCGCTGGGAAACTAACAAAGCCTGCACAGAACACGAGGCTAATGGCCGTAGTAGTCGACGCCGATGACACCAAATTAAAAAAAAATTGTAAATTATATACAGTAGACAGAAACTCTCATGGCAATCGACGTCGTCAGCTGGCGCAGAGACCACGCGAGAATAAAGGATGCAGCTATCTTTACTCTTTAAAACAAATTTTCATTGCAATCGAATAAAATGTATATTTTTAACAATTTATTAATGACATATTTTCGTTACTTAGTTATAACTTAATTACATTAAAATTACATGTGGTTTAGCTTATTTAAATAATAATAATTGTCATTTATTGAACTGAAAATTCAGTCCAATAGGCTATCGACCGAAATCCTTCTGCCGCTTAATTAAATCTTAATTAACTATTAATGATTGAGAATATATTTATTATTAATAAAGATCAGTAAGCAGTAAAACAATGAGACTGATCTAGCATTGAAAGAAAAGTCACATTTATTAACTACATAGTACATAACATTAAGATGTAACAGATCAGTTATCACAATACATTAACCTATATCACAGTTTATTACAAAAGATCAATTGATATAGTGGACCATGATGTTTGAAGCATTTTTTAATTCTTTATCTAGACGATTCTTGAACTAGTTAACTGAACTCGATACGATAGTGTCCTCTTGCAAGTTGTTCCAGGTATACACCACTCGGTTGCTTAAATAATTTTTTCATTTCGAGAGATCCGAGAATGGAGTAGGAGAGATCTACGCATTTTCACCGGACTGATGACTGGACACTGCCGTCTGGGCAACCACATGAGAAGGATAGGTCTGCAACAAACATCGGACTGTCGATTCTGCAGCGTGGAAGACGAGTCTGCAGAGCACATTTTATGTACCTGCTCCGCTCTGGAAAGAACCAGGTTCCAGATCTTCGGATTTACCCGACTGGAGCCTACCGACTTTAAAGAAGTCTCACCCAATTCAACCATGACCTTTATCAAAAGGTGTGGCTTGTACGGTGAACTATAAGTTAGTCATGAGCCACAATAGACCCATCTGGGTCGCAGTGGAATGCGATGAGATCATCCCACTCATTTTCAACCTAACCTAACTGAACTCGATACGATAGTGTCCTCTTGCAAGTTGTTCCAGGTATACAACACTCGGTTGCTTAAATAATTTTTTCATTTGAGCTTCTTGCATTTTTCCTTTTCCAGTTTTTTGGAATGTCCTCTGTGTGTTCTATTTTGATAGCTGTACTGAACATTTATTATGAATTAAAGGAAGCAAACATTTCTCTGACCAGCTGTTAATTTTATCTGTGCAAAATATTCGGTGAATAGACGGTGAGTGTGTGTCACTGGCCAAGTCGCTAGTGCAGAGGAAAAATGTGGTACTCCACTGATAACAGGATGATTTTTTTGATAGTTGACCATTAACTCTAACACAGAACTGCCTATTCATTAAAAAATTCTCAATCCACTTAAGGTGAATACAGCACCCCTTATAATTTTCGGACGATATTTCAAAAAGAATTTTTTTTTTTTTTAATTTAAAATTTTGGCAAAATAAATTAGGCAATAATATCTAGAATATGCATATATTTTAAAGTTAATTCCTACAAATTTCAGAAAAAAATTAAAGAGCCTTAAATATCAATGAAAATAAATGCATTCCTCAACAGCACTATTCCTAATATAATCCCCAAATTTAAGCACTTAATGTCTTGTTAATGATTTTTTAAAATTGGCTAAAATTAGTGATTAAAACGCCTCGTTAAGTGCTATCTTCTAGTGTAACGCGCCTGTACAATCTCAGTAATCATTCGTTTTTTGCAACGATTTACACTAGTTTACATCAGAAGATAGCACTTATTGAGGCGTTTTATTCACTAATTTTGGCGAATTTTAAAAAATCATTAACAAGACATTAAGAGCTTAAATTTGGTGATTATAGTAAGAATAGTGCTGTTGAGGAATGCATTTATTTTCATTATGAAATTTTAAATTTAAAGCCCTTTGAATTTTGCAATATTTTCATATTCTAGATATTATTGCCAAATTGATTTTGACAAAATTTTAAATTTTTAAAAAAATTACATTTTGAGATATCCCTGTTTGAAAATTTAAGGGGTGCTGTAATCACCTTAAGAAAATTTTCCCTAACTCCAAGGTGTTCCAATTTTAAAAATAGGCTCCTATGAGTCCTATGTGGTACTTTATCGAAGGATTTTGCATAGTCCAGGTATATGACAGTTGTTGGTTCTCCATTGTCATGCCAAGTTGCCCACTGATGATTCAGAGATGAGAGTAAGTTAGTTACTACTAATATCGTTCTAGTAGAAAACCATGTTGTGATAGAGGAATTAATCTATTATTCAGTGATTTCTCTGGTTATTATTTTCTCAATCACTTTGCACACGTTGCTCGTTAAATTTACTAGCCTATAATTTTAAGGATCATGTTTGCTGTTTGCTTCCTTTCTTAAACAGTAGGTGTTCGGTATCGATGGGGGTATCGCTTTTTTTAAAGGTAGGAAATTGGAATTGTAACTACTCATCATAAATAATTAGACATTAGGGGGCGAACGTTTGTATGAGTCTTTCGGTTTTTTATTGGTAGAAAATTGAAATTTTAGCTACTCATTATTAGTAAATAATTACGCGTTTCAAGGTGTGTTTGGATTTTCACATTTTAAGGAGGGGAAAATGGGGATTATCGTAAAACTAAATAATAAGTAAAAATGAATAAAAATAAATAAATAAAAATTAAATGAATAAAAATTGATAAAAAGTAATAAAAATTAATAAAAGTTAATAAAAATAATTGTCAGGTATCGCATGAAAAAAATTCTGTCGAGTAACGAACTGTCTGTCCACTTTTAATAATTGAGATTTGAGAAATTCCAGCGCAGAGGGATCGGGTCAGCTAGTGAATATATATAAAAAAAATGTTTCGAGTTATGTGGAAAATGTATATATTTAGTTTATCCTCTAAACATTTACAGAGGTGCTACAGTAAGTTGTACAAAATAACCGGAAAAAGCCTATAATAACTAGATAGAAAAGTCATGTGTTGGACACATCATATTTTTATTTATGGGTAACTTTTAGATTTTGTTAATACGTTAAATCAGCCATACTCAACCTGCGGCCCTCTAAGCTTTTTTGTGAGGCCCTCTAAGCTTTTTTGTGAGGCCCTCCAAGTTTTTTTGTGCGGCCTCAAACACTATTATTAAGAAGGTGCTTTTTAAAACTATGGCTTTTTGTTTTTAATTGTTTTTAAAATTTTGAGCGAAATGCGCGAAAACATTAAGCGATAAATATCATGCTAATCTTTTTATTGTTTTGCATTTATGTTTTATGTATTAGAGATCTCAACTAATGGTTGACATACAGTCCTTTTTTTGAAAAATTGTCCTTGCGATTTTTCAAAGCTTATTAAAACAACATCAGGCCCTTTTTTAGAAAATATTTAAACCGGATCCCTATCGTTACCCGTTGTCCTTTATTTACATTTCAAAAAGGTGGCAACCCCAGTTATCTCCCAAAAATATTGTGACCCGTGTAAAATAAACAGATTTATGTGGCCCGAAAGAAAAATAGGTTGAGTATAGCTTAGTTAGATTGATTATATTTATTCTATTTATAGACATCTATATTTTTTTAGTCTAGTTTTAAACTGAGATATTGACAGCGAATTAATAATTTTTATGGGAAGTGAATTTAAAGCCTTGGGGCTAAAAACGAATGGCTTCCCAGACAACACACCAAATCCCAGAGATATCCGCAGAATATCTTTTGTGGATATCCAATATATCCACAGGATATCAGAAATATTCCGTGGATCTAATATGGATATCCAAATGTCCGTCTATATCCAGGATGTAGAAGATACGTCTATATCCAGGATATAGAAGATATCCTAATGGATATTCAGCAAAATATCTAATGGGTATCTTCCAGAAAATACAAAAAATCACAGAGATATCCACAGAATATATTTTGTGGATATTCAATATATCCAATATGGATATCCAACCAAATGTCCGTCTATATCCCAGGATATAGAAGATATTCCAAAATATTTTATGGGTATCTTTAGTGGAGGTTCATAAGTAACCAATGATTATTGAATAACGTCGAAAGAAAATAGCAGAGATAAAAAATATTTTCAACACTCAAAATATTTTCAACACTGCCTTTGATTTTGCCCACTAAGGAGAAAGTCATCCTTATTAGGACTCTTCAGCTATAAATGAAAATTCTCGACTCCAGTCTCTAATTTTTTCAATGCCCTGAGTCTCATTCCATATTTATGTGACACATTTTTAAGAAGACTGATTTTTAAAATAATAAATTTCTATTTTAAAGAAAAAGTTTTGTTTAGGATCAAGTACTTCTGTTTCTTTACATAATTGGTCAGATGCGGGTAAGTACGTTCTTTTTTTAATAGTTTAAAAAAAAATTTTTTTTTGAATCACTTCGATTTTGTCTATATACACATTAGAGGCATCACCTCATTCTATTCCATATGGTATTCTAGTATGAACTAAATCGTAGTACAACATTTTTAAATAAGGGAATTCTAGTATTTTGAAAATATATTTAAACCTAAATAGGGTTTTTAGTATATTTACAATGTTATTTATATTATGATTCCAACGTAAAAGTGACTATCAATAATTATTCCTAAATATTTAGTTTTATTTGATAAACTTATAGTTAATGGCACCCGATTATTGCTGATGATTTCTAAGGTGTCATACTCTGGTAGATTATTTTCATAGCCTTGGCTATTGGTAAAAATAATGTTTTAGTGTAGTTAATTGTTAAAAGTTTATGATTGAACCAGTCGAATATGTCTTAATTCACTTTCTACAATTACTTTTAATTCGTCCCAAACTGTTAGCAGAATAGAAAACAACAGTATCATCAGCAAAACTAAGTACCCGGCCTTGATGATTCATTAATAGTAAATTGTTGGTATACAAACTAAATAAAATAGGACCAAGTACTGTTCCTTGTGGTACACCGCATTTTATTTGTTGGAAAGTGCTATTGGTATATTATCGATTCTTACACATTTTGTTGTCTATTTAATAAGTAGCTTTTAAACAAATTGTAAGCATTACCTTTTATTCCTGCATCTTGCAGGGCTTCCAATAACTGCCGGTGATCAACAGTATCGAAAGCCTTTGCAAGATCCAGAAACACTGCCAGAGATGGTTTATTTTTATCCAGAGCTAAATACATTTCTTCCGTTATTTCAGCAATAGCATCCTTTGTTGATTTATTTTTTTGAAACCCAAATTTGTTTTGATATTATATTGTTTTTGCCAAAAAAAGATTATATTTAATTTTTCAAATATTTTTGTAAAAGTAGTAGTTATTGATATAGGTCTATAGTTTGAAGGTGTGCATCTGTCACCGTTTTTATGTAAAGGTTTAATTATCGCAATTTTAAATTGATCTGGACAAATGCCTTTTTCTATAGATATGTTAATTAAGTAAGTTAGAGCGTTAGTATTTTCAAACTAATTTATTTGTTTCCGTGGATAGGCCGTCAATACCTGGTGCTTTTTTATTTTTTTATTATTTCGAATTTTTCATTTGAAGGATTCAAAAATATTGATTTTGGACATGTATATCTTGGTGGACGAGGTGTATTTGGCAAGATTACTTGACTAGCAAAATTAATTCCTACACTGGAAAAAACGTATTAAATATTTCTGCTATTTCAGATTTAACACTGGTTTTTTCACTATTATAGTTATATAACGCTTTAAATTCTTGTTTTTGCCACATAATTTGTTTATTTGTTTTCCATAAATTACTGGGATTATCTTTATTGTCTTTTATCATTTTTTTTGTAAAATTCTATTTTTGATTTTTTTGATTTTTTAATTATGGTACCTAATTTATTTCTATACTTAATAAATATTTATTTTGATTGTTCATCTTTCACAGTGTCTAGGTACACGCTAACTTGTACGCAATTCAAAAATTTATATACACGCGAAACGTCTTGACAGAGTAGGTGAGCTGTGTGCAGGCCGTTGGTGTTCACGCCGGTCGTAGCTAGGGTATGGATTAAATTTTTTTTGTGGCGGCGAAGCCGCCACCCTACGAGAAGTTGTTATTTCATTTTCTTGTTGTCACGGCATTATTATTATTATTTGTTTATGTATGTAAAATTTGCTTCTAAGGTTTATAAAATACTACTATGCTAGTCACGGCGTAAATGAAAATTGTTTTTTAAAGATGTGTGTGTTTGTACAGTGTCTTACGAGAAAGTAAGACTTCAATAACAATTTTCGAATTATAATGAATTTTACTATTATTTATTGATTAGATGGAGTAGAAAAAAACTAAAAATAAGGTTTTTGAAATATTTAGGTTTTGTTTTTTACAATAAAATATATAGGTTACCGTGGAATTTATTGAGAAATTAATATTAAAAAATCACAAAAAATGTTCAACTAGGTTACTTCAAATTTTTTTTTAATATTAATTTCTCAATAAATTCCAAGGTAACCTATATATTTTATTGTAAAAAACAAAACCTAAATATTTCAAAAACCCTATTTTTAGTTTTTTTCTACATCTAATCAATAAATAATAATATAATTCAAGAATTGTTGTTGAGGTCTTATTTTCTCGTAAGACACTGTACAAATACTCACATTTAAAAAAAAATTCTCAAAAATTTGCACGGTAAGGTATAGTTAAAAGTTCAACATTAGATAAATAAGGACTTCAACTATTAGAAAAAAAATAAATTTTAGTCATAATCTAATATTTTTTATTTAACATTGGTGGCGAAAGGACCTCCTTAAACAATACAATCCAGCACAATCAAAATGTATTATATAAATTATTTTTTAAATTTTTATAATTAATCACACCCCTATAATTATCATTTATTGTAACTGTGAAGTCACAGGTAACAAAAACTTTAATATACAACTGCGGTGGTCATTTATATTACTATCTAAAACGTAAGTTTTACAGATTTCTTCTAAATTTCGATTTTTGACCTTTGCAAATGCATGATCTATACATGTTTTAGATGGCACCATTGTATATTTATTACTTTCCTATCTGTAT
Organism: Psylliodes chrysocephalus; assembly: GCA_927349885.1. Taxonomy (NCBI): domain Eukaryota; kingdom Metazoa; phylum Arthropoda; class Insecta; order Coleoptera; family Chrysomelidae; genus Psylliodes; species Psylliodes chrysocephalus. Next base: position 47,212,242 of record OV651813.1, read on the forward strand.
ACAGATAAGGAAAGTATAGGAATCATGATTTTTTTCGACCTCCAGTTTTCGACGGATTTTTACGTTCTGGGGTCCCCTGAATCCGTTCTGACTATTTTCGCGATGATGTCTGTGTGTGTGTGTGTCTGTATCCACCATAACTCATGAACCGATACGAAGAAAAACACCAAATTTTAAACTTAAGCTTTATTCCAACGTCCAATGAATTGATTAGATTTTGGGCAGAGTCGGAACATCTTGGGGGTACTTTATAGGTGGTAATTTTTATATTTTATGGAATATATGTTATTTACATTTGGAGAAAAAAATTCTTCAAATAAAAGTTACTTACAATATTATCAATATTTTTTGTGCTATACAAAATTTTCCTAAAATTGTCCGTATTCGAGAAATTTGACAAAATGTAAAAAGAAATAATTTTTTATGAAAATTGTGTAAATAAAAGTTATTTGTAATATAATTCTCTATAATTTTTATCCTTTACATAATTTCTCTAGAATGGACCGTATTCGAGATATTTGAGAAAATGTGTAAATTTCAAATTTTGAAGAAAACTCAAAAACGGATAAAGGAAAAACATTAAATTTTAAACTTAAGTTTCATTTCGGCCTGACGTGAAATGATTAGATTTTGGAAAAAGTCGGAACATCTGGGGGGTACTTTATGAGAGGCCGTTTTTATATTTTATGGAATATATCTGTTATTTATGTTTGGAGAAGAAAATTGTTCAAATAAAAGTTACTTCTAATATTATTATCTATAATTTTTGCTTTATGTCAAATTTTCCTGATATGGTCCGTATTCGAGAAATTTAACAAAATGTGCAAAATTCTGATTTTCAAGAAAGAAATAGTTGTTTGCGATATCGATCTCTATAATTTTTCGAGTTAAATGTATGTGGAAAATTTATATATTTAGTTTATCCCCTAAACATTTATAGAGGTGCTGCAATAGGTTGTACAAAATAACCGGCATATAATAACTAGATAGGAAAGTCATGTGTTGGACACATCAGATTTTTTATTGTTATATTCACTTTTAAGTCTTCAGTTGCTACTCTGTCTTGTGAGAAAATATTAATGTTTTTTATCGTCTATAATGATGTTTAAATCGTAATCGATGTTTCTAAAAAGTAGTAGAGTTCCCTAACAAAATTTTCCTCATAATATAGTGGATGGAGATCTATAAATGCACAATATTTGAATTTTATACCTATCATTGATACCTTCAATAACTATTACCGTAGATACTCTGATCAATTTGTTTTATTTCAAAATTGAACACAATAGTTTCTTTCAAGTAGACAATAGTGTGCCATTCGCTTTATTAAAATCGGCATTGTTGTAGATCATATTGTAACCTTTAGCAAATAAGTTTTTATCAAAGTATCAGTTAAAATTAAAATATCGAAAGATTGTTTAAATAATTGTAGGTATGCTTTAAACTGATCCATATTACAATTTAAACTTCTTATATTTTGTAGTAAAACGTTAAAAACCCGTTTTATTACAATCCACATTATTAAAGTCTTCAGCAGTCCGTAATAAAGTAGTCGGAAATTCCGAGGGACATGTATGTGTCCATAATGTGTTACTAATTTTTTTTTATTACAATTGAAAATTATATCTAAAAAGTTTGAAGATTTAAAATACAGTGCAACCTCTTTAATCCGAACACCTAATTGTCAGACCTTGATCGAATTGTTCGGATTAACGAATATACAATAAAACACCTCTTGCACATTTTTAGACCTTTGGATCTATGTATGTATATTGATTTTTGTACATTTAAATGCATTATCAAACTACATATGGGCGACACGCGGGCCGCGCTGCAGGTCTTTTCCTGTCAGCGTTCGGATTACAGAGGCGGCGTTCAGACTATTTCGCATCACGATTTGCGTTCGGATTATCGAGGTTGCACTGTAGTTAAAACAGTGTAGGTATACAATAATAATGGTATTTCAAAATTATCTTTTACTAAAAAGACACGAACAACACGATAAGATAATAATATATATAGTTAAAGAAAACTCTTTTTACTTCATATCCAAGCTTCCGGAAATTTATTAAATCAATTCCATCATCAGGGTAGACTACAAAATAATGTTGGAAAATAGTTACAATGGACCAAATTAAACTAAAGTTACTATTTACAATAAGTTGAGATTGTTCACTACAAGTAGGAGTTGATAACCATAGATTACTAATGTGAATAGATGGGAAACTCAATGGTAATATTCTGAGTCGATGTGCTGCCATCTATCAAATTGGAGTGGTACTAAAATTCAATATGGCCGCTTAGCGCGGGCTTTTTGAAATTTAACTTTCTGCTAGTCGCGCAAAAATATAATGAAGAAAATCAAACAAAAAAAATAAATTGGCAAAATATTTGACTAGTTTCAAATCATAAAACAACCATATTGACTGTTTTGTGATTTGAAACTAGTCAAATATTTTGCCAATTAATTTTTTTTGTTTGATTTTCTTCATTATATTTTTGCATTAATTTCAAACTTGAAATAAAATGCAATTTATTTTATTTATTTTTTTTATTACAGTAAATTAACGCTGCATCATATAATTTGTCTATTTAAACATGGAAATAGGTTTTCTGTAACAAACTCGACATATTTAAGTGCTCAAGACCAATATAACCGTTTTGCAACTTGGCGTGGCAATAAGTTTGAAAAAACTGAAGCATCATCCTTTTGGTGTCTTACAATCAAGGCGAATTTGAGGGTGGATAAAATTTGCCATATGCTTATTGAGTCGACTAGTTAAGTTGAGGAACATTTCTTCATCCGATAATGTTTTATTGATTTATTTGTACAGCGCCTGTAGTTATCAAATTCTTATTTATCATCTGAGCACTGTGATAAATGAATTTAACTTTCGAGATTAAATTAAACTTACACACGTTTAGACCTTTGAAAATTTTGGGGTGTTTTCTTGTTTGATGTCAATGGCATTGAATCAAATTTTGATATTGATGGCCAAGGCTCAAATATTTCATCGATCTACAGGGTATTTTGAAGGGCCAACATTTTCTTTATAATAATGATCATTTAAAAACTGAAAACAAAAAGAAATTTAAATAACAAACCAATTATTTTAACACTGAATCAAAAACAAGTTTGTAAATATTACTTACCATTGATATGCCAGTACAAGATGCATTTTTCTTAAGACACTTATTACAAATTGTATGTTTATCCTTAATATGACGACCGCATATTTAATACGTGGTATAAATTGCATCACTACCAATATCTGGGAGTGCTTCATTGTTCGTTGCTGAAATCCATGTTCTCTTGAAAACATGCTTAAAATTGGAAGGTGTTGAAAAATAAATCTAGATGAATCAAAATTCAATACACCTTCAAATGCGACAGCCATTTTAATTTTTCCAAGTATGAAGTTTTGTTGACAAGCTGACATGACATTTCGATACGAGCGCCATCCCGTTAATTGGAGTGGTACTAAATTACCGTCCTCATGGTTTTCCATTTGAGTTACCAGCCCCTGTTGATAACCATTAATTTCAGTTCATCCAACATTGTAAACATGGAGTTGGTATTGATGTAAAGGAATGTAATATCTAGGAGGGTAGGATTTTTCAGATTTATTAAAGGTAATTATTTTGCGGATACCTAGGGTGAGATTACAGAACGTCTGCAAATATGGCGGTAACTTTGCAGATCTGCAAATATGGCCGAATTACATATGCAAATATCAAGTTTACCTATTCCATAAAAGATCTGCAAATTCGCAATATTTATTGTGGTTTATTACCCCCAACAACACATTAAACCCAAATCCATTACTATGTTTAAAAACTCGATAATCTGACACCATGAACTGTATTCAATCAAAAGAAACAGAATACTTCATGGTTGTAGGATGTTCTAACTTTCTTAAGGGTGGATTTGGATTTAGTATTGTTGGGGGCAATAAACCACAATAAATATTGCGAAATTTGCAGATATTTTTTTGGAAAACTTGATACTTGCATCTGTAAAGTCCGCCATATTTGCAAAGTTGCAGACGTTCTGTAATCTCACCCCTAGTCGATATATTTTATTTTAATACTTTCTCCTTTAACTTTACATTCTTCTATTTGTAATTATACAAAAAACACCAGATAATGTTAATATTAACAGTTGTAACATTCCGCTACTTACAGAAGAAGATGTCATGAAAGGTCTCAAAAGATTGAAACCTAAAAATACAAGAGCCCAGATGATATTCCGGCATTTTTAATAAGAGATTGTGCAAATATTTTAACCAAACCTTTAACCATGGTCTTTAATATGTCCTTATTACGAGAAGGCAATTTTCCAAGTAATTGGAAGATATCTAAAATATGTCCAATCTTTAAGAAAGGATCCAAATCTATCATAGAAAACTACAGACCTACATCCATCCTTAGCAATTTTGGAAAAGTTTTCGAAAATGTCATTTATGAAATACTTTTCGCTCATGTAAAATCGATTATATATCTACGGCACAGCACGGCTTTTTTCCAGGCAGATCCACAGAGACCAATCTGATATGCTTTACACAATATGTTGCGCAAAACCTTGATAGGGGTGGCCAGGTTGAAGCTATATATACTGACTTTTCCAAGGCCTTTGATCGCCTCGATCATAGTATACTTTTGAACAAGCTTTCCATTGTTGGACTCACTACGTCTTTTCTGCGTTTCTTTGAATCATATTTAAGTAATCGTAAATTGAAAGTTGAATACCATGGTTTTCAGTCAATTTGTATAAAAGCTTCTTCCGGTGTCCCTCAAGGTTCAGTTCTAGGACCACTTTTATTTTCCATTTTTGTAAATGACATTACTGAAAACCTATCATGTAATACTCTACTCTATGCCGATGATTTAAAATTGTTTAAATCAATCTTTAGTATTGATGACTGTATTGATTATGCAGGAGAACCTAAATAAATTGAACCTTTGGTGTAATTCTAACAACTTACCACTAAACATATCTAAGTGCAATTCTATCAGCTTCACTCGCAAACTAAATCCGATTGAGTATAATTTCACTGTCAACAATATTACCATCAATAAATGTCTTTCTTTTAGAGATCTTGGTGTTCTTTTCGACGCTAAGTTAAACTTTATTGAACATGTCAATACTATTCAAAAAGAAGCATACAGAAATTTGGGTTTTGTCATTCGAAATGGACGCCAATTCTCTGAGCCTAACACTTTAAAAACTATTTTTAACGCTTTTGTACGTAGTAAGCTAGAATATGCGTCCATTGTTTGGAGTCCTGGATATGAAGTATATAGCCAAGCATTAGAAAAAATTCAGCGAAAATTTGTCAAATATTTGTGGTGCAAGCTAGATGGCGTCTACCCTACTCGCAATATTCCGCAAACCATCTTGCTGAATAGATTTGATATCCTTGAATTACGTACTCGCAGGAAATGTTATTCTATCTGCATTCTTTACAAATTATTAAATTTTAAAATTGACTGTCCCGAACTACTTCGTCAACTAATGTTTAATGTTCCTAGTATCAGAACTCGCTCCCCTTTTTATTTCTATTTTCAGACACCCAGGACAAATATTTTAAAATTTTCTCCAATGTATTTTATGTATCAAAATTTTTGTGAATTTCAAAATGATGTTGATTTATTTTCTATTTCAATTAAAGAAATAAAACGCTTAATTGTGGAATGAGTTAATTATCATAAGACAACGTAATTTTTTCTCCTAACGGAGTTTTTTTTTTGCGTTTTCTTATGAAACGTTTATTAAACTATTTTTTGTTTACATATATTTATGCTATTATTAGTATTTAATATTTTGTTATTATTTTTATGATGTAAATTATACTGTAATTGTAATTATTTTTGTGCCCATCCTGTAATTGGTTTTATACTGTTGGATGGTGTAACCCAAATAAATAAATAAATAAATAAATAAATAAATCTCTAGTTGGAAATATTAATGGTCTGATTTTTACCGCCTGATACTTGCCTAGTCTGTAGAGCTTTAAATTGTTTTTAATTTTAAATCTCTTTGGAGACAAGAGAATTTTCTTTATGTGATAAATGTAAGAAAAATACAGTATAATGACAATTGTACATTAATGCCTTGGTTGGAAATGAATTTAGCATTGTTTTTACGTAATTTACATTGATATGCTTTCTTGGTGATGAAAATTGAGAGACGTATTTCATGTCAATCTTTTTTTGCAACTATTCTGAAAAAACTTTTTTTGGAAACTCTAGTTGCTGCTGCTGCTAAATGTGCTCTAATATCTACAAATGGTGTCAAAGGTTTAGCAGTTTAGTCATAAACTCTATAACATTAGCCACAATTTCAATTTTTTATTACACGTCCTTTAAATTTCCTTTTCAATCCCATTTTGCCAATACTCAAATATTAGTTCTGAGAGGAACATAATTTTAAAACAGCTATAAATCACAACGAGACACGAGATCACGACCAAGCAAATAAGAAATAGAGTTTGAGAACTTACTATTTGCTGTTTAAACACCACTTTTCCTGCGTTGGTTGCAAAAGTAGACTACTTTTATGTGGTGTGCAAAGCCTAGAAACTAGAAGACATGCTGTTATATTGGCTTTTTGGTACTCAATCGACGTACATATCATCGATTTTTACCAAGACATGTTGAAATACATTCAAAGTACGTCATGCGCGTCAGCCACTCCTCATTGGTTAAATACTACGTCAGCCTCAAGCTAGCTTGGCGGATCATCATCGACTTCGCTGCTTCATGAACAGTCAAGCACACTACATGCGTTTCTCGTGGTAGAAAGGGACGCTGTGTCCGCCATTATGTAAAATATAAAATAATTCCAGCAACAGGGCTTAAGATAATAAATTTCAGAAAAAAATGTATTTGTGAATAATGTAAAAAGTGTACATTTCGATGTCAACAATGTACTAGTGTTAAATAAAACTGATTTCCATTCGTTTTTAAATAAAATGTGTTCAGTAAGAAGTAGCCTTTGAATTTAAGTGACTACACCACCAGGACCTTATGAATCACACAGGTATTCTAACATTCTTTATTAATACAGTCCACGAATAGTATTGGGTCAGATTGGCCATATTTTATATCTGGCGTGATACATCGATACGCCTGTACATCGATGTGACCACTACAAGACAACTAATTATGGACAAAGAGCATTTATTGACGGTATGTGCCACATTTACAATAAGCTTTACTCCGACTGTGACTTCCCAGTAAACCACAAATAGTCTGCATTCGCTCGGCATGTACGGGAAGCCGAGTACTCGGATTGCCGTTGTCGGGGTTGCTTTTGAGCCGGGAGGCCCGTACCATTTGACGTAACTTGGAAGCATGTGATCCATATTTGGCTTTCCGGACATGGCCGAACGCGGTCCATATTTGGCTTGCTGGGCATGGGAGGCATCCTTACGGGCCGAACCTGTATATAGATATATGAACGCGGCTACAATGTAGTTGGCTGCCGACATTCGGATGGGCGGATATGCGGATGTGTTTATTGGGTTATGTAATACATTGTATGCACTAATGAGGAATTTGAAATTTTTTAAATAATTTTTTGTTTTAATATATTGTTTTATATACCTATGTATGTGATTTTACACAGTCTTGTTTTTTATGTGTTATTTTTATGTAAGTGGAGTTGGTTTCTTTGAGGTTAGGTTGAAAGTGAGTGGGATGATCTCATCGCATTCCACTGCGACCCAGATGGGTCTATTGTGGCTCATGACTAACTTATAGTTCACCGTACAAGCCACACCTTTTGATAAAGGTCATGGTTGAATTGGGTGAGACTTCTAGTCGGTAGGCTCCAGTCGGGTAAATCCGAAGATCTGGAACCTGGTTCTTTCCAGAGATGAGCAGGTAAAATGTGCTCTGCAGACTCGTCCTCCACGCTGTAGAATCGACAGTCCGATGTTTGTTGCAGACCTATCCTTCTCATGTGGTTGCCCAGACGGCAGTGTCCTGTCCTCAGTCCGGTGAGAATGAGTATATCTCTCCTACTCCATTCTCGGATCTGAGCAGAGGCGTTCATGGAAGGTTTGGTTATAAACGCCTTCGAATGGGTTATCCCTGGGGTATCTCTCCAGTTCGTGAGTGTTGTACCTTCCGTCCATTTTGAGATAATTCCTTTGGCAGTGCTTTTTGCAATGCCCAGGAATGGTTCTGGTCCTATGAACACAGATTCGGTTCCTCTTTTAGCAAGTGCGTCGGCTTTTTCGTTGCCCTCCACACCACTGTGTCCCGGAACCCAGATCAAAGTAACTTTGTTCCGGGCACCGAGACACTCTAGGGTATTTATACAGTTCCAAACCAGCTTTGAGTCAACTCGATTGGAGCTCAGGGCCTTAAGGGCTGCCTGACTATCTAAAAAGATCTTTATAGTCTTGATTGCGGGGAGAAAATTGATCAACTCTCTCGCTCCCAATTCTATAGCAATTATTTCTGCTTGGAAGATCGTGGCCAGAGAGCCTAAGTTTATTGATATGTCAACTCTAGGCCTCTGGCCGAAACCTCCCGCTCCTACTCCTTTTTAAGTTTTGGAGCCGTCCGTGTACAACGCATAGTCTGCCTGGAAGAGGGTTTTTTCCCCTTTGCACCAGTTATGACGAGGCACGCAAGTCGCTGTATTCCAGCCAGCTTTGCTCTGGCCGTCCGTTGGAGTCCCTTGTCCCACCAGACGACAGAGCCGTACGTAACCATGGGTTTTACCACTGTTTGATAGATCCAATAGATCAGTTGAGGACTGATCCCCCATGCTTTGCCGCATATCCTTCTGAGTGTCCAGAGGGATAATCTGGCTTTGTTAATGGTTTTATCCAATTGGGGGTTCCAGGTGAGTTTTTTTATCTAGGATGATTCCCAGATATTTCACCTCCTCCGCAAAAGGAATGGTTTCCCCAGCCAAGGTGGGTTGTCGAAGCTTGTCGAGCTTCCTTCTCTTGGTGAAGGGGACAATAACAGTTTTGCGGGGGTTAACAGACATCTGCTCCCTCTCGCACCACCTAATGATCGTTTTAAGGGCTTGTTGAAGGATGTTGGAAATCACCTCTTCGAACTTTCCCCTAATTATGATAACCAGATCGTCCGCATAGCATTGGAAATCCACCCCCTGTCGGGAGAGATCGTCTAGCAGGTTATCCACCAGAATAGTCCACAGTAGGGGTGAAAGTACGCCGCCTTGTGGACATCCTCTGGCAGGCCTGAAAGTGACAGTCTCTCCTTGCAGTAATGAAGTGATGTTCCGGTTTGCCAGCATGCTTTTGATCCAATTACAAGTTAGTTTGTCGATTCCTTTTCTTTCAATAGAAGAGAACAAAGACTGAGGAAGGGCGTTGTTGAACGCGCCTTCTATATCCAGGAACGCACCTAGCGCAATCTCCCCGTGATTTAGGGAATGACCGATTTTGCCTACTAGATTGTGCAGGGCATGATCTGTCGATTTAGATATAAATATGTATATTTTAATGTATACATTGAATAATAATTCTATAGTATACCTATTTGAATAAATAAAACTTGCTGCACAGATTGTACTTCTTCGGCGTACTGTTGTTGGCAAGTCTACGATTTGCCTCAGTGCATACTGCACACTTGCGTCGAATGCTACGAAATTTACTGTCTACTGTAATTTATTGTATAAATTTGAGAAATACAATCTACTGAGAACATAATTTGGTAGGTAATAAAAAAAAACAGTACTTTGAGCTATTTTCAGCGAGTATTTAAAAAGTGACTTTAAGATATTTGAACAGTTTTTGAAAATCCCTGACTATAAAAAGAGAATTTTTAAATTTACAGACAATACCTTATCAAAAGGTAAATTTACCTTAAATGACGGGTAAATTTGAAAATATACTTTAAACCCTTTAATTAAATAATGTAATTGAATGAACAAATATTTCATTCTTGTAATTCTGGATTTTTTTAAGGAAACAGGTTTAAACATCAAAACATTTTTGAACAATATGGACTACTCCTAAAATTAAAGATATTTCAAATTTAATCAATAGAAACAATTTTATTTGAAAATTGAATGAGTCCATATTCCCCCTTTTCCATCCATTTTTCATCTTTGGCTGAAAGTTCTTCTGCTATGCCCTTACGAATACCACAAACAATATCAGCTTTAATGGTTCTCATGATGCATAAATTTGTGGGGTTAAAATTTTGAAGGCCTTGATCGACAGGCGTTGTGGGGTCCCAATTTAGTTCTCCAAATAATTTTCTATAATTCAAATCTCCTTTGAAAAACACAGCTTTCGCTTGAGCTAACTGTTTATACAAATCCGGATCTACTTTGGGCATATGAGTGTAGTCGAATGGTAGAGTCCAAAAATCAGAGATATGTATAGTCCATTTTTTATTAGAAATGTGATCAGCCCACCTGTGACCGATCTTTTTGAGATTTTCATTTGAACTGTTCTTTAATTGATCTAACATCCAAAAAAAGTCATGTTTCATAACATCGGAGATAAACCATGGTATGGCTTTTACATAGAGTCGAACTAATTTTGCCATTTTACATGTAATTATATAGTCAGCTAAGCAAAGATCTGTAAAAACTTCATAACCTGCGTTATCAAATACAATATCTAAAATAAAAAAGTAATATTAAATTTCTGGTATACTTAATTAATACTAAAATTATAAGGATATATTTATTATTTTATTACTTGCCTATTATTTCAGATGATGATTCACTTATCATAAGATTCCATATTTTTTCAGATTCATCACATAGTATAAAAGGATTCATTACTTCTGTATCAAAAAGTGAATTATCATCTCCTACTTTGCCTAATGATAATGACAAATCACATTTATTACCCCACAAATTCAACTAAAACAAAAAAAATGATAATAGAAACTAGATTTATTTTAGTGGGTAGTAATGTATTAATTATGTAAATGTATTTTTAAAGTTCTGTATTGGTACAATTTTAAGAATTTAAACACACTTAAAATTGAGAAATAATAGTATGATTTAGAAGTTAAGGGCGTGCGCCCAATGGGCACCCGATCACGAGCCAGGTCGTCGCTACCAAGACATATTTGCAACAGTGATTGCGTTTAATATCAGGCAACTAATTTTCTTAATTTCAAAATAAATATAGAGCAAGTAGCAGTTTCCTTCTATTTCTATCCTTCTATTTTCTTCTCACCTAACACTATGTATCTTATTAGTCGCAACTAATAGTTCTAGTGGTCGCGACGGCCAGCTGGTCCAGTACGCGCACCCCTTAGGCTTGGACAAAAAATATAATAAAAGTTTAATATGTTCATAAATTCTGCTAGCATGTCCATAATTATTATGCATATCTGAAATAGCTATTTGTGTATTAAGAGCGAAAAGTGATACTCTGCCGCTTCAGGTAGAAAGTTGCCCACGCGACGTGTAGCAGAGCGCGAAAATCTGTCGATAGGAGCAACAACGATCTTTTCGCTCAAAATGCACACAAGATTTTTTTCTACGATCATACATTTTTAAGAAATATATATAAAAACTGAAAATTTGTCGTAAGTAGTGTATAATGTGTTGCCTATACCTAGGATAAACATGAAAAAAGCAGTTGATATTCAAAGTCCATGTTAACTTGGATAATATAACAAAAAAACATGTAACTGCTTACAAATAACTTGAAAATCATTTATTTAAAATAAATATTATTGTATTAGAGCTAATTTAAATTAGGCGAGCAACAAAGCCTACTTTAGATATAGTCCAATTAAATAACGAAAAAAAGCCTCTCGAGCTTACATTAATTTGTAATTGGATGAAACAAAGTAGACCTTATGTATTTTGATGTGATCTTTCCGAAAAAAAGCAAAAAAATATGTAGCTGTTCTTTTTTTTAAATTAGGAAAAACCGGGTTTTCCGGAATTTTCCATGGTAAAAATGCTAATTATCTGGCCAAGTTTCATTCCGAAAGTAAAAATAAATGCACCAATCGAAAGAGGAGGCAAAAATAGGAGGTAAATTCATTGCACAGGTAGTTTTAATGGCGAATTTCTCGCCGCCAGTGCTTTTACCAAAAAATTGTTATTTCGTTTCTTTGATCAGAACCATGGACATGAAATTTGCGATGAATTTGTGGCGAAATTATAAATGTTAGACATATGTGCCCATGAGAGAAGTTGCGTATTTGTTTGTTGGCTCTCAAATAAAATAAGTCCTGCGGCGAAATCTGCCATAATTTTTCGGGAATTCGCAGGAAACCGGAAGGCGTAGTTTTTTCTTAATTTTTTTTCCATATGATTTACTCCGGGTTTTCCGAAAACATCTAACAAAAAAATATATAATATATACACAAAAGGTATACTTTAAAAATGTTAGGAAGTTAATCCTAAGCTTGAGTGTAAGTTCCAACTTGGTTGATAAGCTTGTTTTTTGTTCTCTAACATCTGGTTTTTAGTCATTTACAAGAAAACTTGAAATTGGAGAAGATATATATGCATGACAAAAATACGTTTTTTCTAGTTACGTTCCGAATGAGACGGGTTGGGTGGCGAAATCTGCAATACTTCTTGATTTCTCGTACTTTTTTCTTAAATAACTCGAAAACTAATTATCTGAATGGAAAACTCTTTCCATCAGATGAAAGAGAAAAAAAAAGACACGAAAAACTGTGGCATATACATTTTTTCTAGCATCCACTGTTTTCTGAGCGCAAGTATGCAAAGATCGGTAATTCTCGCGAGAATTGAAGCTACTCGAATTTTCTCGAGAAAATGGGCGATTCAATTTGTAATAATATGACCGTTTGAAGTTTAAACTTGTCGGATAGCGAACGCCGAGACCATGAGTATCCTTGATGCGACGTGCGGCTAATTTTGCGGTAATTCTATATTTTGCACAAAACTCAAGAAACGTCTTATAACAAGTCAGTAAAATACAAATTAATAAATTTTAAGCCTAATAAATTTAGGTATGTAAGAAATTTAAAACTGGAAATCGCAAAAAAATCAAATTACAGAAATGCAGTGTATACACGAGTTGTGGATCCCGCGGAGCGCATGTAATTGGACTTTTGTCGGGAGAATTCTACAACTTAGAAGAACCATACACACTTTAAACTTTGTATACACATTCAGAAGACATGAAATTTGGGTTTGCTCAATTTTCAGACCAAAAAACTGAAAATGGTCAATTTTAGGCAACTTTTCTCAAAAATCGTGTTTGTTGGTCGTCACTCAATGAACAGTGGTCAAAAAAATAGATAAAATATTTTTGCAGAATTTTCCGTAATGTAATCGTATTCTAGACATAATAAAGTACTCAAAAAAAAAAGTTTTGAGCCATTGGGTGTATTTATGGCATTTTTGTGCCACTTCAAACTTTCGAAAAAAAAATTAGGGAAAAAAAAATTGTTTAATTGTTTGATGTCTTGGCCAATTATAGTTTGATTTTGGTGCAATTCACACACGCATAAGATTTTACATTCAAGAGTAAGCTCTGTAAGTGGCATTAAAAAAATTCAAATGGTTTGGCCGTTATAGGCAAACAATTAAATTAGGCCCGCGGTATACTTTGTCCTTCCGCCATATGCCCAATTTTGGGATTTCTCTTGCCCCCTTCTGGGAATCAATAGTCACATCCCTTATAAGTTCAAAACGCATTTTTGTTTTTTCAAATATCTTAATTTTTACCAAAGTTATGAAGAATTTAGTGTTTGAACATTTAACAAATTCAATTTTTCGACCTTCGCCGCCTCAAAATACTAAACAAATTTCAATCGTCCATACCGCGAGAACGGTGCATCGGATAAAAATTTTTCAAGAGACATGAAAATTAGCATTTTTCCTAAGCTTTCAAATGTCCTAAACTGCGTTTTGAAAATATTGATTTATTTCCGACATGCGCCTGCGCAAAATTGACAAAATCCAAAATTTCGACACTTTCGAAAAACAGCTACATTTTGTTTTGCCTTTTTTCGAAAAGATCACCTCAAAATACATAGAATCAATTTTGTTTCATCTAATTAGAATTTAATGTAAGCTCAAAACCCGTAATTTAATTCGATTAATAGTGATCGTAGAAAAACAATATTTATCTGGTTGATTGTACTGTCCAACTCGAAAGAATAAATTATAGATAATTTCAATATAAGCTGTTCATTATTGGTAATATTCGAGACAGTGTTGTCCAGCTAATTATTTACAAGATCTATATAATGCAATGGTTATTTCAATATTTCCATACACTTTGTAAAATATCGCACTCTATTTGAAACTGGAACAGTTCGTGAAATTTATTGATTTATCTTTCAACTGACAGAATATTCATTAAACTAAATAAGTCTTCTGGCGGCGATATCCTTGAACTACAATCTAGTTATAAAAATGAACTCAAATCTGATTATTTTAATGCAAAATCCAAATTATATAGTTATCACATATCCATTGGCATCAGTATTTGTACAGAATATACTAAAATACATGTAACAGGTTATTGTATAGTTGAATTTATAAATTAAGATAATTTAAATTATGCTGCAATAATCAGGATGATAAATTTATTGTATTTTCAATGATTCATTTCTCACCTCGTTTCTCACACTGTCTCACAACAACTTAGCTGATACTTTCAACTATGTCAACTAATTTGAAAACCTACAATATCATTTATTTCTTAAAACGAATTGGAAAGGCCAGGTTCAATATCTTTACATGCATTTTATTCGTGCCAATTTTTATGTAAACCCAACCTCACAATATGCTGTCCAACTATCAATTTTTAAACATACCTTCAATAACTGAATAAATTCTGTTTTCTCTGCCTCGTGGTCTAGAAGCCGAATTAAATATTCTCCCATTTTTTCTATTAATGGTAAGGAAGATGCAAAAGATTGTTGTTTCTGATTTTCAAATGGATCAAAGTTTTTTAGACAATATCTAGAATTAAATTAAATTTTGAAATATATAAGAAACTACAAAAAAAAACAATATTACTTTGTCTGAAATGATTGCCAAATTCTTCTATACATGTAACATTCTGTTAACAGCCAAATAGTGTGGAAATGAGTGGCATGGCCTTCAAGTGTTTCTTGTTTTTGTATATATTCATTGTAAATTTTTACATCTGGTGGTGATGTACCTAATAACTTGTCTTCTATTAACAGTTTTAATGGTTTGTTAGTTTGAACTTCATATTTAAATTGAGATATTTCTCCAATTATTTGTTTCAATTCTTCTTGAGTCCCCTATCGATCAGATAAAATAATTATAAATATGACAAAAATAATTTTAAACCAAATTAAGACATCAATTTTAGTTTTCAGATAGTTATACAGTGTGTTTACTTAAGTGGGGAAAAAATTATTCATCATACATGGTCTAAAACCTAAAATGCAACCCCATCTATATCAAATTTAAGAGATTTGTCAAAAATATTAATTTTGTGCAAGAAAGTACTTAGGTACCTTTATTTTTTTCAATATCGAAAAGTTAATTAGAATTAAAAACGTTCTAATATGCAATTATATCTATCTACCCTGGAAAGTAAGATTGAATTATTTTGTTGATTTCTCTCTAAAACTGCCTTGTAAATATTTCTATACATTTTTTTTTTCAGGGTAAATGGATGTAATTGCATACTAGAACGTAGTTTTCAATTATCAACTTTTCTTGATAACAATCGAAAATTGTGGCGTAGTAGTATTAAAAAAAAAACAAACAAAAATAAGAATAGTCGAGTTAAGACAGATCATAATATTCTAAATAATAAACAAAAATAAATAGAATTTATAACATTTAAAAAATAACGGACCAAAAACACTGTCACTTTTGTAAATAAAAACACATGTAATACTAAATATTCTAGTTAAAACTAAATGCTTTTACAAAATAATTCTGCTATTCCTGATGGTCTTAAATTTGTCTATTACAGATTAAAAATCAATATTAGACGCATAGTCCTGTAACCTACCACACCCAGGTATCTTAATAATTTATTTATTCCATTTATTAAATATGATATTGCATTCTTATTAATTCAAAATCCTTCATTTAACGAAAAATCTCCCAGATAATTAAATCTTATTTACACCTAATAAATATCTATTACCACGTCTGTAAAAAATCCAAATTTCATTAAGACCGATTTCGATAATATTTCGATACACAAAGCTCTCAAGGCATATAATAAATCAGCCACCCCCTTTGTACCCACATTCGTATTTCGCTGGGAACTAAGACACACAGAGACGTCACAAAAGCCATTAAATTTAGTATAAGAAGTCAGACCCAAATGAGCTCGTATTCATTCATTTTTTATTATTTGATGTGCAAGCATTCATTTTATTATTTTAGGTACATTGAAGCAATCACTTTATTTGTATCCAGTTATATAGTCTGTACCTTTCCTAAAACGCTCTTCCTAAACGACGTCTATCCTACAATACCTCCTATCCCCGAAGGTGTCAACGTCTCGACGCCCAACGTCCTGCCGTCCTACTTCCCTACCTTTCTGCGCTATCACTTCTAACACCACTTTACTAGTTCCTACCATTATATTCATCCCGACGCTCAACGTCCAGACGCCCTACTTTTCTACCTATCTACGTCTCGAACGCTGTCACATTCTGCACCATCTAAGTATTTTCTACCTTACATTCATTCCGACGCCTAACGTCCCATCGCTCTACTTCTCGACGCTTGCCGCCCCTAAATATTTCCTTCATAATATCCTTGTCGACACCCTTCGACACGTCCCGCACCACCTAAATATTTCTACCGTATATCTGTCCCAATGCAGTACCGTATTAAATACCTTCTTCTCCATCACGACGCTAGGCGCTTCGACGCAAGGCGGCTCAACGCTGCAACGTACCTAAATCGACGCCGTCACAACGCTAGATGAATTTAGTACATAATCTAATATCTGTATTTTCAATGGTGAGTCAAAAGTTTTATGTAACTTTCTTTGAGATACCACCGGGGTCGTATAGAGGGCCTGACATTTGCTTAAAAATATCAATGTAACCAATAAACCATATGGCCTCCAGTCGTTTACCCCGAAAGACAGTTAGGTTAGTCATCTCTTTTTTGGGTGGATTTAAGTTATTTCAATAGAAAATATAAAAATCAATATTAAGAAATATACAGGGTTGTATTAAGTTATTTCAATAGAAATTATAATAATCAATATAAAAAATATACATGGTTGTATTAAGTTAATTCAAAAGATTTTATGTATGTTGAAATTACACGAGCGTTAATCATTTGACTCGCATTTGTACTTGAATTTTCCCCAGATGAGATGTTTTCCATAATCTCTATTATGGCGGGGAGGTTGTCAAATATGGAATTAACAACTCTAGTGTGACTTGCCCAATAAGTCAATGACAGTTTTTTTATACCGATGCCAAAAACTACTTTTTGGCATCGGTAACACAATCAACCCGACTCAAACGCCGCCACTGCCCCGTCACGCATTGCTTTTGAAGATATCATTCGTTATGATTTACGACCTCATAAAATAAAAGTAGTTCTTTTACTTTAACTTTGGACTAAATAAATAAATAAATATAACATTTTAGTTTAAAATAATATTTGAGGCAGTTTAAAATAATATTTGAGGCATTTCAAATACGGTGTTTGTTTTTTAAAAATATATTTCCAAATAATTTTCAATTTGAATAAATGCTACAGGGTGTAATAAAAGTACCTGTTTATTGTCTATATAGGCACTAAGCGCCAAATGGCAAGCGCCCTCCTGGCCCACACCTGGCTACGCCACTGTTTTTGTTATTGTCAAAAGTAAAGGTGCACAAAATTCATATTTTTTGAGAAATCTCGTATACAACTGGACAAAATTGTAATTTGATGGTTTTATTTTGGATTTTAGACCATGCAGAACTTTTTATAAAAAATACATTTTTTCTGCGAAGTTATAAAGAAAAACAAAGTTTTCAATAAGCTATAATATTAATAAGTGTCTACACATTAAATTTAACTAACCTAATGTAAGATGAAAAATATTAATCCCTTTAAAATATTTGGATCAAATATTGCGAACTTGCATTTGAATGTTCATTTTCAGATTAATTTTTTTTAATATTGAAAATTCCATCAAAATTAATTTGATAATTAAATTATTATGCAGCACATTTTTAATATTGTAATGAGAAATACCTAGTTAGAAATAAAATTAAATTAAAAAATGTAATAATAACTACCTAATATATTTATCCGTGGAGTAAATACTAACTTTGTAATTGATTTTAAACTATACATAATGAACTATTAATAAATTTACTCATGCTGTCATAAAAAAATAAGGAACTGGAAGAAATATTTTTATTTCCTGAGTGAAATTCTCTCTCTGCTCTGGTTTGTGACATATCTCATAAATAAAATTATAATCACCTCATAAAATTTACTCAATTTTTATGCAATAAATAAAGACTGAAATAGGTACAGTAAGCGCCAAATCTAAAGAACCAGCGCAAATGCTCAAATTCGTTTACTTAAAAATCGCCACGCCCATTCACAATTTGAACCTTGTCCTTGCTTACGGTCAGTAGCTTAACGACTAGATCATTGTTGGTTTTTTGTTTCTGTGTTTTGGTTAAAGTGACTGGTTTTATTTTTGATAATGTCTTCTATTATGGGTGAAAAAAAGCGCAGATCTGTTATTAACGGACAAAGTCGTGAAGTAATATATAATGTTTTTAAATATTTTGACGCAACAAAAAATGAAGGAGTAACTTTAGATGATATCAAACTTCAAACTGCACAAGCAACAGGTAAACATAATCTGTAGTTTATTTGCAATTAAACTTGCGTAGTTTTCCATATTTTTTTTTGTATTTTACACACATATCTATGCATTTTATTTTTGATTAATATTTTATATTTAAATTTTTAAAAGGTAAACAGTCAATGGAAACAACTGGAAAAATTACATTTTCCACACCTAGGAAAAACGTCAAAAAATCAACCGCTACGAATCTCTCTGAATATCAATTGAGGGACATTCGAAGAATAATTTACGATTTTCATATAACAGAAAAGTCTCATGTTACTGTTAAAAGGTTAAATAATAAAATTAAGGAAGATTTAGATATCCACATATCAGAAACTTCATTAGGAAGAGTCCTTAAAAAATTACAATTTAAATGGAGAAAAACACAAAATAATCGTATAAAGTTTTGGTGAAAAAAATGAAAATAAGAACTTTAAGAGTAAAATATTTGAGACAGATAAAATATTTTAGAAGTCAAAATAGACCAATCGTTTATTTAGATGAAACATATATATATATATATACACAGCAGACATACTTCTTCCAATAATTGGACAGACGATTCAACAAAAGGTTTGTTTTCTGTTATTTCTAAAGGCCAAAGGCTTATTATAGTTCAAGGTGGGGAGAAATGGGTTTTATCAAAAATAATTTGTTGATATTCAAATCAGGGACCAAGTCTGGAGATTATCATTCCGAAATGAATTCGGAAAATTACGGCAAATGGTTAAGAGAGAAGTTAAAACCTAATCTTCCACCAAATTCAGTAATTGTTTGTGATAATGCTAGTTATTACAATGTACAAACAAATCGAGCACCTAGTTCCAATTCTTTGAAGAATGATATGATCGAATGGTTGACAAAATACAACATACCTTTTAATCCAACAAGTTTGAAACCAGAGTTATATGAACTGATTAAATCTCATAAGGACCGACATGTAACATATGCATTTGATGAGTTGTGTCGAAAATACGGCCACACCGCTTTACGGTTACCCCATATCACTCCGACTTGAACCCTATCGAATTGATTTGGACAACTGTTAAGAATAATCAGTCAAAGGAATGTTACCTTTAAATTAGAAGACGTAAAACAATTAGCAGAATTAGAATTTAACAAAATCGGTATGGAGGAATGGAAAAAGAGATGCGATCATGTTATAAAGGTAGAAGATAAATATTTTGAAAGAGAAATATAATCTGATTTATGTTCGGAAATTAATCCTATCGTGAGAATTTCAGTGACGACAGTGACGAGTCTTCTTCCAACGAAGAATCTGACGAAGACATATGAACATTATTTATTTGTGATTTACTGTTTACGTTGTTTGTATTTACTTATAGGCTATATAAGTGGTATTTAATACCATTTCATTTTAATTTCTTGATAGTTTCGGCCTTTACTTGATGAAAATCCATATTATTAAAATGAGAAAAACCAAACATGAGAGATTTTCACTTTTATTTAAAGAAATAAAAATTCAAAAATTGCACAATGTTTCTAAGTACAACTTCTTCTTCAAATGTGACTCATTTACATTTCTAATATATATAAAAAATAAACTAATTAGTTAAAGTAGGTACCTACTTAAGAGAAATATATTAATAAAATTCCAATAAGATATCATTACCGGGATTATCTCACAGAAAACTAAGAACAGGTAAAGAGATTTAATTAAGCTCAGTTATTAATATCTAATTGATCACTTAAGAGGATATTTGAATTTTTAAATCTATTTCAAGTGTTTCTAAATGGTTTAATTTAATGCCTTTATTCTCAAAATGTGAAACAATTTTTGCATAAACGATTGATTTTCAGATAAAAATATGTTTTGTAGAATTATTTTTGTTTTTAGTATAACTATTGTAATGTTTTAAATAGCTTTGACCAATATACAATTTTACCACAATTTAATTTATTTGAATAAGGATAATTTCCTGACCGTAACAGAATTTTATATAAATACCGAACGGAAAGCGGTAGAACAGCCTTAACCTAAAGTCGGCTTACTTAAAAATAATGATGTTTTAATTGACTATAGAATTATGTACTAATAATAACACTAAGCAATATGTATGAACAAGTATCATTCACTATTCACTATGTCTTAAAATATACGCGCCTCTAGTTTACAACTTTCTAGGTAAGCTACCAATTCTATTCATCGATAGGCGTGTTCGTAGCATTATAAATGCGCGTCCTTGGTTCTTTAGATTTGGCGTTTACTGTAATACAATATTCGTTTCTTTAATAATTTTTAAAAATTAACTATTCTTTTGCAGTAGAACCTCGATTATCCGGGCCAGCTGGGAGCGAGCCTTTGCCGTTATTGATGATCTCTATTACTCATGCGCAAATTCTAATTCCGCTTAAAAACAAAAAATTTATTGTTGATGTGTTTTATACCCTAATTTTATTTTTGAGTTCGATAGTAATGGTAGAGAGTCAGTGACACTTTTAAGTGTTATTTGTGAAAGGTAAAATTTTATTACAAATATATAGTTCATTCTTACCTTGTAGAACATGGAAATAGTTTGCTCGACGATGACGTTTTAAAAAAGCCTGTGTGGAAAATGCTGTTATAGAAGCGCAAACTTGAAACTTTCAGATATTATTTACATCAATAGTAGAGAAGTTTCTTAAAATTCGGCTCACAGTAGGTACCTTCTTGCTTGCTGACAGGGCATTTCACTGCTATATCGATTGCAACAAAGTATTTTCATCTTCTACAGGGTAAGAATTAACGATACATTTATAATTTAGCCTTCTGCAAATATGTACTAAAAAAGTTTCTACTGGCTCCCTACTATATAGAATCGATCACAGATGTTTAGAACTCTTTCACACGAAGATACTGTATACGAGATACGCGTATCCGAGATTCAGGCTGAACATACATTCAAATGGACCTATTCACACGGTACAGGCGATGCATAATACATCGAGATACGGAATTTCTGTATCGCGACACCTTCAGCCGCGGAGGCTTAATGGGTATACCGCATACAGAATTACTATTACGATATATGGACGTTTTCAGACAAGGATACTTTTACAACGAAGATTATATCATAGGCGCAGTATATTTTTTAAGGGTATAGCGAAAGTAAAAGTTGGAAAGGCTTTTGGTAGGTAGAGGGGGTAAACGTCAAACCACGTCGGACGGCTTCGAGAATTTCGCAGTAATGTTTACCTGCCAGTGTCGTTTCATAGAATAAGTAATTTTAAATTGTTATCGGCGGAACCGGACAATCGCATGTGTTTATGGACTATAACATATAATCATAATTTTACAAAATTTCAACAGCTATTCACAATTTATTAAACTGTTTACTCAAAATTGTTATCAATATCTATAAAATAATGTTGTACACCAATGTATCGCGTCCACTTCGGTGAGATTCGCCGCAAACCTGTCAATTTATGTGTATAAAGTGGGAGAACTGGCAAAAGCCTTTCCAACTTTTACTTCTGCTATATCCTAAGTGCCTCTAGTTTAATCGATTAAACTGTATGAGAAACATTATTTAAAAAATATTAGTAGAAAGTAAAATTTTAAAAATTATGTCAGGTTAACGATTAAATTAGATGCACGAGAAGTATGTTAAAATTATTTCACGAATAAAAAAATAGCTTAAACTACAAAATGTTTATATTCTTCACCATCTTTTTACGCATGTTGTATGCCCAGTCTTTTAATTTTAAAGTAAAGTACAGATGCATTTGCGTTAAACTGTACATTTTTCTTGGTAAAACAACATGAATTGGATCCAAATTGATTTATGAGTTTTGACTGTATTAATTGGAATATTATTTCAATATCTACCCTATCCATCCAAAAGTGTCTAGACCTGTATGTTTTGCACATTTTTATTTTTCAAATACCTAAAATGTTCCTATTGAAAATATCAAATAATAAAATTAAAAGTTGACAGATGTAAAACATTCAGGTTTGTTTAAAGTTCCAGCCTTCTAGATATACACTTTTTGTTCAAATTTTTAATATAAACATCAAAAATAATTATTAATTCGAAAAACGTCGTTCTTCGGAACCATAGTCGAAAAGTAGAACTTTTGTATATACTCCATAAAGTACTTTATCGGCCATGGCCTATAAAGTTAAGTGTATACCAATTAGAATTCTCAACTCTGAGGTAGGTTCTTTCATATACCATTTTTGATTTTTCTGGAATCAAATTCGAAGACGCCAAATTTGCCGCGTCTTTAATTTCTGGGGGCGTACCTGTAATGAATTCTTCGTCACTACTCATTTCTGTAATTTTTTACACCAATTTTTAATAAACTAGGTAATTAAATTAGTTTGACATGAGCACAGTGACACGACAGAAATTGTTCAATTGTTATCATAGCCAACTCAGTTAAGGAAGAATTATTGGAAATAGTATCATGTCAGATTTAATTTTCTATATATTTTTAAATATCTAAGCACCTTCGAATAAAAACAATTCATGAAACACGGACGAAAAGTGTTTTTTTCGGACTACTACTACTTTTCGTAGCGATGGAGAATATAGTTTTTGACAAGGAAAAATGTATTAGTTTGGTGGAGTCTAATCCCTGTTTACGAGATCCAGTACACAGAGATTACTTTTTCTTAATATACAGTTAACATACAGGGTGTTAAAAAAAAGTGTCACAAAATGAAATGGTGAATAGTATGACCCAAAATAAGCAGAAAAGTCTTAATAAATATATGACCGCAAATTAACGGTTTCGGAGATACGGACCATTTTGTGTTTATAACAATTTTTTATTATTATAAAAAAACAATGATATTTATAAACAATCAATAACAACATAGAGTTAAATGAGATGTTCAAAGTGCCCTCCCTCCATTTCAATGCATTGCCATTTGCACGACCGTACATAAAATGCATGTCAGCTAATTCAATATTAGTGTAAACAGGCATAACGAAAATTTATAAAATTATTCACCCAGAACAAAATAATAACTGCAAATAGTATCTATGAAAAAACATCGGTAGACTCCGATAAGAAACGCATGTTTTTGAGAATGAAAAAAGATAATCAAAAAATGATACGTATCTCTGAAACCATTCATTTGCGGACATATGTTTATTAAGACTTTTCTGCATATTTTGGCCCCTACTACCCCCCGTTTTATTTTGTGACACTTTTTTTAACACCCTGTATAAAGTGCACATCATGAGATTTTTTTTTAAATGATGTAGATACATTTTGACTTTGCCATTATTTGTTGCTTCAGAAATGATAACCTAACACGCAAATGTCAAAATTTACCTTTTTTGTAAAAAATGGAAAAACCCTGTCTAAAAAAAGTTTATTTTTTACTCATATACCAATTTTCAACTTTTTTTATTATTTTTTCTACCAATTCATTTTAAGGTTATTGGAATTTATGCTTACCTGCATAAAATAATCTGTTTACGTGATGCGCTTCTTTTAAATGTTTTTTGTTAAAAAATATTTTATACATGTTGCTTAAATTCCAATAACCCCAAACTGAATTGGTAGGAAACAAAAACTTGAAACGGGCTATATGGGTAATAAATAATAAGTAATTTTTTATTAAGCAATTTCTCGAAATTAATGCTATTTTTGCACTTTAGACATTTAAAAAGGTCACGTGATTGTCCATTTGCATGTCATTCGTTATCATTTTTAAAACAACAGAAGATGGCAAAGTCAAAATTCATCTACAGCATTTACAAAAAGTGTTGAAATTTGATGGGTAGAGCTAATTATTTTTTAATTAAAGCTAAATAGGGCATACTAAGACACGGTTTAAATGAAAATATTTAGTTAGGGATTTTACAAAATTTTATGAAAATAATAAAAATAAAATTGTTTATTGCTAACTAAAGCACAGAAAATACTGTTGATTTTAATTATTGTAAATAAGTCTTTGTTTTAATTGCCAACTAAAGTACAGAAAATACTGTTGGTATTAATTATAAATGATTCTTTATGTTAAACATTATTTACTATTCATTATTTAATTTTATCTATGAAAATTATAAAATGAAAATTAGGTATGACCAAATTTGAAAAGGTTTGTTAAATGGTG
Source organism: Psylliodes chrysocephalus (assembly GCA_927349885.1). Taxonomy (NCBI): domain Eukaryota; kingdom Metazoa; phylum Arthropoda; class Insecta; order Coleoptera; family Chrysomelidae; genus Psylliodes; species Psylliodes chrysocephalus. The sequence continues at coordinate 47,237,088 of OV651813.1, forward strand.
AAATTTGGTAAGAACAGTTTTGTGGTAATTTTGTATCCGACAACTACAATTTCATCATCCTGGTGAATAGTTTCTTCAGCAAGGTTCTAGTATTTTCTTCGTTTGTTTTATTCAGTTCGGTTCAATGGTGGTTTTCGTCTTTTCCTAATACTGGACAAGTATGAAGGGAGATTCGGGAATATACATGGTATTGCTTCGTTCTTTAATCTCGGCCTTTCCCTTCTTATTTTGTTAACAGTACCATTAGTTAAAATTGTCTCATCAAATTTTAAAATATCATCTTCTAAAAAGTGTAGCTCGCAAACAGAATCATAACTAGACAGTACTTTATCAGCCCTAGGAATCACATGCTGCCATTGTTCTAAACGTTTAGGATCCTATAAAAAATATTTGCAATGACTAGATTGGAGTTCAATAAAGAAAAATAACAGTAGTAACTCTTCATCTAACATCAAAAAACATAAAAAAAGCAAATTTTCTTTTCTAGTAAGTTAAATTTAATGTGTAATTATTGTTGTTTGTATGTCGGGATTTATGACTTTATTTTTTATTATAGAATTTTGTAATTAAATAAACTACACTCCGTAAGATACGGGTTGTGACTATTTTACAATAAACATATATTATTTAAAAATAAATACATTATTTTACTTACACTAGAAGCTTTAAAAAGACTTGGATTTTTATCTCCTTGCGTTTTCTTTAAATTTATATCGGATTTATATCCCGTTTTTCAACCCGGAACGAAGAAAATCCTGCTTTGCCGTTTTTTGTTACTCATTGTTACTTGTAGTCAGGTTCTTTATTTCAGCTTATTTTTATTCTTTTCACAAAATTTTACAAAAATCACTTTAATTCCAATTGACTTGCATAGAAAATAGATGTCATTATTTTGCCATCCGCCAACTACAGTAGTTTTTTGGAACTTCATAAAAATAGGGACAGAAATTTGAAATTTAACCAAGGCCGATTCGCCTCCTTATCTCTAGTCTTCATATATGTGGGTCATTGTATTATATACCTCAGTATAATACACTATTCTAGATCCACAATTCAAACCTATTCACGCCACTGAACTATGCATGAATTCGATACAGCAGCCCAATTTTTCGACTGCGATTCTGTATCTTGGATACACGTATCTGGCAAAGAGGTCTGAAAGGGCTCTTAAAGTAACGATGACATGGGGTAATTGTCGTAGCCAACCCAAACAATTGTAAGGCGAGGATAAGAGAGATAGCAGAAACTGTTTGGAAAAATACCATGATATATTGTGGAAAATTGCTAGTTTCAAAAGTTCCGTGCTTTTTTTGCGCATGAGTAATGCGAAATTGGCGAATAATGGGAAATGTCAATTCAAAAACCTCATTTTTAATAATTTATTTAGACAAATACTTATGTCAAAGGAACAAAAGAAACTAATAAATGTAACAAAAAATAAGTTTTAATATTTATATATAGTAATGTCGAGAAATACAATACATAATTGATATATTTGGTTCAAAATTAATTTAGTGACATATTTTTTGTTATCAAAATTGATTAATCAACGTTTGATGGATCATGATCTGGGAAAATAAAAATATTTTGAAAAAAGAAATGTCAGAAGGGAATTAAAAAATGTTGATGGCTTTGAAGTAGATTATTAAAGAAAAGAAAGTTGCTTGTATTGAAATTTATTTTGGATTATTGAATGTGAATCTGTAGGAGATAATAAAAAGATAAAAAAAGAAACAAGATAAAATTTATTTCACATTATTGAAAAAAAAAAGACCAGATAGCAGAGTAAGGGTTGAAGCTGTAATAAGTTGGTATAGAAGAAAGAAGCCAAAGTTCGAGAAAGCAGAAAAAAAAAAAGAAAATCTTAGAAGATATATAAATTTTATTGAAATTAATATTTTTTGTATAGAAATTAAGTGTAAGCCAATCAAATGTTCAAGTGGCCATCAATAAAAGTCCCCAGCGTTCATGCGCCAACCTGTAACCGCCGCCATAGATCATCCACACACGGATGTGGAAAATCCGCCACATGTAAAACGCGTGCACGGATAATCAAGGTTTTACTGTATATAAATTTATTTATTTACGGGTAAAGCCCAATTCGGTTTAAATTCAATAAGATATAATAAAATACAATAGAGTATAATAAAATAGTGTTAACATAAAAATACAAAATAAAAAATAATTCACATAACACATTCGTGTGATTATATAACAAATTGGTAGGATAAAACAGACATTAATGTAAAAAACTGCAATTAAATTATAAGTGCAAATGAAAAATATGAGATTACACGTGGCGTTCAAATATTTAGTATAAGTGGTTCTTAAATCTCTGAACAGAACTGTCAAAAAGTTGATAATCGGTGGCTTAATGATAATAACTGGTAACTTGAATCCATGAATTTTACAGAAAAAAAAACTGTTTCTAATATTAAATACTGCAAAATATATTATTAACCATAATCTTTAGAGCAGATATGGCATATTGGTAAATGTAATTTTTAAATAATTTATTTCTGTAATATTTATAATAACCCCTGTTATACAATTTTAAATATAAAAAATTAACAATATGGAATATATGCAAAGAATTATTATAGTTGAAGATTTTCTAGTTAAGATATGATACTGAGAATTTCTGGATACATAAAATAGACCAATATGGAAATCTTTCAATGAAAAACTGAATTTCTTAGATTTTGTAGTTACTGGTTATTAGCATTAAGCCATTGATATCTAAATCATGTTTCTTTCATGTAACTATCAATTTAAACAACAATTGTTTGAGTTAATTAATTTTCACTTGTTAATTTAAAAAATCGTTTCTTGTTTTGTCTTCTCTATTAATATTAATTTTTATTTGAATGCTTTTGGCAATATATATGTATTATCAATTGACAATATATTATATATTAAAATATTAAAGATTTGGTCTTTAGATTACCTTAAACTAACCTCATATTTACCTCTCCAAATCTTTCAATGATTTGTTTCTTATTTCTTACTAAATTATCTATTAAATTTGTTAAAATAACGGGCATCCGAAGTTTCACAGTGTAATAGGCGAAACTCCTAGAACAAAAAAAAATCAGCAACATATTATATACATGCAAAACTATAGAGAACTATTCTAAAGCAGCGAGACTATTTTAGGTGTAAATGTAAAACTAGAGAGCTATTCTAAAAAAAAATATTAAGTAAAATGAGTCAACTTATTATGAAGATCTAGAAATATCAAATAATTCATAAAAAAGAGGTCTAATGAGGCCTTCAGCAACGGTGCCAAGCCCACCTTTTTTCTTATTAATTTAGGGTGACCAGACTTTTCAATGTCCTGCCAGCTTTTCCTTTCTGCCGGCATAATAAAAATCTGCAAATGATTGCTACTTAAAATTTAAATTTGCCAAGCATACATAATCATTCACTACTTAGTGTTTTACTCTTTATGTTGGATTTATATTTTATTTAAAATTTGTCATCTGGTCACCATAACCAATTATTGTAACTACAGTCTAGTTGAGATATATACAGTGTGTCTACTTAAGTCGGTACCATGTATGGGAAACGTTTTTTCATAAAACTAATAATTCTTCGCTTGAAAGGCAAAGGGGCAGCCTAAGTCAAAAAATGCCCAATTTTAATTAAGACCACACCATAAATTTGTTAAAGTAGGATATCTATGATGTGACAAAGGGGGTTTCTCTCCTTTGAAAACCATTTGCAATATTTTATAGCAAACGAGATATAGTGTATACCCAATGCAGTGTACACCAAAAGTTTAATTCTCCTGTAAAATAGCTAATTTGGAGTTACACTTCTTTGTCTATCCAGCGACGAATTGAGTCTTAAGCAGATACACTGTATATTCTTGGTATAGCGACTTTCCTGTTATACTGGAGAGCATTATTGTTATTGTGGAAACCTCTAACCAAAGTTATCCGGACTAAATCCAAATGTATTTGAATAAAAAGAGTACCTTTTGTAAAAAGCAGAAAGATGTACATTTCTAGGAGTAGTAATATCCAAAGAGCGATTTGTATTACAATCACAAGTTTTTGTTGCTATCACATCTGTACTCATGGCAGCCATCGATACAAAAGATTTGGTTCCTAATTTTTATTCAAAAAGCGTTATCAAAGTTAAATTATTAATCATTGATCCATTGACCCCGATGCCCTTGCGTCCACACTTGCGTTTTTTAAATTTTCAGACATTTTTTACTTGACTTCTTATGATTTGAGGTTATAAATTACACAGATAAATTATGAAGTTTGCTTAAAAAACAAACAAGTAAAAGGGCTAGTACTTCTTTTATTGTTTCTGAACTAAATGGTCTAAACATAAAAAGACATGCAACCAACATGTTAAAGACTGTAGTAGTAGAGAAGAGAGAAGATATCAGAAAGATAATAAACATGTAACAAACAAAACAACCACAAAATAATGACCACATAGACATTTTTGAATTATTAAACTTAAAAAATAGAATGAATCAAATTTGTTGATATCTTGTAATCTTTATCTATTTACGTTATCTGGGACTCATCAATGATGTCGTCAGCAACAGTAAGTAAATAAACAGTGCCTGGCAATCTAGAATTTACTATTTTACATTTTGCTTTCCAGATGCCCCTTCTGGAGGATACTGTTGCCTTCGGCGAAGATGAAAGTGAATTGGGTGTGAGAGTCCCAAAAAACTCATTAACGTAAGTACCTCCAATTTAATAAATTTTAGAAACAGTAAATGTTTTGTTTTAGGCACCCCTACATCACATTATGTCATCTAGCATTTAAAGGGACAGCAATGGTAGTTTATTTATTATGTGGCTGGTTCAATGTTAGTTTTATTGGTAGTTTTGTGACTGTAGTATTATTATTATCAATGGATTTTTGGACTGTAAAAAATATAACGGGAAGATTAATGGTGGGCCTTAGATGGTGGAATTATGTTGATGAGGAAGGGAAATCTCACTGGGTCTTTGAATCACAGCAGGTAGTTGATTATAATTTATATTGAACATACTTAATGCCTTACCTTTTTAAAAACTAATGGAATGAGATCCCATCATAATTTTTTTTATTTGGTTGACTAAAATTTTTATAAAACTTCTCTACTGCTAAGATTATAAATTTATTATTTTTTATGGTTTATAATGTTACTGGTGGCGTTCAAATCCTTATAGAATACTCTAACCGAATTTTTAATAGAAAATGTACCAGATTTAAAGATAGTAACTCCCTCTATCTTATGTCTCAAGTAAAGTGCACCTTGTTATAACAAAAATATCATAATCTCTCTAATTTCACATCGTTTTTGTTTCATGTCTCTATCTTCTTCAATTTAGAAGTTAAGAAGGGGGGGACACAATTTAGTCCTTGCTGTTTATTTATTTATTAATAAAACTCTTTTTCTTTAAATGTAGGTAAAAATAAAAAGTAAAGCAAAAATATGTTATATTAACAATTCAATAATGAAGACAATTTATTTCTATTAATACTAATTAATTTAACATATACTTATATACAGTGTGTCTACTTAAGTTGGAACCATATAAAAAACATTTTTATTATTGATTTTAGGAAAAAAAGTTATTCTTGATAAGTCCTGCATGACCCAAAACCTAAAATACAGTCATCACATATCAAATTTTTCAAGCTGTATACGAGGTTTGTCAAAAAATATGAATTTTGCTAAAGAGTAAAGTACGTTTATTTTTGACAAAATCGAAAACTTTCATTAAGAAAAGTTGATTAGAATTGAATATTACATTGAAATATGTAATTACACCGATCTATCTGAAAAAACAGATTTTCTTATTTTTTATAAACTCTACACATTGATTGTAAATATCTGAAAACGTTATAAATTACGTTAGCTACTATAAACATGATACGCTTTCCTTTTGTTAATGTTTGTGAAGAATTTAGCAAATTTCTTAATGAAAATTTTCGATTTTGTAAAAAAAATAAACGTACTGGGTCATGCAGGACTTTTTATCAAGAATAACTTTTTTCCTAAAATCAATAATAAAAATGTTTTCCATATGGTTCCAACTTAAGTAGACACACTGTATTTTGCAATGCTATGAAAAATAGCACATTTATAACTATCAATTTGTCAAATTCATATTTATTTTTTGGTACTTTTTTTGAGAATTTCATTTTTTTTTTTTTTTTATTTAGTGTCATCGGCATCGACTACTAAGGTCATTAGCCTCGTGTTCTGTGTAGGCTTTGTCACTGTTTCCCAGCGCCACTTTAGAAACAGCACTACCCAGGCATCAGAATTAATTTTAAATAATTAAATTAAATAAAAAAATCCCGGCCAATGGTGGGATTCAAACCTGGGACCCTTGGATCCACAGGCAGAGACTCTACCACTGAGCCACCCACCCCTTGAATTTCATGTTATATTTGAGTCATCTACTTGCAAAACTGCCTACATCCAAAATGTTTCAAAACTAATATTAAAATGCAATAGTATACTATGAAATATGCTTTATTACATGGCATATTCCGATTATATTATAAGCGACTCTATAAATATGGGAATTCATTGCAAAACTGGCTACATCCAACATAAAGTCTGTTTCAAAAGTGGCCTCATCCTAATTATTTAATTAAGCAACAATTAAATGTTCTCAGAATTTGTCTGGAAAAAATTTGTGATGTTCCCAAAGAAATACCACAACCCAATATTTAAATATCAGAACCCAATTGTTTAACTTTCTTAAAATTTGTATAAAATTTTTAGTTTTTTTTTTTCTTCCAAAATGTTTGTTCTCAATTTTTCCAGATGTTCAAGTTTTTGTAACTTTATAATGCAAAATATATGTAGGTATTAGAACCACATATTCTGTATTTTATTCATAAAACTTGAAAAAATTATAAAAAACAATTTTTATATTTGTAATGTATCTTGATCCAAACTTCAAATCTCTATGCCATCTTTATTATTGGAACAGGATTTATTAAGTTGTTCCTAAAATTATATCTAATGCAATTTAAAATATCTAGATATTCAGAAATGACTATTTCATTCAAAGTTGGGAATATTGATATATTTGCTAAAATGGATGTAGCTGGTTTTGCAAGTAGACGGCTAATTTATAGCTTTAATTATCATTGAATATTAATTAAAAATAAAATATTTTTGACAATATGTGGGCTCCAATTTCCAGGTTATTAAAAAAAATAAAATAATTAAGTTAATTCTAAAATGTTATGTTTCAGAATAGGATAAATGAAAAAGAAGCTCGTATATTCTGGGTTGCTCTTATTTTGACACCAATAATATGGTTTCTCTTTTTTATTGGCAATCTTTTTGGTCTAGATTTTAGATGGTTGGTAAGTTCATGAGCAATTGTTACAGTGATGTAAAATTGTAATTAACATTAATTTACAAAATCAAAAATACATGTGGCCAAACTTTAAGGTGCTATTCCTCGCTCAATCTTAAGTCAAAAAGTTCATAATAATATATACATAAATAACTAGAAGACAGAAATTAATATCGTGTTGAAACATTTTGGAAATTTTTGTTACATAGAGAAGTTTTTTTAAGCCAAAACGAGTTAGGAAAAACATTTTTGTTCAACACCGTTCATGTTTAAAATGAAGCCATTTAAAACCTACGTTTATAGGAACTTTTTGTATTAAAATTGAGTAAGGAATAGTAGCAACTTAACCATTTTTTTTGGTCAAAAAATTATCGGATTTTATTAAACTGAAAATTTAGTATTTCTATTTATTAAAATTTTATTAGAACACGCTAGCATCTGAAACGATGGTAAAAAAATATGTGAGTAAATATAATGATCGCCCGTGTCCCAGTCGAGCGCATACAAAATTGCCAGTAAGATGCGCTCGTCCCTGACATGGGCAAGTACGTTAAGTGGTTAAAGTTTAGCCACATACTTATTGATCACCCTGTTCGTATGACAAATAAAATCAGATAAATGGTAATCTTGATACATAGGTAATTTGTGATTTCTATTTGTTACAATACAATTTAGGAGTTTGGAATTGAAGAGGTATAAGTGCACTTTTTTTAATTTTTTGTGTTAAGAACTAATTTATAAACTTAAAGTATTTTTCTATTTGGTAAAGAATAGATACAAGTAAATCTATGGCAAATAAAGCCATCAATCGGAAAGTAAAAAAAAGAGTGTTAAAATAAGATACAGAAATCTTTATTTTGAATGGATACAAGTGCACTTATACCTCTTTAATTCAAATATGTTCGTATCAAATTTTTTGACATTTATATTTTGATCTGTGTGGTGCATCTTTAGACGATTTTAAATCGAATAATATGTCTTGAATATGATTGACTACACTGATATAAATCAAAAACAATGACGTTATATTGAATATTGTCTTGAAATGGTCAAGTTTAACAAGACTAATGTAAAACTTTTACTTTTTAATGATTAAATTGTTTGGTTGTGTTATTTATAAAATCGAAAGAAAGGCTGAGTATAAGGTTGCCAGATTTACGAAAGGGAAAAGTGGGACAACGATGATGACAAAGATCAGGTCAAAAAACAGGTATTTTTATAAAATAAGATCTTAAAAAAGTCCTCCGCTTATATTTTTATAGACTATCAGGTCATTTTTTTTGAGGAGATTCTCAAAAAAGTCAAACATTTCTTTATATATAACTTTGGATTTAAAAAGCGTAGCATTTAGTTAAAATGTGGGGCATTTTCGTACTTTGGCGTAACGCGTTCCAACAATTACGCCTAAAACGAGCCGTCTGGCAACCCTAGCTGAGTACCTAGATATGGACGCAACGGTTTTTGTAAATGAAAAGCCAATTTATTTTCAAGATAGCCAAGATTTATTGATGAACATGGCAAAAGGTTTGATAAAATTTCAGATGCCAAAGAAACTACAACACCAATTTTCTCTTCATCCGTGATCAGTACACAAAACAAATTTGTAATGTTTAAGAGCAAATCAAACACCTTAAAATTTATATAATTCTTTCTGAGCCTTTTTTTATAAAAATAACTTATCTTTCTAAATAGTTTTATTGTGTATTCGCCCAGATTAATAAATTAAGTTGATTTTTTTCTAATATTTTACGTTTTTGACACATTTTTGACTGATTTCAAACACATATATTTCTAACGACGTTATCTTTCACATTAACGACCAGAAGTCGTATAGTTGATTTTCAAGAATTTTAAAACAATAATTAACTGTAGACTACAATATCTCAATAATTGAAAAACTGTACTTATACTTCTTTAATTCCAAACCCCTCAATTTTAAAACGAAAGTTTTCCATCTGTCATACTGATTTTTTAGATTTTAAACATACTATTGCCGTGTTTGAGAATCCACATCGGATGCATTTTTTACATCTCGAGCGTTTTTTTATCCACATCGGACACACCTGTCCCATTACATTTACGTATACTGAATCACGTGATCAAAGATTTTTTTACATCTCAGATGCATCCGATGTGGATTCTCAAACGCGGCATATACAGAATGCGAGGTAAATAACTCTTGTAAATTAAACAAACAATTGTTAAAAAGTTCACTACTACATAATATACATGGTGGTAGTATATCGACAGACAATGCTCTAGCCCAGAGAGGTCTCATTAATTGATGAATTTTGTTGTACTAAGTATTTTAAATACTTAAAGTAAATATTTAAGTACAAAAAAATACTTCTTAAGTACTAATGCAAACTTTAGTACTTGTACTTGCAAATTTAGGTTTTTAATTTGGGTAATTCTCGGGTTCAACTATAACAGCCGTTTGCAGCGACTTTCTTAATTATTCCTTAAAGTTAAAGATATCTTAAGGGCAGGTTGTATGAAGCTTACTTAAAGTTAAACTTGGTTTGAGATGACACATGTATGGCATAGGTACAGTCTAAACACCATTTATAACTTAGGACTTGTTTCCCCAAACATTAGACTGCAATAATTATAGAATCGTAAATTGACATGTATAACCTAAAACTTTAAATAAGCTTTATGCAACCAGCCCTAAGCGTATTGTTTTCTATAACATTTAAGCCATTTAAGGTCTCCTTAACATAAGGGAAAAGACAAACTACATAACAAGTAGTATAAAAAATTGAACAAGGAAGTTAATGATAAAATGTGAGATTTTAAAAGTTTATTGATTCGGAACGAAAATACAAAGTTCGTGTACCTAAGCCTATTATATTATAATCAAACCATACAAATCGGGCATCATTAGTATGGGGCTGTTTAACCCCATAAAAACTGCTGTATGCATAACTTCATACTATATTTCCTTATTTTATAATGTTTATGTTACATAAATTATGATTATAATAATATAAATACAAAATACGTCTTAAAAATAAAGGTATCTACATCTACTTACCTCATACTGTTATTGTTTTGGGTTACAATTTCACTACTTCACTGAGGCTCTTTCCACGGCACAGTGCTTTCGTCAAATGCATTCAAACAAATGAGATGGATGCGAGTCCGAGCACTAGTAACCCAATCGAACAAGAAATTTCTTGTTTCTATACCACGTGCATATTGTGAACACGTATTTAAAAGTAATTCTAATTAGAAAATGTAATAATTTAAATAATATAATTACAAAGTACAATTCCTCCACCAATTTTGCTACAATTATAATTCCAAATTACTTTAAGAAAAAAGTACTTAAGTACAATTACAAATTACATGATAAAAAAATAATTGTAATTATTAATTATTTTTTTACTAGCAATTCCCCAGCTCTACTTATTTGTACTGGTACTTGATTCGTATTTAAAAAAAAAACCTTGTAGGTACTTAATACTTGAGGACTTGGTACTTACAACAACAGCTCTGAGAACATGAACCCTTAAAGCGCTTAGTTACCGAGATACAGGTTGTTAAAAATTTTAAATCAAAATTAAAAATTTGCTATAAATCAAAAACGGTATTAAATACTTCTTTTTTCAAATTTGATCTACCAAGATCTTGTCAAATACACGAACTATTAAAAATTTGACTTGTGCCTACTAGATTAGAATTTAGAAATATTGAGTCGTTATAAATTATCTTAGTACATGCAAACTTTTGTTTAGAAGAAAATTTCTGCAACACCGTTCATTTTAGCTCCATAAAAGATTATTTTTTTAGCTAAAAATAAATAGAGAATTAAAAATGTTTGTTTCATTGGCGTAAAAAAGGGAGGGAAAAGTTTCCACTAACCCTGACAGCGCTCCACTAGCTAAATTTTTCAAGAGTTAGTGTATTTTCAACTTTTAATACCCTGTATCTCGGTAACTGTTGCCAGTTGAATGTACTATCACAATGTATAAAAGCGCTAGAATCTAGAATAACTGGGTCTGAAGATAAACACTATTTGGTAAACCCGCTCTGAAAAATTCAAGCATTTCCTGTCCTCTCTCTCTTCCTATCACATTAAGAGCAAACCGGACCTCTCGCGAAAGCAAACATGTTTTAGAAATTTTCTAATATAAAATTGTATTTATATGCGCGCTACTGGGAATACTTCGTAATATTATGTGTCTTTACAATATTGAGAGTTTTAAATTTGTGCAACGATAATGCAGAACTCTACAGAGACGTTTAAGAAAAAAAGGTGGTAAAACATCACATTTAAAAACTACTAGATATTTATTAAAACAAAAAGCAGAACATTTTTGTATAGATTTAATCCAGAATAGCGCGTAAATGTTTTTTTTTTAATTCCTTGTAAATTTATTTTTAAAGGTTTATAAAAAATTCAAGGTTTCTCCACCCTAACTTTTGTTATTATTGGTATATCCTGAAAATTTTAAAAAATCGGACTAAAAATAAAGACTCTGAATTAATTATAAATTTTCGAGCTGTTCGGTTTGCTGTTAATTCAAAAATTGTAGTTGTTCAGGACTAATTTTTTATTATTTACCTTTTTACTGGTGGTGCCTATGTGCATTTTTTTAACTTTATGAGTTTACCGACCTTTTTGAGAATTAAAGTTAATTGAAATTAAATAAATTACATATTTTATCATCCATTTTATTTTAGGTCTTAGTAACCATAGCTTTGGTTTTAAGTGTTTCCAACCTTTACGGATATGTGAGGTGCAAGGTAGGAAGCAAGGAGAGCATGTCTTCTTTAACATCTGATTTCCTACGAAAGCAAGTTTTACAAAATGCCGTTTCTTTTGTATCTGGATCACCGAGAGATACAAATAATTCCAGTCAACAGCCAACAAATGTTATTTAAATATTTTTAAAAATCTCTGTGAGGAGTGTGTTGTGAATGTTTTTTATTTATATATTTTTTTCTTTAAAACCATTATTTGTATTAATTGTAAATAAACATTTCTTTATTTAAATATCTCTTTAATGTAATAATTTTCAGCTTAATTAAGAAAATTCTTTAGGAAAAACAAGGTTCTTTCCTAATAAAGTATGTTTGTTTCAAAAATATTATTTTGTGTGTCATCGGCTTCAACTACTATGGTTATTTCGCCTCTTATTCTATTTAGGTTTTGTTACTGTTTCCCAGCGCTACTTTAGGAACAGCACTATTAATTAGACCCCAACGCAGTGATTGGTCGAGAGGGGAATCATACAATGCATCAGAATTAGTTTTAAATAATTAAATGAAAAAATCCCGGCCAACGATGGGATTCGAACCCGGGATATTATTGTTATTAATATTATTATTTTTGTTATTTATTATTATTAATTATTATAGTATTTAACTTATCATTAAAATAAGAACTAATGCCAAGTAAAAGTTCAGTTTAAACAAATTATAAATCGCTTTTAAAGAAGGGACCGGGAATCCTATTAAAATTATAAGATATTGCTCTTCTGTCTGGTCTCCACATTACATAACGCACAGCAGAAACATAGAAAATGCGCAACATAAATTTCTTAGATACATAGCCTATAAATTGGGTGTCCTTTGCGAGTATGATTTGATAGAGAATTTTCTAAATCCCCTCTTTGGAAACTAGGAGGAAACAGAGATACCTGACATTACTTTTCAAAATTATCAATGGCAGATGCAGTTCCAACAAAAATAAATCTTTGTTCCAACGCGCTCAACTCAACAGCAACAAACATTTTAAGCTATTTCATAGCTTTTATCGCGGGCTTTGAGTGGCGACCGATTCAAGAAATTTCGTAACACCGTAACGAAAAAAACCTAACACCCCCCACTTCGACCGGCACAGCGGTACGGCGTTATAGCCATGGAAGGTTTTATCCGAAAAATGGAAAAAGAAATTCCGTAACGAAAATAAAAACACCCCCCACTCCGAGTGGTGCGGCGTTGAAAGCCGTGCATCGTCTAATGTCGTTTCAGTTCGGCAGATTTCGGCACGGTGTTTGTGTGCGTGCGATTAGACGTATGCGTGTAGACTAGCTGCTAACTGCTCATAACTGATCTCTATTAGACACGATTTCTGAAAAATTGAATTTGAAAATGAATAATGATCCACAACAAAATATGGGACCAGCATTGACGCGGTATTTTCCAGATTTTTAGAGGATATCAACTCTCAAATTTATGTTTCTTATTTCAGTTACCATAAACCTATAGTTTCAATGAAAAAAATTCCTGAATAACCTACATGTATTGTAAGATAAAAATATTTTAAACAATATTAACTTCTCATTTATTCATTAAAAGAAAAAAAATTATTTTCTTATCGGTCACCACGCTCAAAAAGTGTAACTTGAATTAATATCAAAGAAAAAACTTGAATTAATATCAAAGAAAAAAAATACTGCATAAATAAAATAAATAATTATAATTGCTTAAGTTGATAAAAAATGCTATGCAATAGCTTTACCGCGGCAGTCCCCGAGTGCCACACGTATTTTTTTGTACCTTTTTATCGTTTAAACCATACTTTTAGCAGCTGTATTCCAAGAATGTTAAGATTAGCCAACACTCATAACGATCTTGAGATATTTAACATCCCCTTTCATAAATTTATAAAGCAATTACTTAGTACTGAGCTTTAATTTAAATATTTTATTCAACCTTATTGTCTTTTAAATCTTTTAAATTCTTAACCTATTTTATGAATTATACTACGATTGTATTTCAGCCACCATATATATATCTCACTACATTTTAATTATAATTTTAAAATTGTAATTTATTTCTCAAATGGGCTTGCCCGTAAATAAATAAATATCTAAGGTGCTCGCATTCATTTGCAAGCAATTTTGTGGTTTAGAGACACTCAGCTTCGAATCCTACAGAAAACCATGTGAATTTATTTGCATGATTCTCTATAGGATTTGATGAATGCCGTATTATTAGCAGAAATTTAATTTCTGTTGATATGACATCCAGATTATAAAAAAATCGTCATGTGCAGGGCCGCCGAGAGCCAGGCCGGGCCCCTGGACAATTCTCTAGATCGGGCCCCGTGACAAAAAGCTTTTCAAACTTTTCCTCTTCTACTTGAATTGAATTTTCTAAAAAAAACAGCTCCCCAACCTAAAACTTTCCCCTCTCGTCTTGTGTCGAATTTCTCATACAAAACAAAAAAAACCAGTTGACGGGCCCCCCTTATACCGCTGCCGGGCCCCCATTTCAGTCCGGGCCCCGGGAATTAGTCCCGACTACCCCCCCCCCTCTAGTCGGCCCTGGTCATGTGCTACCGGTTCGATAATGGTGAGTAGGGGTTTCCGGGTTTTTCTCACCTGTATGTCAAATGGCAACATCATTCATAAGTCGCCCTGGAGCGCTATGGTAAATAATAATATGTATTCGTCCCTTCCCCTACACAAGTCGGTTTCAGGGGTTGAAATTCACTCATAAAAGGTTGAATTAGGAAGTTAAAGTAGGATAATAATATAATAGTTATAATTTCGAAAATGTTTCTTCATATATCATAGACTTTAAAATTGCATTTTTAAAAATCTTCATTGCTTTACTATTTTTCATGAATTGGAAAATTTTGAAGACCCTCGCCGCAGGATAGATTAAAGCTTAAATTTAAAAGTTGGTGTTTTTCTCTTCAGTCGTTTTTGAATTATTTTCGAAATTTGCACTTTTTCTTGAATACGGTCAATTTTAGAGAAATTATGTATAGGACAAGAATTATATAATTAAGTCCCTTTGAACTGTACCCTACAAGACGTAGGTATTGTATGTTTCTATACTACCCACGATCTACCCCTTTAGTTTTTCTATGGCCTACCCTTTTCCCTTTTTTAGAAATACAAATTCAAACAAAATTATATCTATGTAGTTATCTCACAGTATTTCAAACCTGTCAAATCAAACAAATTTAATTATTTTTAAACAGTAAAATTTATTATCCTGTGATAAAAAAGTTTTTCAGAAATATTCAAATTTAAGTAGGTATAAAAAAATTCATAACATCAAATTTTCTAAATCTCTACAATTTGTAAGAAATTTGGATATTTAAATTTTTTTAAACAAATAAATTATAAAAATTGAATTTTCTTTCAACAAAAAAAAAATGTGCTCCAGGTGAGGCTCGAACTCACAACCCCGGCATTGCTCACGACTACTGCCTTATAAGTACCGTGCGCTAACCAATTGCGCCACTGGAGCGTTGAAATAAATTTTCCAAATTACCTTATTTGAATAAAATCCTCTTTATCACTTTATTTTTAAATTAAAAAACTAGATTATTAATAAAATACGCTTCCCTGAATTATTTTAATCCAGTGAAAATCTTTTTAACCCTTACACTGCTTAAAATTTGAAAAAAAATATTAATTTGTTTCCACATATTTTTAAATTGTGAATCATTAAAGAAGTGAGTGGAAGTGAGATGAATTCAAGGCCATTTTTTGCGTGTAAATTAATTAAAACCAGGGGCATAAAACACATAAAACTGTATTAAATTACTTTTTTGACTTGAAAGACATAAACGTTAAAAAATGTTTCGCACCTTTCAAACGTCAAAGTAAAACTTCTTTTTTTAATTTTGGACTTCGTATTATGGCAGTCATATAAATAAAAGGCCCGTATTTATAAACAAAACTCAGCTGAGTCGGGCTTGGGTAAGTCGTCCTTGAACGAACATCGAAGTTCGGTTATATTGCGTTAATTTAGAGATGGGTGGTAACAAATCCTCAAATGTACATAACAGTTAAATATTTGCTAAAGGCTGTATGTCACGATACTAAATTAAGTACTAAATTTAGCACAAAATTAAGTTATTAATTTAGTACTAAATTTAGAACTAAAAATATTTTTTTTCCGTTTGCAACGATACCAATTTTTAGTACTAAATTTATTATAGGCGCTCGCGCATTGACGTATTAATACGTGAAATTAACAGAGAAATAAAATATTCTGTGTAAAACAGACAAGTAAATGGTGTTTTTATTATCAATTTGACACTAGTTGACTTGACAACAATCAAATACAGCATAAAAACCACGAAAAAAACACAATAAAACCTACAAAATCAAACAAGCGAACTTTATTCAAGGCGATAATGTAAAACTGTCGCTAAATTAAAATAAAAGGGTACAGAAAATACCGTCGTGTCAACTTTTTCTACGAAAAACTGCTGCGCAACATTTCGGCGCACTTTTAGTACTAAATTTAGTAGAAAATAGAAAAAGATTTAATTAATTAATTACTTTTTTTAGTACTAAATTTAATACTAAATTTGCTGTTTGCAACGTGAATTTTTTTAGTACTTAAAAATGCATTAATTTAGTTCTAAATTTAGTACTTAATTTAGTATCGTGACATACAGCCTTAATATCCATCTCTAAATTCCAGTCTAACACCAGAACCACCTAGAACTTTAGAGACGTTGTAACCGAACTACGATTTTAGTTCAAGGACGACTTACCAAAGTCCGACTCCGTTTATAAATACGGACCTAAGAAAACAAACATCAAAAAGACGAGCAAGTAAATAAGGAAAGCTGATTAAAAAACATTGATTATATATATTTTTGTTATGTTCTCTAGTAATTAGGGCATTCCAACGACCTATCAAACTGCTGACAAGTAGGAACCAATGAACAGGGGACCTATTTTCAAAGTATGTGAGCACTCATTTCTCTCAAGATTCTCATCAGAAATGTCATACGTCAATGTGGAAACGCTGTATTTAAAGACATCGAGGATTAAAATTCTTAGGAAGATTTTAATTCTCTCTAAATAAACCGAGAGAAACAGTCAGTGAGTTCACACTGGCCCTAAGAGCCCTAAAAATACGGTTTTACGTTGACGTATGACATTTCTCTTGAGAGAAATGAATTCTCTCGAGTTTGAAAATAGCACCCCTGGAGTGGGGTAGAATGATAACTGTCAATGAAAAAGTCTGGACTATAGGCGAGTTCGGATAGTCAGGGGCGGGAGCGGGACAAATTTTAGGGTGCTTTTAAATGACATTTAAGCGTGTTAAACTGTCACTAATCGGACTAAACCACATACTTTGATTTTCTTTACTATACGGCGCAAGAGAGAGGTCCGACACGCCCAACATAGGGCCCGGCCATTTTGAACCCTATGCAACAGTTTATAGCTAAAGAATCAGATCGCTCACTCTGCGTCGGCACTTTTGATCTCAATGTTCCAGTTTATACACTGCGCAACTCGGATAATACAATATATAACAACCGCCTATAATAAAACAGCTGTCTTCTGCGTATTCTAAATTTGTATCCCTGTAGTGGATCTTATTTTGAAACTTTCAACTGGTCCGAGTGAGCTAACTGATTCTTTAGCAATAATCTGTGACTCAAAAAATAATATTCACTGACACTGACAGCCGCAAGCAAAATATCAGGTGCGTTTTAATCATCCGCTTCTGATTCCGGAATTGTCGGTTTAGTCGTTTTAACTTGTCAAATTAAAACAAGAAAACCGACAATTCCGAAGCAGAAGCGGATGATTAAAACGCACCTATTAAAAATAGTGCGCCAAGATGTAGGCAACACGTAATAAGGGTTCAAAATGGCGGAGTTTTCTATCTCCTTTTAAAAGGCACTCAGAAAGCTGCGCAGTGCGACCATTCTCCGTATAGTAAAAGAAAATCAAAGTATGTGGACTAAACTGAACGATAAAAGGGTCGTTTGGAGTTAAAAGTGTTAAAGGAGTTAAAGGAACTTGGCAGACCGAACGCAATGACTATGCACAATTTCGTTTTGCACATTTTGTAAACAAAACTCAGGGACGGTTTAACAACATTTTGTGCAACAATTATAAAATAGTGCATCGAAAAATAATTAACAAGTATAATTTAATACTAAATCGGAATAAAAGCATAAAAAATCATAAATATAAGCAAGATAACAAAGAATTGACGCCAAAAAAGCTTACAACAGCCAAAACACAAACAAAAAACAGAGCTGAACATGAACATAATCGCTGAATAAAGTCGATCCTGGAATTTGTTTACAGTGCTTTAGGGCAACCTCTCCTTGTCATTTACGTGTGTAAGAGTGGAAGGCTGAATCACGCATAATTTCTACACTCGTGATGGATGCGCAGACGGTACCCAATGAACTGGAGGGGGGTAGAATGCCAATGTACATGTTGTACTATTAGAACAAGGTGCGACTCGATGGGCGCAGCCATTTTTATTGTTCATCTCACTCGGGACTATTTATAATAACCATTTTCTGTTTCACATTGTTATTGTTCAATCCACAAGCTGGTTGATCAGACAATAACAATGTGAAATAGGAAATGGTTATTTTAAATACTCCCGAGTGAGATGAAAAATAACCTATCTTCGCCCATAGAGTCGCACATCAAGTCTATTGACAAGCATTCTACCCCACTCCAGTTCATTGACGGTACCTTATCGTTCTACCCTCTCTACTTCTTTTATTTTTCTATGGTAGGAACTGACATTTAGATATGGCAATCCTGTTGTCATTGACAGGGTCAATGTATATAGTTATATAGATTGCTCAAAGTGGGTCGTTTACGAGCGGGCATATTGCCTCACAAGTGCTCATTATTCAGACTCGATTTTACAAAAATGTGTTTACAAACCAATATTTAGCCTTTCAGTACAGTAAAAAAGGATTATCTACATTTTTACTTCAAGGCATATCTTTATTTTGAAAAATATGGATGATCAATCTATGTAACTATCTATTTCATTGACCTTGTCACAAATCACCAGACCTACAGTGTTGCCATAATATAACCTGTCAAAACCCACTGGTAGCAATTTTGTTTGGAATGCCTATAGAAATGTTCTGGCATAAGTGTTTTCCATGTGTTTCCCATTTAAATTACCGACCTTGATATTCACATACTTTGATTTTCTTTTACTATACGGAGAATGGTCGCACTGCGCAGCTTTCTGAGTGCCTTTTAAAAGGAGATAGAAAACTCCGCCATTTTGAACCCTTATTACGTGTTGCCTACATCTTGGCGCAATATTTTTAATAGGTGCGTTTTAATCAATGAACTGGAGTGGGGTAGAAAGTTAATGTGCATATTTTATCAATTGAACAAGATGCGACTCTATGGGCGCAGCCATTTTTATTTCTCATCTAACTCGGGAGTATTTATAATAACCATTTTCTGTTTCACATTGTTATTGTTCAATCCACAGGCTGGTGGATCAGACAATAACAAAGTGAAATAGAAAATGGTCGTTATAAATACTCCCGAGTGAGATGAAAAATAACCTGTCTTCGCCCATAGAGTCGCATCTCAAGCCTATTGACAAGCATTCTACCCCACTCCAGTTCATTGGTTTTAATCATCCGCTTCCACATTATACAAGGCAAGAGAGAGGTCCGACACGCCCAACACAGGGCGCGGCCATTTTGAACCCTGTGACACAGTTTACAGCTAAAGAATCAGATCGCTCACTCTGCGTCGGCACTTTGGATCTCAATGTTTCAGTTTATACACTGTGCAACTCGGATAATACAATATATGACAACCGCCTATAATAAAACAGCAGTCTTCTGCGTATCCTGAATTTGTATTTCTGGAGAGGATGTTATTTTGGAACTTTCAAGTGGTCCGAGTGAGCTAACTGATTCTTTAGCAATAACCTGTGACTTCAAAAATAATATTCACAGCAGCAAGCAAAATTTCAGGTGCGTTTTAATCATCCGCTTCTGCTTTCGGAATTGTCGGTTTAGTCGTTTTAACCTGTCAGATTAAAACAAGAAAACCGACAATTCCGAAGCAGAAGCGGATGATTAAAACGCACCTATTAAAAATATCGCGTCAAGATGTAGGCAACACGTAATAAGGGTTCAAAATGGCGGAGTTTCCTATCTCCTTTTAAAAGGCACTCAGAAAGCTGCGCAGTGCGACCATTCTCCGTATAGTAAAAGAAAATCAAAGTATGTGACTGGATGGCTATATGACATAAACCTTACTCCTAATTTCTAGCAATGAACTGGAGGGGGGTAGAATGCCAATGTACATGTTTTACTATTAGAACAAGGTGCGACTCGATGGGCGCAGCCATTTTTATTGTTCATCTCACTCGGGACTATTTATAATAACCATTTTCTGTTTCACATTGTTATTGTTCAATCCACAAGCTGGTGGATCAGACAATAACAATGTGAAATAGAAACTGGCTATTTTTAATACTCCCGAGTGAGATAAAAAATAACCTATCTTCGCCCATAGAGTCGCACATCAAGTCTATTGACAAGCATTCTACCCCACTCCAGTTCATTGATTTCTAGCCGATGTGAAAAAACGGTCGGTGCGCATGACAATTTGGACGCTAAACTGTCAATTTCGAGCATCTACGTCACGTTTCCCACGGGCGTACTATATTATATGACACCCTTTAATTTAAGAAAATCACCTAAAAATTATTTTTGATTAAGGGTCTATTTATACTCCCTTATTATTAGTATTTGCATTAGTATTATGATTAAGCATTAAGTTGAACCTTCACAATGTAATGGGGACATTTATACTCGATTTATGATTAGTATTAGCATTAATATTTATGCTTATTAATTGACAGGTTCAACTTTTAAATTAAATATTAAATTTCTTCTTTTCTATAAATAATCAATGGCGTATTTGGCCTTTGTTTTTAATAGACAACGGATAAGGATAATTGACAATACACATATGATTATGTTGTTTATATGTTTGTTCCAACAAGCTCGAAAACGATAATATTTCGGTACAAATCATGCTCTGTATACAATTTTTGTGTATCAGCAGTGTTCACCGATTATAAAGTTGACAAATGACATGTCACCACGAGGAAGCAAAGGCCTCTTTTCTGTCTGATTTGTATAAAATTTCTGCTTCTTTTTATTTGTTATAAATTTGAGACTTAAATCCGTTAAAATGTCCTTAATTAAACCTATTTTTGAATAATAATATTTTTAAATAAAACTAACTAGTAAAAATATTAATAGAAACACATTTAAAACTCAAATATCTTAAAAGAACACAACCGGCCTCTTACACATTTCTTCAGTAACCATATATTTTGTTGACTGCAGAATTATATCTTATTAGGTATTAGGTTTAAAAAAGAATTACTAATACTAATTATAAAACGAGTATAAATACCTTTTTTGAATGATTTAACAAATTTAATGCTTAATCATAATACTAATACAAATACTAATACTAAGGGAGTATAAATAGACCCTAAAACGCAGCTGAAACAAATGTTCCAATAATAATAATAAATATTATTAAAATAGCGCGTTATTAATAAAAAATAATATAGTGTTACATTTAATTTTGATGATCCGTTTTAGTGCATTTCGATACGCACATGTGGGCGCCGAAGTGTCAAATATCACCTCGCTATGCGGCTTGATTTTGTTCTTTTGATCGGCTTTGTTCTTCCAGTTTAATATAGTTCAGTTCAGTGGTCAGATGAGATTCCGCTAGAAAAAGTGAGATAGTCGCTGTTTACATCTTTGCTCATCGATGTCGGTCTATAACCATTTATGTCGGTGGTGAATGGTGAATCATCTCACGAAACTGATCCTATCACGTCACACGTCAACAAATATTTGTCAACATTTGTCAAGTGATGGTTTTAGACATTCTAGATTAAATATTTTAAATTACAAGCTATGGATTAATTATTATGTACGCAAAAATCATATAAAAGGGCATTTATCGTATAAATTATGTATGTAATACTAAAGTTTGCTATGAAATCAAATAATATGAATCAAAATGAGTTGGTTTGATGCTGCTGGTTTAGCTAATATAGCCAAATCTGCTCTGAAGGAAGCTCAGAGGACAATAGATAAAGCATTAGATATTAAGGAAGATGGCCTAAATTCCGCTCCTGCTAATACTCCTGTTGACCCCAATTCCGAAGATTTTTTTGGAACTTGGGGAATAGCACAACCTAGTTCTAGTGGAGAGGATAAAAAATCTAGTACATGTAATAGTTCAAAGGACAATAAAATTTCTAATAGTATTTGGGGATCGTTCACAGGTTCTTTTTTTGAAAATGAAAATGAAGTAAGCAAATCTGATTCAATTACCAGCCTAGATGATACTCTGGATGGTGTTGAACATTTTAGTCAAAGTAAACTAGTCGTACAGAATGTTGAAGACATAAATCATCGAATATCTGACCATACTATAAGTGAGGAACTGGATGATGAAAATGAAAAAGTTCCTCAGCAAGCTGAAAATGCTGATTTAATCCCAGTAAACTTAAGTAAGTTCAATACTTTTTATAAAATAAGTTTATTTCCCATGTTTTATTTAAAAATAAATTACTTTTCTTTAATTTTTGTTTAAAACTTAATTAAAAACAAAGTGACTTATAGCTTATTTAAAACCAAACTGAAACAGTACCTAATAGAAAAATTTCCATATAGCTTTGATTAATTTTTCTGTAATTAATGTTTTCAATGTCCTACTACACTTTTTTTTGTTTATACTTTTTATTTCAATTTAACATAAGTATTCTTAGCTAACTGTATTTACCTATTTTATATTCTTATTTTTATGGGTTTTACTTTTAATTTGTATTTTCTTGTATTTATTGTTATTATATAGTGTGACATTTCCTATATCATGTAAATGATCTTTTAGGATAATCTATCTATCTATTTAGTCCAATTAAATAGACCTTTAAATCAAAATTTTGGAGGAAATATAGGAATTTTTGATATGTCACTTTAGAGTATTTGAAAAGGATATGTAAGGACATGTAAAAAAAATGTGTTTCTCAGGCACCCGCAAATGTCAAAAAACAAGAAAATTAAATGTTTTTTTTAAGGTTATTTAAAAACGATAGGAGCTATAAAAAAAAGTTTTAAATAAAAATTGTAAAGAATATAGTTTTACATAAAAATGATATTTGACATTTTTTGCTATTATTAAAACTGATAGAGTTAGGATGGTTAGAAATTAGGAGGAGATATATATGGCTTGGAAAAATCATAGCCAGCTGAAAAATCAATGATTTTGTAATTTCTTTTTATTATTTACTCAGAAAGTTATAAATTTCTTTTAGGAAAAAATATTTTTTTCATTTTTTAAGTTATAACAATTTTAATTTAGAAATTTTCAATATATTTTACAAATTCATATAATAAAATAAATTTTGAAGTAAACTTATCATGAAAAATATGAGGAGTGAACTAATAAAAACGACATTCCGACAGTTTGGTCCCCACTCGAAGTTCCATTAAATAAATAAAAATAAAAACAAATTAAAAAGAACTAAATAAAAATATTAAAAAAAAAAATAAAAATGAAAATAAAAATAAAAAATTAAAATATATAAATAAAATTAAACAAAAATAAATAAAAAGATAATAGTAAAAGAAAATAACTAAAAATAAATACAAATTATTTTTATTTATTTTTGTTTAATTAAATTTTTTGCTTATTTTTTTAATTATTTTTTATTTTTTTATTTTTTTTAAATTATTTTTATTTATTTTTATTTTTTTAAATTATTTTTATTTATTTTTGTCTATTTAAATTTTTTGTTTATTTTTTAATTAGTTTTTTATTTTTATTGTTTCATTTTTTAAATTATTTTTATTTTTTTACACTTATCTTTCCATTTATTTTTGTTTAATTTTATTTATTTTCATTTATTTTTTTTATTTTTATTTGTTTTTATTTAATTATTTTTATTTATTTTTAATTTTTTAGTTTTAATTAATTTTATTTATTTTTATTTAAATTTTTGTTTTTTTAATGAGTTTTTTTATTTTTATTTTTTTATTTATTTTTACTTATTTGTATTTATTTTTTTTGTTTTTATTTTATTTTTTTTAGTTTTAATTATTTTTATTTATATTTATTTATTTTTAATTTTTATTTATTTATATTTTATTTATTTGTATTTATTTTTATTTATTTAATGGAAATTCAAGTAAGGGCCAAATTGTCGCTATGTTGTTTTATTAGTTCACTACTCATATTTTTCATGTCAGTCAAGCTAATAAATTTACTTTAAAATTTACTATATAAATTCGCACAATTAATTGAAAATTTCTATATTAAAATTGTCATAACTTAAAACAAAAAAAAATAATTTTTCTTAAAAGAAATTTATAATTTTCTGAGTAAATAATAAAAAGAAACTACAAAATCATTGAGTTTTCAGCTCGTTATGATTTTTCCAAGCCATATATATCTCCTCCTAATTTCTAACCACCCTAACTCTGTCAGTTTTAATAATAGCAAACAATGTCAAATAATATTTTTATGTAAAACTTTATGCTTTACAATTTTTATTAAGAACTTTTTTTATAACACCTACCGTTTTTAAATAATCTTAAAAAACACTTTATTTTCTTGTTGTTTGACATTTGCCGGTGCCTGAAACACAAAATTTTTTTACATATCGTTTTCAAATACTCTAAAGTGACTTATATCAAAAATTCCTGTATTTCCTCCAAAATTTTGATTTAAAGGTCTATTTGATTGGACTATATTTATGTACTTATGTCTAGTTTGAGCACTCCTCAAGTCAACATAAATGTTTCAGTCAAATATTAGCGAGGAAATGCCATGAATTTGTCTTCATCAATAAACAGGTTATCTCTGTTATTCAATACTTTATCATTGGAATTCATTATTCTTTTAAAAAATTAATGATTTAGGTGAGGAAATCAGTTACTCTCACTTGGGTACCGGGACATGACAGGGTAAAGGGTAACGAGATTGCAGATAGTCTTGCAAGGAAAGGGACTCAAACATTTTTTGTGGAACCTGAGCCTTTCTGCGGTAAAAGCAGTAACACAATATTAGAAGAGATTAAAAAAAAATTGGACAGTCGAAGAATCGATAATTGGAAAAATCTCTTGTGGTTAAAACAGACTAAGATACTTCTGGGTGAATATAACCAGAAAAGATCGGAAGCCCTTATCAGCCCCTAGCAAAAACAGGCCACACATTGTAACAGGGACCCTTACCAAGCATTGCCGCCTCAAAGGACAAACTGAGAGTAGTAGAAGATAGTGATTGCAAATTGTGTGAGGAGGAGGATAAAATCTCCATTCACATTCTGACTGAATGTGTAGCACTCCAGAATACAAGGGCACTTAGGAACACACCAAATAGAAGAGGTTGATCTGAGTAACTTGAAGCCACTCCAAATCCTACACTTCATTGAGAAGAAAGGATTGGAAGGGTTGTTATATGCATTGAGACTATTTACTCGATACATTAGAGGCACAATATACATTTTAGGACGCAGTGTATTATTAATACCACATACCCAACATAACATAACTATTATTTTGATAATTGTTGATAATTTTGCCAAGGGATTCATCAGCTGACCTAAGTAGCTTAGTAGTGACCGGCAAAACGTATATATCGGACTTATAATGTCCATCAGGAAAACCACTTAAGAACTACAGCAGATTAAAGATGTGACAATTATCTTATTTTCAATAATTTATTAACTGAATTAAAAATGAAGTATAATTGTGATTTGTTACTTATATGTGATATGATGTTTATGTTTCTACATGTTCATCTTTTTCTGCATGATCTATAATTTATCCATCACACACAGCCTAACTTTGGGTTTGTAATCAAATGTAGTATGTATATTATTTTGTGGTCCATAAAAAAATAGTATTATAAAAGTATTATTATTTCTAGTGCTCCAATATTCAAACAAGTTATTACATCATCAATAAAGTTTTTTAGAAACATCAAAAACAGCTCAAACTAGACATTTACCACAGTGTATTCCAAATATTCAATTTGTCTTTTTTTCTGTTATAGATGAAAATGATTTAAATAATGAAAATATTACAAGTACTGTCAAAAGGAGAGAACAACAATCAAATTCACAAATAAATAGGTTATCTGTCTTGAGTGCTGAAAGTGGAAAAAATAGTTCTGAAAGTGCTGACATTGTAACTTGTAGTACAGATTATATGACAAGTCCAGAATCTGAAATGCTATCTACTGCTATTTCTTCTTCAAGTTCTAATATAGGTGATAACAAATATTAAAAACCTTTTCTCTTTTAGTTTAATTGAAAACATTTATATACGCTGGTTTCCTAATCTCAAAAGAAATTATTTTTCCCTGTTTTATATGAATAAATTGTCATAAGAATCTGGTTTATTAAATCAGTTGAATACAGTTCCATCACTGTACCAAGACTATAACACTTATAGCGGATTCGACTGGCTGCATTTAGTTCGA
Organism: Psylliodes chrysocephalus; assembly: GCA_927349885.1. Lineage (NCBI taxonomy): Eukaryota > Metazoa > Arthropoda > Insecta > Coleoptera > Chrysomelidae > Psylliodes > Psylliodes chrysocephalus. The sequence continues at coordinate 47,263,687 of OV651813.1, forward strand.
CTTTTTTAAGTGGTGTCTGTTCGACTGGCAGAACCTAATTAATTAAAAGTCAATTATTGCATTCGACTGAAATTGCTCGGAACCAAGGCATAGTGAAATGTTTGTTCGATTGGCATATGCTCTTGCTCAAAGTTCGAATTTTTTGGAACTGTACTTTTTTTTCAGTGCCAGTGTCATTTTGGAGGTTAAGAATTTTTGTTTTTATTATTAGCGAGAATGGAAAATCTTTGAAATTAATAGAGATTTAATTTTTGGTTTGGCAACTATAAATAAATATTGTTAAAAATTTGTTAGAAACCTGAAATGTCAAGTGCTAACTGTGCCAGTCGAATAACAATAAAGATGTGCACACCAATGTCAAACTCTAGCTCGTGCTAGCCGTGTGCGCTGCTAGATATAAATTTGAATTATAAAAATGCTGCCCAAAAACAAATCAGAACTAAAAGCGCTTTGTCATCGAGCAAGAGCATTTGAGTCGAATCCGCTATTAATGATTATGCTAGGGAGAGGATGAACCAGTTTACAAGACTGTTTTACTTCATATTTTTTTCGTCCTTAGTTTTGTCACATTGTTTTTGTGTCCATATGTTTATTAAAATGTATTACATTATTTAAGGGCCAGTCTTTTCACCTCTGAGTAAAGTTGAAAGTAACTACTTGCTTATTAAATTATAAGGCTATTGTTTGTTAATCTGTCAAGTAAACCTACATGTAACTTATTATTTGTCCAAAGAATTAGAAGATAGTTTTTTTGATATGTGAATCCCCAAATTTGATTTTTACCAAATAAAACATTTTTAGACTATTAAATTTATATCCAAATATATTCTGGTATATTATAGGTTTGTTCCTACAGATCCATTCTGATGTGAATCTGTCTCCTGCATGGATGCTTTGGTAAACTAACAAGTATGCATGTCAGTCAATTGCATGTCAGTGACTTGTACTTGTTGATACGAAAAATGCAGTGGATATAGAACAAACCCAAATCAGCCACATGTTAGGTGAATAGGTATTTTAATTTAAAATCTTCAAATTTCTTATTTTTATTAAGTATTTAGGTACATAAAAAAAAAGTACACAAATAATAAAAATATTAACACTTCAAGTAAAAGAAACCTAAATCCAGGCTAATTTAAAACCATAACAATAATAAAGAAATATCACTAATAAGAAGAGACACATGTGCTGATACATTGTACAAGTAATAAAACTACTGATACTTTGACAATTTGCTGACACATTCATGCATAAATCAGAACGTTTTTCTAACAGTTCATAGGATTTTTAGCATTGTAGGAGCGGACTATTTTTAATGCACATGTATCTGATGACCAGGGGACCTGTAGGAACAAACCTTTGCGTTTTGCTTAAGTTAGATGGTCCTGGTATGATATTGTTAGTAACACCAGCAATAAATTAATTTAAGAATAACCACCAGAAATAAAAAAAAAATGGAAAAAATTCGATCCTTTTGTCAGTGAGTCTATAAGAGATAGTTTTATTGTGTAATATTTCAAGGAAAGAGTTTTTCAAAAGATATTTCCAAAAAAGTGGATTTTGTTAAAATTAAGTGGATACTCTAAAAAACTACAAAGAAACTGGTATTTACATTATGCCATTCAGTTTGGGAGGCTAAGGAAATTTAACACATTTCACTATATATGATATTAGGCATTACAACGACCTGTCAAACTTCTGCTTGTGGGATTGATATGCTGGGTGGCTTTGACAGGGTCAATGATATATGTCTTTATATGGATTGTTCAAAGCGGGTCGCATTGTGAACTGCCATATTGCCTCGCAAGTGTTCATTAATCAGAATCGGTTCAGCAAAAATGTATTTTCAGAGTTTAAATACAGTAAAAAAAATAATTACCTACATTTTTACTTCGAGGTAGGAGCTTATGTTACTTTTGAAAAACATGGATGTTCACTCTATATAACTTATATATTATATTATTGACCCTGTCAAATCCACCAGGCCCATAAGGTTTCCATAGCAAGGCCTACATGCAACTATTTTGTTTCGAATGAATAAATTCATTAATTTTTTTTTGAGGTTATATCGTCTCCTTAATACTACAACTAGGTAACTCAAAATTTGTTATTTTTCAGGAGAGGAGTTTTAAATTTGGCAATTAGAAAAGAGGCGTATTACGGCAAATCAAAAAGATTTTTGACTATTTCGCAGGTTGTTGAAATGAATCGAAATCCTGATTATTTTTAAAAGATTTAAATCTCCGTTTAATTTTTTTTGTTATTTATAAACAAGATATCTAGTTTTAAACATTAAAAAAACAAATATATTATCTAGTTTTTGAACTAGCAATGAGTACAACTTTTTATTGCTTGAAAGATAAAGAAAAATAAAGAACAAATAATAATTAATGTACCTAATTATTAATAAATCTTCCTTACACGCTCTCGTTTATGTTGGAATTATCCTTCTTTAAAAGGTAGATTTTCAAAATAGGCTTTATTTTCAAAGGGAATTAGGGGAGGTTTGGTGTTAAATAATGACAATAGAATTTAGCTATTTGTAGCTTTAAAAAGAGCGTGCAGAACTCTACCGGTAATAGCAGATAACTCAAAATCACAAAAATTCAAGTTACCTAGTTGTAGTATTAAGGGAACGATATGCTGTAACATTATTATTGGAAGCAATTATCTCATATGAAAAAATATCGGAAGCAGAGAAATAAATGGAACAAAAAATGGCATATTAAACTAAACCAAATCATCTGTTCATATTAACTTTACTAATAAAAAAAAGATCAACAAATACCAATTATCATATATAATGCCAAAGATCTCTTATATTAAATTAGATGCAAGACTTCACCCAAAAATTAAAGAAAATATTTTTTGATCCTCTCACATACCTATATACATTTCTTGATGAATAATTGTAGTCACCTCTTATAGATCTTATTATTTTAAAATAATAATTTTACTTTCTAAATAGTTTTTTATTATAATTTAGGTTTTCAACCAACATCAGATTCTGTCGAAATCTTAGGTGACAGTTTAATAAGTCCCAGTTCTGTTGAAATAATTGGTACTAATAGTACAAACAGTAGAAGACATTCAGATTACACTGATGAGGTGATTTCACCTTTACTTTCTCCTTGGCCCGAAGATGAAAAATATGTGTAAGTTAACCAAAATTACTTTTTTTTTTTGGTTGGTAGTTTGGTAGTTATATTAAGTGTATTTAAAAACATAATTTCGATTAGCTTGCCCTTTAAATATAGGTATTCAAGAGTGAAGCAGACATTTGCAAAATATAGAAAATCATGTTTTTTAATTACACAATAATGTTAAACACTGTTGGTCTGCAATAACATTTTAAATAACACAAAATAAGGTACATACTTGATTCGGTAATATTCTAAATTATGAATTATTTTTAGTAATAAAATACAATTTTTTTTAAAGTAGATTGAATATAAATGAAATTGTATTTTTAGGGCTATTGATAAATTGTCACCTGAAAGTGTTGAAGTAATTCAGGAAGATCAAGATGAAAACAGTATTGCTGAGGATACAATGTCTTATACGTCTGTTTCCGAAAGTACTTCAGCCACTGTACTCGATTCAGCCCTTAATTCTCATCTTAGGCCTCAAAAAATGCTTAAAGATACATTTGGCTTACCTGAAACTGTAAATGAAAATAGCATTGATAATTCAAGTTATAGCTACTTAGATGCAATCACTAGAGCTCCCAGTAGAAGTGCAATGCAGCTGCCTTTAACACAAGTTTTAATTGATACCCAACCACAGAGTATCAAGCAAGACTTATCAGATATATTACAAAAAACTAATATTATAGATATTCCTTTGGAAACTGAAAATGCAAATTCTAGTGAGAATCAAATGGATATTTCTACTGATGACAGTTCACAATCAGACAAAACTATAACTGGTAGTGACAATGTAATGGAAAGTAGTAGTGATACCTCTACAACTACTGAAACAAGTAGTAAATCTGCCTATTTAAAAAATTTGCTAGCAGATGCAATGACTGAAAAAAGTGGGTCTGATCAACAGAGGTCACCAAAAACTTCAGATTCTAGTCAAAAATATTTATTGGAGAGTATTTCTCTGTCTACTGTTGATCCAATTCCCAGAGAAAATTCTCCTATTAGTTCAGAAAGCCGTTCTGATTTGGTAAAAATAGGATCAGATCATACCTCTGGCCATACTTCAGGAGATGAGTTAGAAACAACTACATCTTCAGATATAGAGATAATTTCTAGTCCAAATGGTGATTCTAGCAGTACTCAAAGTCGACAAAGTCCTGCTAAATACACTTCTGTAAGGTCTAAAGCAGCAGGTGCTGCCGGAGATTCATTATTAGGGAAAGTAACAATGAAAAAAGTTAAAGGCCATACTAGAGAATTGTCAGAGGCATCCAGCATTAGTGATGATTTACATCCGCCAGAGGTAGACCGGCTACTGAAAAAAATTGCGGAAATAACTGAAATTTTGGAGTCCAGAGAATCAAAACTTATTGATATGAATAGAAGAAATGCCGAGTTACAAGAGCAGAACAGCACATTACATTCTCAATTGAATACTATTATGAACAAACAACTAGAAAGTGCCGATTTATTTCAAGTAACAGAAGAATACACTCAAAGAATGTCAGCTATGGAGAAAAAATTTCAACAGGCAATTAGAGAAAAAGACAGTTTAAGGAAGCAACTGGATCAGATGAAATTAGAGGCTGCAAGTCGAATGAGTAAAGGAGAAATGGAAAGTTTAAAAGCAGAAAAAGATGAAGTTATAAAAGAATTAAGGGAAGAAGGTGAAAAGTTATCTAAACAGCAATTGCAGCATTCCAATATAATAAAAAAGTTAAGGGCCAAAGAAAAGGAGCATGAAAACACTATAAAACATCTTAGGTAAGAAATGCTCCCATGAAATATTAAAAAAAAGGATCTTTATTGGTAATCGTACAACTTTTACACAATTACCAAATGGCCATCGACCGGAGTCCTTCAGCCTATTATGTTCAATATGTTGTAATTGTGCTCAAAAAAAAAAATTACCAAATTGCTTAAAATAAAAAAAAATAAATGACAGATAATTTTATATGAAATGAATGTTCTTAATGTATATTTCTATATTGTTCAATGAGCGCCCAGAGAGTTCTTTGTGGATGTCTTCTCTGTTGTATTTCTCGGTTTCTTCTTCTACACATGGTCTGTATTGCTATGATATTTCTTTGGCGTTTGTAGTATTTTTCTGACATGCTGGCGAGTCTTCTTTCTATGTGTTGAGTTTTTGTTTTCCCATATAGCATATCATTTGACGGATCATGTAGTGGATTTCTCGGATGTCTCATTTTTGTTATAGCCCTAAGCGTTGAGGTTTCTGCGACCTACAAGTTTTATAAGGTGGCAGTATTCCAGAATGGGTCTACAGATAGTGCGGTATATATGGGAGGCGGTTGTTAGAGAGATACCTTGTTTTTTGTATGTCAACACGTAAAATGCTTTCCTCTAGTAATACATTTTTTCTTTATGTTGCTGGTGTGCTGCTTGAAGTTCATTTTATTGTTTAATGTGAAGCCCAGGTATTTAGCATCATTTGTAAAAGCGATTTGTTTAGATCCAATTGTTACTTTCGGTGAGTTCGGGGTAATTTTATGGTAAAAATAAAATATTAATCTATTTAAAGTAGTTTTTTTTTGTAATAAATTCATTTTCTTTTAGAGAAAGCATTGAAAGTTTATCAACGGAATCAGAACGACTCAAAAAGTCATTAACAGCAAAGGAAGAAGTTGAACGAACACAAATAGAAGCTGTTCATCAATTGACTTCAAAAAATAAGAAATTAGAAACTGAAATTAATAAAATAAAGGGGCAGTTGGACGATCTAACACAGAAATACGACACTACCAAAAAGTCACTAGATGCAGCAAAAAAAGAACTTCAAGAAAAATCTCGAACTAGTTCGGAATTGCAAATGAGGGAACATTTATTAGACTCTTTAGAAAATCAGAAGAAAATGACTGAATCACAAAATTCCGAAGTATGAATTGAATAATCTATAATTATTGAACATTTTATAATGTTTTTAAACTTTCAGCTTCTTGACCAATTAGAGGATTTAAGGCAGCGCTTAAGACAATATGAAGATGAAAATATCAAGAACGAAGAGAAGTTTCGAGAAGACAAACATAAATTAATTAGAAAATTAGAGGAAGCTGAAGCTAGGAATGAAGAATTATCCCAGTCAGTTTTGGAGGTTAGCAAACCATTGATTCGTCAATTGGAGTCTTTACAAGCCACACATTCTATGAAGCTTGCCAGTTTTGAAAAAATAGAAGAAGAACTAACATTGAAAATTAGTGAGTCACTTATTTTAATATATTCTTCCAAGTGGTTCTAGAAGTGCACTGGAATTTAGAGATGGACAGTAACAAATCCGTACATGTACTGGATGTCCAAATATACAATTATGTTAGCTGTAAGGAAACTGATAAAAATGGTGAAGATGAATTGCTGGAAATTATGTTCAAGTTTCTAGCTTCACCACTAGATAATGTAATGCTTAAGATTAATTATAAACAGATAACCAAGAGAGTAGTCAAACTTGAGTAAAATTTCGCATAGATTATGATTTTTACATTTTTGACATCATTTGAATTTTTATCATTGGCCATGAGCATTACGTCCGTAGCGGTGAATCCTAATTTCCAGGCAATTCCAGGGATCCCTTTTGTTAAAAAAAATCTCGGATCTGCATAATAAACTGTTCCTAGTTATGATTAGCGTCCTTGAACTCCAGATTACATTTACAGATTTGAAACTGTCCATTTCTAAATTCTCCTAATACATTTATTTAAAAAAAAAACCTTTTCTCAATTTTCGATTTTAAGAGACAAAAAATCGTATATTAGCTAAAGGTATTAAGTCTTTGTTTTTCAAATATACAACTTATTGAAGTTTTCAATTCAACTAAATTGCAATTTTTTTAGCTGAACTGCAAACAAAGTTACAAACATCCTCCAGTTCGGAACGAATAACTAAAGATGAATGTATTCAGTTGAGATCAAAATTTTCGGAATTGGAGAGTCAGTTAAGTAGTGCTCGCCATAAAATGGAGATTTTAGAAATGGAATTAAACCAACGACAGACTGAAAAAATTATTAGCGAACAAGAACTGAATAATAAAATAGATAATTTAAATGATACCATTAAAAATTTTAAAGAAACAATTAGTGAAAAGGAGAAAGAAATTTCTAACTTACAGCAGCAGCTGAGTTTGGAAAGGGCCGTCAACGAATCTGAAAAGAGACAAAATGTGTCACAGGTAAACCAGTTTACATTCTGTAGCGCTGGTCTTATTGCTACTAAATAAAAAATGTTTAAATAATTAAAATTTATTCAGTCGTCGAAAATATAATGATATAAAACATAAAGGTTGTCTGTCTGGCGTTCGTCGTTGTTTCGTAGTTGTTGATCTTCTATCTTTTTTTTGTTTTTCTATCTTGCTTTTTGTTTTTATCCCCTTCCCGTAATCAAGGTTCAGCGGGAGAATAGGATGCACAAAGGTTATTGACCATAAATGCATTATAATCGAATATTAAAACATGACATCAGTTCCTGCCATTGCCAATTGACTAACCTCAAAAATGTCGACCTTAATCTCTTACAGTCTCAAACACATACTTTGATTACTATACGGTGCAAGATAGAGGCCCGACACGCCCAACATAGGGCGCGGCCATTTTGATTCCTATGCCACAGTTTATAGCTAAGAATCAGATCGCTCACTCTGCGTCGGCACTTTTGATCTCAATGTTCCAGTTTATACACTGCGCAACTCGGATAATACAATATATGACAACCGCCTATAATAAAACAGCAGTCTTCTGCGTATCCTGAATGTGTATCCCTGGAGTGGATGTTATTTTGGAACTTTCAACTGGTCCGAGTGAGCTAACTGATTCTTTAGCAATAAACTGTGAATCCAAAAATAATATTCACTGACAGCATCAAGCAAAATATCAGGTGCGTTTTAATCATCCGCTTCTGCTTCCGGAATTGTCGGTTTAGTCGTTTTAACCTGTCAGATTAAAATAAGAAAACCGACAATTTCGAAGCAGAAGCGGATGATTAAGGGTCGGTTTTTCAATGTCCAGTCAAAGTGGCTGTTACGTAGCTGGTAGTCAAAGTCCCTGTTACCGATGGAACGTGGATGGAACTGTTTTTCAATCATCACGAATTTAAATGCTAGCTACGTACCTAATAGTTTTTCATTCTTAGCCAGGTTGGCATTTCTGCTAATTTGTTAAATGGTTTTTATTGGATAATTTAAATTTTCCGCTTTACATATCGTGTCTTGTGTTGATCGTCACCGACCAGTAAGTGTTCTGTGTCACCGACCTTCACATAAAAATTGTTCTATTTTGCTTCCATTTTTTTTATGACAGTTGTTATTTTTTGTTTTTGGGTAATTGCGGTGATTTAGAAAAAAAGAAAATACCTAATTACGCGGCATCAGATAGAGCCCTACTATTGAAATTTGCTTATCTTAGAATAAAAAATAAAAAAAACAGAAAATGCAATATCACGGAAACGAAATGAGAAGGTTGCAGAAAAATCTAAAAAAAAATAAAATTTAGAACAATAATATCAAAATAATTGGGCCGTTCCCTTCAGGGCCGCCGAGAGCCAGGCCGGGCCCCAAGAAAAACTTTTCCTCTTCTAGTTGAATTGAGTTTCTAAAAAAAAAATCCTCAATTCTTCCTCTGCTTCAATTGCTTTTTCTAAAAAAAACATCTCCCAACCAAAAACTTCCCCCTCTCGTCTTGTGTCGAATTTCTCATACAAAACAGTTCTCGGGGTGGGCCTTTATACCGCTGCCGGGCCCCCATTTGAGTCCGGGCCCCGGGAACTAGTCCCGGCTACCCCCCCCCCCCTCTAGTCGGCCCTGGTTCCCTTACAATACACGGATTACACAGTCATCTTCGCTCATATTCAATAATTTAAATAATTTCTTTATCATCGTCGCTGTGAATGTATTCAAAGAAATCCATTTTTGAGAAATAATAAAAGTAATAAAAATATTAACCTCTAAATTTAAACAAACATCGTCCTACGCATGTACAATAAATAGCTGGCGGCTATCTGTACGAAATTACCACTTGCAAGTGTCGGTTACGGTTATAGTCAGAATAGCTGACGGCTATCGTATAACTGGAGGTCGAGAAACGTTTTGACAGGCAGTGGCTGACGGCTATCTCCGTAGCTGCCAGCTATCCTAAATAGCCGGAGATTGAAAAACCGGCCCTAAAACGCACCTATTAAAAATATTGCGCCAAGATGTAGGCAACACGTAATAAGGGATCAAAATGGCGGAGTTTTCTATTTACCTTTTTAAAAGGCACTCAGAAAGCTGCGCAGTGCGACCATTCTCCGTATAGTAAAAGAATATCAAAGTATGTGGTCTCAAATAAAAATGACATAAAAGTCAAACTAAAGGTAGGTTTATGTGGTGATCACAATGTCGCCACACATTCAAGGCCTTTAGATATATGCTAAAACTAGATCATTTCAAAATATCCCGATGCTATTATTTAAAATAACACGATACAGCAGAAAGCCATGTCATTTCTGCTGTTGTCTAGATCTTGAGTTTTTGGGTAATTTTACCATTGCAAGCTGTAGCCCATTCGTGTGGGCGTAATAGATTCTAACGCCAGCTTATTTATTTACATATTTTATTGTTGTATGAGGAATAAAAGAAGCAAATGTTATAAAACCGAATAATTAATTTTCAATAATTTTAAATAAGTGAATGTTATTAAACTACTAAAATAATTTTATTAATTTGTAACAATTTTTAAGCATCATTGAACAAAGTTTTTTATTTTCGTTTTATGTCTTAGGTGTATATACCTAATCAGTCTCAGTTTGTGTTTGATTTTTTATTCATGTTTGTTATGTGTAGGCGTTGTTACTGTTTCCTAACGCCACTTTAGGAACAGCGCCGTTAATTAGAACCCAACAGTGAATGGGGATCCTACAGAGGCATTATAATTACAAACAAAGGTACAATTTTATAATCCATAAATAAATATCAAAGTATCAACAACTGTCATTACTAGAAAAAATGCATTGCAAAAGAAGGAATACATTTTTAGTGATAAATAAAATCTTTCATGCACCACGTGCATTATTAAATAATAACGCTCATCGGGCAACATTTATCTCTCGGGTTAAAGGCCCTCTGGCAGTATCCTATCATCCTCCCGGCGATAGCGTCTATATAACTCCATTGCTACATAAATGCATAAATTTTATAGGTGGTTTCTTGGGGATGTTTATAATTAAAATTCAAAACATTGTATTTTCAAAGTTTCCGGCCCCAAATTAGACGGCCTTCTGTGGTTTTAATTTTTTTATTGTATGGAATTTTATGTAAATGATTTTTTTTGTTCGTTTTCCCCCTTTTTTAATATTACATTTTTGTTAATATTATTTCTTCTTTTTACATTCAAAATATAAATCTAAATTTTTTATGTACACAAATTTTGTTTATGGTTACATCTGTAAAAAATATTCATTTTAATTGGCTTGTCAACTATAAAACCCGCTTTTGGCCCGAATTCGAAGAAAACAAAACTGCAATCAACATGGAAACACATGAGATTTGTAAGTTACTATAAAGCCTTAAATATTTATAATATAGATATAAAAAGAAGAAAATAAATAACAATAACAAAAATGTAATATTCAAAAAGGGCTATAACAAACAAAAAAATACAAAATTCCACATGAATAAAAGAATAAAAACTATCGAGGAAGGCCGTCCAATTTGAGGCCGTCCAATTTGAGGCCGAAAGCTTTGATAATAGAAACAACGTTTTGAATTTTAATTATAAACCTTATCCCCCAAAACACTTATTTAAAAAAAATAGAAGGAATAGAAATGTCACATCCAAGAAAAATCTATTTTTTATGTTTTTAGGAACAACCGAATCTGTTAACTGAAAATAATTCTACAGATCTAAGAACTTCTCAGGCTGGCAGCGATTCTCCTACTTTAAGTTTGGGAAAAGTTTCAATTTCCGATTCTACGGCAGGCTCCTTTTGGTCACAGGTAAGTGAGAAGTCACTAATAAGTTACTATTACTTCCCTCACTTCTGTCTGTTATATTAGATGTTTCTGAAGATGTATGCAATATCCGAACATTATATTTTCAAAGTTTGTGTATATATATATGCTTTCAAAAACAAATTATTCAAGAATAATATACCTTCTGCATATCAAAGATTCAATAAAAATATTTGCCATAGATTCTTTGTTCATACTTTGCCCAAAGCATGCAATCTGTTACCAAGAGAGATTAGGCTTATTACTAAACTTAATCGTGTTTCATCTAAAACCAGAAAATTTATTTTTCAAAATTTCATTGATTTTGTTAAAATTTTAGAATAAAAACAATAATTAAATTTTATAGTGCTCGATCATGTAAAAATAAATGTTTACTAAATATTAAATGTGAGTTATAAATTTATAGAATTGCACAACACAAGTGTTCAATCACTTAGGTGCACAATCCTGTACTTTTTTATTATTATTATTATTATTATCATAGTTTGCCTTTATATATTTTTAAATTGTTAATTAATATTTCGCAATCAGTCATTTAAGAAAATTAGTATTTTAAAGTCGAGATTGTATAGTTTTGCAACATTTGTATTATAATTATATTTGTATCTAAAAACACGCTGAAGAAAAACCGTTCAATTGCAAAATATGTTCGAAACAGTTTAGAAAGAAAAGCCATTTAAATATTCATGAAAATATTCATACAGGAGAAAAATCGTTCCAGTTCCAAATATGTTCGAAACAGTTTACCAGTAAATATTTGAATCATCATCTAAAAATTAATACTGGAAAAAGGCCATTCAAATGCGAAGTTTGTTCGAAAGAGTTTAGAGAGAAACACCATTTGAATAATAATCTAAAAGTTCACGAGAAATATGCTTCGAATTTCTGTAATACATAATTAGTTATCTAAGAAGCAGTGAATGGTTGGTATCCCTTGGGATTAAAGAGGATTGTATTACATTTATTTTGATGTGAATTACATTAAAATTCTATTCAACTTTGATTGACGCTTTAATAAACTTAAAATAACGATGACACTCTTGAAGTTCTTCTTTACACTCTTTAAGTACTTCTTGACACTCTTGAAATACATCTGCTACTGAAACTTTGTACTAAGGAATTATGTTGCCAGCTTTTTTTATAAGAACAAACCGTATTGAGACAAGAAGTTTACTCTCTGGTCGTATGATCTGTCTTATGAGGAGTAAACCTGGCGCCACATAAGGTAGAAGTTCAGCTGCCGATCTTCAGCAGCAGAACGCCTCATTTTCCTATAATTTCTTGCAAGCAATTCGTTAACTCTTTACATTCAGCAGAAAGTTGGTTGAACTATGCAAAGATATGTAGCTGAACTTCTGTCTGATCTGGCGCTAGCCTAAAGCTGTTCTGTTTCACTTGTGTTAAGCTAACGGGTCTTTCACTTTACGTGAAAACATACATGTATTACTGAATTATTGTGGCATTACTTCAGTAATTCCAAGTAATGATTGATAATGCTAAATAATGTAAATGCATGTACTGTTCGGTAATAATTCCCTAGCTAATTCCATTTAATAATAATTTAATTAAAACTAGATAATAATGTAATAACATTTTCAAAAAAAAAACATGATAAAGTGAACTAAAATTCTTTATATTGGGATTAGTTTTTTTGCTCTAATTTTTTATCGACACACCGAAAAATATTAGCAATCACATTTATTATTTTAAATAGGGGAGAGTCTGGAATAGTGGGCACTTTTTTATGAAAACAAATAGTATTTCTATTTTATAAGTTATTTATCAGAGCTATTATTGACTATGGTTGTATTTTTTACAGATCGTCATCAAACACAAATTTAAAAAAAGTTGATCGCATACAATACAAAGCAATAAGACTGTCTCATACTAATGTGATTCTGACGGAAGCAAATGAACCACGTTTTAAGCGACAATAAATCGCTAACAAATATGTTACTAAGTTGAGCACATATAATTCGTCCTTAATGCTCAAAATTAGTAACCTGAATACGGAAATTTTAACAAACCGCTACTGGAGAATTAAAAACTCACTTTTATTGTCAGCTGCTTTTCTTGAACTCAGTCAATTTATTGAAACAATAGATATGTTACCTGTTTATGCATAGATACGAATCTATTTTTTTCAGAGTCCATCGTCATATTTCCGAACTATAATGAATTACCCTCCTATAATAAAACTTTATTACATTTTGCAATTATAAAAATACAATAATTTACACAGATAGAAGTAAAAATGTGAAATGAGTCGGTAGTGCCTACTATATATAAAATAATAAAGAAAATTTACAATTCAATTACCAAAGATTTTTAGCATTTTTACAGCTGAAGCTGTCGCCATACATAAAGCTCTGGAGTGGTGTGCGGAAAACAATGTACAAAGTGCAATAATGAAATCAGATTCAAAATCGGTGCTGGAGAGCTTAAAAAATATAACAATAAAACATTTGATAATTTTATTATATGTAAAATAAAAAACTTACTTTATCAGTTAGAATTTCAAAATGTTAAAATTATATTTATATGGACGAAAGGCATATATGGAAACGAGATAGTTGATAAGGCTGCAAAAGAAGCGAGGGTATGTACCAACCTTCTAAAAATTTCTTGTTACAAAGATGTTTACAGTATATTTCAAGATAATTACAAAGAATGGAATGACTATTGGAGAGAAATAACAAAAAAAGTTAAATAGTTCATATTTTTCTATCTACAAGGAGTTGCCAAATAAAATCTCACATATATTCAATTACAAAGTTAATTATTGCACAATTATAACTTTATTAAAAATGGACCATGGGTGCTTTCCATCTCTCTTATATAAAATAGGACTGACAGATTCTCCACTGTATTCCTTTGATAACGAGCTCGTAGATCTCAGTCACATATTTTTCGACTGTAAGAGTTTTTGTAATAGTGACCTGTGGGGTGCTTTCATAAAAGCAGGCATTCAGTTTCCAACGTGTGTTAAGAGGTTGCTTGCGACTGGAGATCGATCAGTTTACGATTTTCAATTTGTGTGTGGGTGAAAGACTAACGTCCATTGCCAATAAACGAATAAAAAAAAATAAAGCGATTTTTAGAGATTCTAATATCAGTAAATAACGAACACTATATTTACCTCTATAGCATTACAATTTGAATAGACAAAATAAAATAGTAACAGAAATTTTGTAAATTTAATATGTTGAAGTAAAATGGACACTGTAACTACATTGATGGTACAATGGTCATCAGAGGCCGCTAGTATTTTACCAATTAAAATAAGTAGATAATTTCAAAATAACGCTTTATTTTGTCAAACTAAAAATGCAACTGAAATATATTTTCTCAAAAAAAAAAAACTTAAAACTTATTCACTAGAACATTTCCGAAATTTAAAATAATTTGTTGTTAGTCTTGATGTCCCTTCCAAAATTGGTGAGTAGCAATTTTTAACATGCCTTAGTGTAGTACGTGGAATATCGTATTTGGTAGCCGCGGCTTTAACCGATAATCCACCCTTTACTACATCACGAATTTCACATGGTTACAGATGAAGTTTTTCCTATCTCAACCTTTGAAATCTTTCTACGTGGCATTTTTTCAAACACTATCTGAAATAAGTAAATATTTTTCTAATTTAAGTACAGTGCCCATTCCTTCTTTATAAATTAAAGTAGTAACCACTGTACCTTCATTTATTATAGCCACTGTACCACCAACTACATGCTTATTAAAAAACTCAGGCAACAACGACCTTAATTAGTATTCAGTTATTTTTGTTGTTGCTAAATTTCTCGAACATTTTACAATTTGATTCTGCATTATGTCTCATCAAATTGATATTAAAATATTCTCGAGATTTAGATTTAACAAAAATAGCTGAGTATTATCAAGATCTTGGTATATTACCCTCGACTATCTTATGCAATTAAGAAAATAATATACTAGTAAATATTTATATGTACTAGATATAAACTGTCAATGCTAGTTTACTTAATGGTTTGTATATTTAGTCATTACAACAAATTTCACGTACTGGTTGTTTGTTACTATTTACACTTAATTTTAGGTTGTTTATTTTAAAATAAATACGTTAACATTCAAACAAGAAACTTTATTAAAATACCCTTTGCATATTAGTACATTCTCCACTAGATGACATATGCTCTTTATAAATAACACTGTTCTAGACTCTCTTCTACTTGGAATTTTGATTCTAATTTTTTTTAGACTACCTCGCCTCCTGATTAAGCACAACCATTTCACCCAAAAAACACTTTAAGGTTTTGAGAAATTGTTACATCATCCATACATGTAAACATTAATTACGGACCTGAAATCATAATTTATTAATGCCCAACATCTTTGGACTTAGGACCGACAGTTTTACATGATTCTTGAAAGACTGCATATTTTTGACTGTAACACTTATTTGAAACTTTAGTAAAATACTTTATAGGTTACATGGTTGTATTTAGTATAAACAATTATTGTAATAAAAATTCCAGCTCTGTATTTAAAATAATCGAATTCAGGGTGGTTCCACAAAACGAGCCGTTCTGTTATCAATTTGAATTTGATATGCCACTTCCCGCGTAGAGAACAGGATCATTTTATCCGCTCTAGAAAAGGCAACCATACAGACAAAAGTTACACGGGGCTGTTCACAAGGAGGAATACTGTATCCAATTCTGTGGTCAGTTCTAGTGGACAACCTACTCAAAACATTGTCTAAAGAAGGCTATCAGTGCCTAGGATATGAAAACGACCTAGCAATTATCGCCAGGAGGCGATTTTCAGGTACAGTCTCGGAGCGATCTTAAACAGCTCTAAACATAGTGAACAACTGGTGCAAAAAGGAGTAATTTTTTATTAACGCACAAAAAACAACAGTTGTGCCATTCTCAAAAAAGGGCACTTTCAGGACTAAGACCACTAGTACTAAATAACATGGTTATTTCATTTATCACAGAAGCCAAATACCTCGGAGTTATATTCGACCAAAGGCTGACTTGGAATCAACATCTCAAAAAACTCATAGTAAGCTACAATAGCTCTCGTAAGCTGTAGAAGAATATGTGGGAAAAACTGAGGTTTAAGCCCCATATGACCATATGATTATACACAAGGGTGATAAGACCCATGATAACCTATGGCGCAGTGTGTGGGTAACTCACCGGCATTCAGCGGCTCGCCTGTCTGTGTGCCTCTGGGGTCATGAGTACTACGCCAACTGCAGTAGTGGAGATACTGTTAGACCTCACGCCACTGCATATCTTCATACAAGGAGAAACCAGGTCCGTTATTCAAAGGCTAATGCAGAGACAAAACCGAATAAGCCAACTACTTAGCACGACCATATGAGGCTAAATCGTCAAGTAAAAGAGGATAAGATTCTAGAAATGCCTACTGATATAGCCATAACCATATACTTTCAAATTCAAATACCAGCCCGAGAATCCTGGAAACGGGGACCTCCCATACAGTCTGAATTCGTCTGGTATACAGATGGTTCAAAAACCAAGGAAGGAACCGGTGCTGGAATCTTTGGACCCAAATCGAAAACAACGATTTCGTTGAGTTTAGGAGAATCTGCAACAGTGTTCCAGGCTGAACTAATACCCATAGAACACTGTGCAGGAGAAATAATAAATCGGCAAGTCAACATACTCTACAAAATGGAGTCCCACAATAGATCTGATAAAGTCGCAGTGGGACAAGCAAAAAAATAATGTCCAACTCCTTTCAAATCTAATACCAGAAATGACTTCGAAATGCCAAGTAATTCCATCGTAAAGCCAAGTAATTCCATCGTAAAATCAAGTAATACCGCATAAAATGTTCATGTATTATCAACAGTGAAAGACCCATTATAAATGCCATTATAAGAAAATGATATTGGAAATTAAAATAATCCTAATTCAACATTATAAACAGAGGGGGAGGCAGACATAACTTTACATAAACCATTTAAATGTAAATACCATTTCTTAGGTAATGCAGTGCAAAGTTTTTCATTATGAGTATATTAAATTCAAAGGGTTGGTCCATTTTCCGATTCACACTTGTAAAGTGAAAAACCATTTGTCTCTTTATCTTCTATATCCAACGTTTATTGTGCGTTTCTATAATTATGTCAAGTACCTAGTTACCTTATCAGAATAATCCAATTTTTCCTTTCAGCGGGTTTTGTGAGTAACACAAATTCACAAATTTTTTGCTTACTTCTTACTTCATAGTATTTACAGTTGGGTACAAAATACATGACCATTTTGAAGTAGTCTTAGAATGGTCTTAGACACTAAAACAAAATGTAAAACAAATTAGAGTTATGAAACTAATTTAAGGCAAATAAAACAACATACCCTCAAAAATACTTTTATTTACCTTGTCTTAAAGAAGTTTTTCGGGAACTATCGTTGAATTGACACAGATACTTTCAATTTATTAAAGTCGTAGTTCTTAATTAAACACATTTTTTTAAATGAGAACAATTAAAATAGTCTTATTTTTTATTTAGATTGTTTCATAGAGGAATAATAGTTTGTTTGGTTTGGAACAGTGTTGCCAGAATATGTTATTGTTATGTACCAGATTTGTCTAAAAAATGTACCAGATTTTTCGAATTCTATTTGCAGTGACGTCTAATTCATTGAGAAGCAAAAAAGGGGGTCTTTATAGGAAACGAATACAAACAAGGAACACAATATATATTTTACACGTGAACACTGCTGCACGCAGGAAAAAAAGTACTAGGTTTTGCTTCGAGTGTACTAGAGTACCAGATTCTTCGAGAATGTACTACATCTAGTACAATTGTCAATTGTACTAGACTGGCAACACTGGTTTGGCAAGGTTCGTATGCCCTGCACTATTTTGTGACTTCATAACTTGTTTGTGAGCGGCGCGCAAATTTTTTGTGAAGTTTCACGGATCTGTTGGCGTGTTGACATCTCTTTTTAGCTACATGCATTCGCAAAATTCTTTCGCTCGTCTAGGCTTACTCATCATAGTGCGCCACAGACAGTATACTTAGGTATACTGTGTCATAGAGACTCAATCAGCCAGAGCGCAATGGTGTACCAAAAAAATAGAGATTAACACGTATGATAATAAAAATATTAAAATTATTAAATTAAATTTTAAAATAATGTGTTTTTATGAAATATAACTGGGTGTTCACTGCATAAATCAACCAATGAAGGAACCGCCCCTGATCAGAAGTAGGGGTTTGCTATTTACACTTTTTTAGTTGGGGTAGGTGGGGCCTAGGGGGTTGATGGGGGTGAGTTCTTTGTTAATTTAGTTCCCCCTTCCTATCCTAGAAACGATTTAAAGCATTTTTTGATATCATCTTTCGTTTGTGAGATATAGCCCATTGTAAGTTTTTAAATTGTCACACGGTATAAGTGAGCTACTTTCTGTTATACTAGAGTCATTTACCACTGTGTATGCAGATCAGTGGCGTCGCCAGCCATTTTTCATGGGAGGGGTTTTTGAGAACTATGGGGGGGGGGGGGTTCCATCAAGAAAGTGAATAAAAAACAAACAGTCAATTGCCATCAGCGGAAATGGTGACACGGTGACCCTCCATGGGAGGGGGGGTTCCGACCCCCAAAACCCCCGTGGCTACGCCACTGATGCAGATTATTCAACTTTACTGTGTAGTGCTCTAAATATTGATTAAAATATATCCACAATAGATCTGAAAACGGTTGAGCTACACTCATATTGTCATTAAACCTAATCTAATCCCTGATATTTCGGAATTCTAGTTTTCAAATTTTCCTAAAAGTAAAATAAGTAACTATGAGTATCATGCATTTTTGCACCATGTTTACTATTAAATATTTATAACAGAGAAGATGGCTTCACTAAAAATATGTACCTTCGCGCTATATTTTGTATTCATTTAAAAAAAATGTAACAAAATATAGGATCAGCCATTTCTAAATAATGATAACCACGTCCTTGTTATCCATCTAACAAGTACAAAAAGGAGATTGTTAAGATAGCAAGATTAATGTATAATTGACATATCATATTATTTAAAATACAGTATTCTGCAAATCTTGCTGATAACAATATCTTTTGAAATTAGTTCTATAGAAATATTGCTATTGCAAACAGACCTGAATATCTAGTATTAAAGTGACCATCGATCTTTAAAAATTCTACTAAATGAAATTGTACTTAAATTGTAAAATGGCATCGGGTAAATAATTCGAAAGAATCAAGCCAAACTAAAGAAGAAGAACTGTGCAAGTGAATTCATTTTTTAACGTCCTCTGATTCTATGTTGTCGTTCATATTGTTCCTATTAAAAATTGAATTTGTCCTGTTTGTATCCTTCTCTCTACTCTGGTATCTTTAAGAAAAAAACTTTATTCTTTATTAACAGATTGAGTCTATTTTTCTTACCTTTTTACAGGATGAGCCGTTTGATGTTGGTGCCACCCCACGATATACAAACATGTTTGAAATGCAGATGCTTCAAACAAATCTCAAGCAACGCGATGGGGAACTTCAACAGCTCCAATGGGAACTACACAGACGAGAACAAGAGCGATCTTTACTAAATAACGAAATATCAGCATTACTTACAAGAGTGGAAGATTTGGAGAGCAAAGTTACAGACTATGACAGCTTGAAAGTGAAATTCACGGATGTAGAACAGCAATACGAAACTTTGTGTCAGTTGTATGGGGAAAAAGTTGAACAAAATGAAGAATTGAAATTGGACCTTGAAGACGTAAAAGATATGTATAAGAGTCAGATTGATGAATTATTGAGGCAACAAAAACAGAATGCTTTAAGTAAATAAGTAGTAAGGGTGCCACTGCAATGAATATTTTAAATGACTATGAGGAAGATGTGCAAATACTTATACACTGAAATGTAAAGTACGGAGATATCAAATTTTGTTTTCATTTATTTTCAAGAAAATCGTAAGTAGCGTCTTAATACAATATTGTTTTGAACGGTAATTGGAGCCTACTAGAGTTACTTTTATTTATTTTATGTTACTATAACATTATTACCTTTTTTCTATTTGTTTGAAATAAAGAGAAAATAACACTTAAAAAAAATTGGGCCCATTTCAAACTGTGTTCCATACTTTCGGTATCCAATAGCTTAGTAACTGCCTTCTGCTGACTATAGAAACTAAAATTACTTTTTAATCCATTAAGGTCCATAGAATTCGAATAGTTTTATAGAAAGCATTCATTATTTTTGAAATTATTTTGAAATAATTATAAATATTTTTTCATTGGGGGCACTCCTTAATGCGTTTGCAATTAATGAAAAAATAAATCTAAAAATATTTTTGATATTGAATAACTATAAATGGTTCCGCCTGAAATTAGTACAAATTTTGATTTCCATTTTTTAAACATTTTACAATATGTTTTGTCTTTAAAATGAATTCATCACTTGCACATTTTCTCCCATGCAGATCCAATTCCAAATTACAAAATAAAAAAAAAAACGTTAGGGGCCAAATCGGGTCTGTAATGTGGTGATTTAGTTTATTGTTGAATAATGGCCTTCCCAGTAACTGCAGTGTGCAATGGTGTATGATCTCGTTTTGAGATTGGGTCACTCGATTTTATTGGTCAGGACATCATTTTTGTTTAAGCAGGAGATGTCGTCTTCCGTCACAATTGTATTAATCATATATCATATACTTTTCTGGCCTATTACAAAGTGCTAAATATTCATATGTTTATATATTTGCTTTATTTATTCAGAATATGGTTCACTTGCCTTGTAGGCTATAAACATCGAGATATAATAAAGTAGAGACGACATAAACACTATTTTGCGATATGACAGATGGACGCACTTCAAGTGACGGAAAAGTGTAATGAAAATGGCGACTTGAGTCGTACTTTGATTTATTTGAAGTCAATAATTTTATATTTGAAAACCGACGCAATGAAAATGATTTTATATCATTTAAATGAAGCTATTTAAATAAAAATGGCATTTATTCTCACCAAAACCAACTAGCTACACTATCTCGAGTTTGACATTGACGTAAAAGTGTAATGCAAAGATGCGGGCAATTTAGCATCATCATAGCAGCTCCTATTTATTCTATCTCAATGGGTATAAAGCACTGTATTATGACCTACATATATTTTATGGTTATTATAATAAATATCTGATGTGTCCAGCACATGGCTTTCCTGTAAAGTTATCAAGTGTTTAGAATGTGATGAACATTTTCCCCAAACATTTTATTGGAAACGTTTTTTCATAACTTCATTGTCAACGAAAATAAAGAAAAAATTAAAAATTTTAATTTTTCCTCAAATTTCCCCGTTACGGTTCATTTTAGAGAAATGTATAGAACAAAAATTATAGAGAATGACGCAAACAACTCTTATTCAAATAATTTTCTTCTCTAATCATAAAAGAAATATACCTTAAAATAGGAAAACGACCCCATATAAAGTACCCGCCCAGGTGCTTAGGCAATGGCCAAAATATAATCAGTTCATCGCCAGATGTATTGAAGCGTAAAATTGTGAAAATGGTCATAACGCAAAGAAGTCGAAAAAACCATGAAACTTTTCTTATTGTACACATGGAAGTCAAAATCATAAAAATGGTAGGTATTTAAAAAATATTTTTTTGGCCTATTCACTTTCATTATGATAATTGATATTGTGTGTGCTTGCCAAAATGTTAGTTTTCAAATTTACAAAAATCGCAATGCTGCACCATTTGTAGTTATTTGATATCAAAAATATTTTTGATTTTTTTTTTATTTGGAATTACAAAATTGAAAGTTTAAAACGATGGGACACCGAATAAACATCCTGGTTAATTTCCATAACTTTTGCATTGCTTTTTGAAATAGTAAATATCTTTTTGTTCATGCCGATTGTATAAAACTTTTTTTTATATGCAGACATTTTTAATTTATATAAGTTTGAAATTGTGAACACTTTTTGATTCGTTTGGTTACATAAAATGGGATTGTTAATTATTGTTACATTTGATGTTTAGTAGTGATTTAAAGTTTAAGCAAGGCAGCGAAAAAAGTTGTTTTGTTATAAATATTCCTCTAAATATTTTTTATATTTTGTAATACATGACTTTTTCCGAAGTAACTATTACAGTTAAAATTATTAAACTTCAATTCTGGTAAATTTTCAAGTGATAGAATATTATTTTAAATTAACAAAGTGTTGATTTTTCTGATTTACGAGAGCTCAAAAGAAAAGTAACAAAAGTGACATAACTCAATTTAAAAAATGATAAAATTATGATTATTAAATATATACTGTAATATTTAATTGATATTTTACCACAAACTATTGAATTTTATGTACTACTCTTTATTCCAAAACAACACAAAAATCATTATACCACTTTGGACTATACAGATATGGCCACTGCTTTACTGATCATAGGGAAATTTCTCAACTTTCTCATACACTAGTCTATAATAATAACGTACCTAACAAATCCACCTCTACTTGTTTACATACATCAACCGCTACCTTCACGGAACAACATTTCGACTATAAAAGAAGGAGGTTCTCAATTTGTTGGAATTATTTTAAGCTATTGCATAGCTTTTATCGCGGGCTTTGAGTGGCGACCGAATCAAGAAATTTCGTAACTCCGTAACGAAAAAAACCTAACACCCCCACTCCGACCGGCGCAGCGGTACGGCGTTATAGCCATGGAAGGTTTTATCCGACCCTATTCGTATTTGTATGAAGCGGAGTTAAATATACGTCTGCGGACTGGAACGTTTATGCAATACAAGAACTAGAAGTTAAGTAATAATGATACTTTTATAGTTTTTAAATCATATATTTATGTGATTCCATTAAATTACAATGTAGGTATCATTTGACATGATAAAATTTTGTTTCCAATTTATTTTTGTTTAATTAAACATTAATAATTTGTAAATATTTGTAATCAAATGTTGTATATTAGTATAAACGATTCCAAACTTATATCAAAATGTGCTCGGTGGCGCAGAGCGTACAGTGGTCGAAATTTGGATAGTGTGGATAGCAAATGGAAAAATATTGTTTTATTATTTCACAGTCTTGGTAATTTAAAATGTTTAGTTTTTAAAAAGTATATACTTATTCAATGCATAGTGGCGCATAACGAGGTTCATTCAAGTTCAGCTAATTTTAAAAATGCAAGCTACCAGTGGAGACTTCGTTTATTTAAATTCAAAAAGATAAACAAATAGGAAATATTTTTTTTTTTTCAATAAGTACAACAATATTAACTTCTGATTTATTCAATAAAAGAAAAAAATTTGTTTTCTTATCGGTCACCACGCTCAAAAAGTGTAACTTGAATTAATATCAAAGAAAAAAATATTGCATAAATAAAATAAATAAATAATTATAATTGCATAAGTTGATAAAAAATGCTATGCAATAGCTTTACCGCGTCAGTCCCCGAGTGCCACACGTATTTTTTTTTATTTATGTTCAGCAATAATTATTTACCATGCTGTCCGATTTCTATGATTCTTTTTTTGTTAGAAAGGGGTACCTTAGGGGGGGTGGTCCCATATCAATTTGGTCAAAATTTTTATTTATATAATCAAACCGTGTTATTTCAATAAATTTTGTCTAAAATTTAATTTTTGGTGGAGGCGCTCATCGAATTCCCAATCCAATAAGTTTATTAGATAAACAAATATAAGTATTTGTTCTTTGTTCCAAGTAATTATTTAAAATCACTACCAAACATCAGCAATGACTTGTTTACAACACCCTTCAAAATAGCGGTCTATTTTAGAAATAATTATCATTCATCATTCTGCTTTAGTCCCATTTTTATCACATTTAGAAAATCATTTTGAGACGTAAGCACAATGAGCTTTTAATCCGTATCTGTTTTATATATTTTTAAATAAGTTATCTTGTTATATAGTAATGATTTACTTAAAATTTTTGAATAGGTAATAAGGTTTATTAAGCTGTGATATGTGAAATTTTGATATACATGTAATCGGTTACATTTATTTATAAACAAACATTTTAAAACTAGATTATGTTGTTAAAATAAAGAATATATATGTAAAAAATAGTTTTATTTAATTTTAAGTGACGTTAAATAAAAAATTAACACAGATAAAAACACACCCAAAATATTAAAAACCACAAAAATCATAGCACAAACCATTTAGGAACAATGGAAAAGGTTGTGATCACAAGAATATCAGAAAAAGTTGAATCAATTATCAAAAAGCGGGTTTTTTGTCCCTCAGTTCATTTTAGAAAAATGCTGCAGCTGCTATTATATTAAAGATTGTGCCTATCCTTAAAGTTAGTGATCTGCGCATGCTCAGATGTCAAAATAAGAGCGGCACTAATAGTGACTGACGTTAAGTGAACTTGCAATAACTCTCTAATATTATACTTACAACAAAGATATTAGAGAGTTATTGCAAATTTCTATAACGTCAGTCACTAATAGTGACAACGTAATTAGAGGCAAATAAATTCCATGCTAAAATAAGACTGACTTATTGCGAACCTGAAATTTTGACATCAGAGTCCTTGTCCTTATACATATTTCTAACTTCATTTTTAAAATTTTAAATTACGGTTCATCTTTTTTGTTGTTTACAATAGTACATAATATGGAAGAGGCATTAGAAATTACCAATTTAGAAGGTTTAGATGACGATGATATTAAATTTTTAATATTAAAAAACTTCGAACTGATACGAATGTTGGCGAGCGCACCCGAAAACTATTAAGTCGCCACTAACTGCTGTCCTTAAACATCCACAATTAAGGACAGGCACAATCTTTATTAGAGAGTTATTACAAATTTCTATAACGTCAGCCACTAATAGTGACAACGTAGAGACAAATAAATTCCAAGCTAAAATAAGACTTCTTGCAAACCTGAAATTTTGACATTAGAGTCCTTGTCCTTATACATATTTCTAACCTCATTTTAAGAATTTTAAATTACAGTTCATCTTTATTTGTTTTGTCCCGAAGGACATTGCCCATAAAAGGAACAGAAGAAGAATCTTTTTTGTTGTTTATAATAATATGGAAGAGGCATTAGAAATTGCTATTTTAGAAGGTTTAGATGATGGTGATATTAAATATTTAATAATAAAAAACTTTCAACTGATACGAATGTTGGCGAGGGCACCCGAAAACTATAAAGTTGCCACTAACTGCTGTCCTTAAACATCCACAATTAAGGACAGGCACAATCTTTATTAAAGTCAGATCTAAAATGTAAGTGATCTGCGCATGCTCAGTTATCAAAATAAGAGCGGCACTAATAGTGACTGACTTTAAGTGCACTTGCAATAACTCTAAGTCAGTTCTAGAATGTAAGGATCTGCACATGCTCAGTTGTCAAAATAAGAGCGGCACTAATAGTAACTGACCTTAAGTGAATTTGCAATAACTAATAAGGTAAACAAAAAATTGGGTCATTCAACAAACATCTCAAAGATCTATTATATCCAATGTGAACACACATCAATCAAATCTAAATTGGAGAAACTTACCGATTCTGTCAACATCTTCGGCACAAAGTCGGTCATCAGATTGGCATTAAAGAAACTTACCAAATATTTAACTAACTTCTTGTTCATGTGTTTATGAAAGAACAATAAACATTTTTTTTATTATTATTATTAATATTATTATTTAGGATTTTATATGACCATGTTATTTATACGTAGGGATTTCTCTATTGTAGTTTCAATGGGCTCTGACCCCTACAGTAAATAAATTAAGTAGTCACAGAATGTATAGGATATTAAACACACATTTTGCTTCAATGTTTATTCAAAATAAGAATGATACCAAAAAGTATAGACAATTTGACACTTTCTTTAAAATTTCAAATTATAAAAAATAATAAACATTTACAATTATTATTATGGTCTGTAATGAGTAGAATTACTCAGATGATAATGTGGATAAAATAAACTGACTATTGTAAAATGTTCATCACATTTCTAAAATCAATCTACTAAAAACAAAAATAGCCTAATATTAATTATACCTTATTTAGTATACTACTCTAACATCCAGTTCCAGAAAAAAACTTAACTCCAGTTTTCACTATTACAAAACAAGATTGGTAATAAAGGTTTTCAATTTATTTCTGAAACCGGAATAACATCTACAAAAACAACCTGCAAATGATTCATTTGTTTAATTGATTACCATATAGTTAACATCTGGATGCACTGCTCTAGACAAACACCAGACACCAATGTAATACAAGTTTACTCGTAAGTTGCACAAAAGTAACACATTTTTTTGACTCAATCACACGAAATTTGTCATTAAATTATATTGCTAAAAATAAGGCTGGTATCTACTTTTTATGATTAAAATTCGTCGAGCATATTAAACCTAACAGAAAATAATTTCACATTAAATTAAAGCCTCTCGGTTTTGACGTTAATGACATTTTATATAGGAACTGTTCAGTAGTTAAAATTTTTCTGGAGAGAAGGCGGATTTGGTTACTTTCTAACATAGTAATTTGCGTTACAAGACCGGAAAGTAGTATTTTGCAGGTCGAGACAAGCAGATTCCAGGGCAAGCCGTAGGAGAGACTTGGAAGCTTGGAAAGACCTGCTTAACACTAGTTTTCGGTCGCGTGACATACAATATTTTTTTAAGACCGACACTTCGATGTAAACTCAATTATTTATTTTATTTAATAAAGTGATTAAATACTAAAACTAGATAATGGATCAGGCCGTAGATGGGCAACATCCGAACAAGATTATCGATTTTTTGGTCTCTTCATGTTTGAGAAATCGGCATTTAACTTTAGTTGAACTGACAAATCGTCTGAAGGAAGAGAGATCTGTGGATGTAAACAGATGAACAGTTCGTCGACGACTTGCTGAACATAATTTATTATCCATAAGACCAGCCCTATGTCTACTGCTATCCGTAGAACATCGCAGATCTCGACTTGTCTTTGCAAGAGAACACGAAAACTGGAATGGCGCTGATTGGACCAATGTATTATTCTCTGATGAGTACAGGTTTTATCTGAGATCACTAGACGGCCGCGAAAGAATTTATAGAAAACGAGGAGAGCAATATTCCCAATGCAATATTACAGAAAGTTATTGTGGATAGAGGTTTAATGATCAAATACATTATTTTCTATGTCAGATAATTCAAAATCTAAATCCATATTTTTAAATTTGGGAAAACAAGTTTGACATAAACAACAAATTAAAAATCAATGATCTGTCAAATCAAAGCAGACTGTATTATCAAACGGCGATCGGAAAAATAAAAAACAGGGACCGGTAAAGCTTTTATTTACAACCATATATGTAATGTTGTCATTACTAACGTTATTAAAGGTTGGGAAGTGTCACATTACACACCTCTACTTCCCGTCCTCACTTCCCGCCCTCATTTTATCTATTCTAGATGAATATATTTTATATTTAAAAAAAATAACACATTTTTTTGACAAATTTTATAATACCTATTTAATGGCAAACAATAAAAAACAACAATGAACTAAAATATAACAAATTACTTATTGATATTTATTATTCGCGAATTTAATATCCGGCTTTACCTGACATTTATTTATATTGGTGACAGTTGTTTACCCCGTAATCACAGTAACAATATATTTACCTACTTGATTATTCTGAGAAAACCGCGCGCTTGGTAATTTGTCGTTAAATGTAATATTTTAGGTATGTTCAGAACAAAACAGATTTATTAACTTTGATCGAAATATGATGGTTGTAAATAAAGTAGTATGGTCGGTCTTAAAAAAAATGTATTTTTTATGTTGTTCCTTTGACTATTCCATTGATAAAGGGTTTGAAGTGTTTGTAATTTAAGGTTTTAGAAATATGCAATAGAACAAGATGAATACTCAATGTACTTACCTGATTAAATATGTTCAACTTCATGTCAACAAAAATATTTTATTTTATTTTTCTCTTTTATTACAGCATTATTTTATTTTCTTTCCAATTAGACACTAAGTGAACGTCGCATGTATAAATCCATTATTTTGTCACTTCTTGAATAAAATTTGATTTGGTTTTAGTACTGAAATTAGGCTATAGATTATTCATCAATTAATTTGATCTTTCAGTTATTGCCTGATCTAAAACCGTAAGTCACAGATGCTTCAAACCATTCATTCTAATAGTAAAAAAATGGCTATCAGATAAAATTTATATTCATTTAAAAAACTACCGACTGCCTCTTGTTTCCAAAAATATATCAGCTATTGAAAATTATTAATTATTCGATGGTACAGAAAATCTTCAAAAAAATGTATATTAAAGAGTGTACTGGTTTTTTAGCCGTAAATTCATTAACAGCGAAAATAAATCTTTGATAAAATACAAAATTCTCTAACAAGACGTATTAGAATCGTACGATAAAGTGTCTACAATAAGTTCAAAACCAGTGCCTTTAACTCATTTCGTCAAAAAATTTTAATACGTGGTATTAGAATGCAGATAACGATATAACATTTTTTCCCGAGTCACCTTTTTTCCCAATAACAACATTAAATTTATATAAATAATATTGAACATTTTTTTGTAAAAATTCAGTTATTTTTTTCCTTAAATGTGTGTAAAATACCTAAGTACTTTTTTCCGTTTTTTTTGGTATATGTTTATAATAATTTTTTACTATAAATATCAAACTGTATTCATATGTGAAAGGGTTATACCCTACTACTTTCAAGAACATCTATTGAGAGTACGTTAATTCCGAATTCAGTACAGTAATTTTGTAAATTCCTGTTTTTTTAAGCAAATTTGCGTAATAATTATTCCAATTTCAAGAGATTCCCAGATATGTCACAACTATTTTTCAGTCTAAACTAAAATAAATGTAGTAAAAAAACTGGTAATAGAATTCATTTGCTTTAACAGGCAACAGCGCCCCGCCCACTGCCGTTGGAATGGTGGACACCACCGTTGTTCCACCAACAGCAAAACAAAGTAATAGGCGTGCATTTGTTTATTTTTGTTAAAATATTGTTTTGGCTTTTCCACTGTACTTGAGCGTACAATAAATATAATACATAAACTTTGTATGTTTTTCTGTAGTTGGGCATGTCGTCTAAAAGTTGATGACGTGCCTGGCCTGTTCTTAAAGCAAACGAAGTCTAAATAATGTATATGACGTTTTGTCACGTGTTACTGTCTGGATTTTTATTTCTGAACATATATTTAGATTTGTAGTTGATATATCATCGTTGATACTGCAAGACGCGTTTCGTCAAATCACTTTATTGTTTGTAAGTATGCAACCAACTGTGCGCCATGCATTGTATTGTCAGTATTCCATACCAAAAATGTATTTATAATATTTAGCAATTATGATCTATGTAGGAATTATTATGTAGTACCTATTAGCATTTTAGAGTCGCCCGTGAATAGTATACTTGCGTGCATAGAAATCAGCCCACTGTAAACTTTTGACTTTTAACTGTATTTTTTTTTTAATTATTAAACAGCATTACTCTTATTAATTAATAATTAGACAAGATTAAAGCAAATTAAATTGTCTTTCAAACAGAATATTTTTTGATCTGATGAATAATTTAAAAAAAAAATATAGTTAAAGTCAAAAGTTTACGGTGGGCCGATTTCTATGCACGCAAGTGCATATTCTGTAACAAGGTTGGGATGAACATTCGATACTAGTGGAAGATTATCGGATTTTCATTCCAACAGAGTAACAGACTGTACTTTCTCCACGGCCAAGAACACAGTAGGAGTTGAAAATAGTAAAATGAAACTTTGAACAAAATGAAATATGTAATCTAACTTATGTTAGGTAAGTTTTTATATAAATTATTTGTCAGTTCAGGAGGAATATTATTAAATTCCATTTAAGAATCATTATATTCAGCAATTTTTGAATTTAAGTTCGCTATCTTTATTCAGGCAAATTCAAAACAAATACTAATATGTCGCTTAGAACTGTCAGTCATGAAATTCATGACTATCTACGATTCGGAAGTGGTATTCACAGCCATTGGCTAGTAGCTATTACATAATGAACCTGCTGTCTCTAGAGTTAGAATGAAATACATATAAAAAAACATAAAAAGCAAGTGTTTCAGAATGTCCTTTCAATATCAAGAGCGGGAATGTTTTCTTTCTGTTATTATAATTGGTTTCGGAAGAACTACATTCAGTAGTGGCCGTGGAGAAATTAAATTTTCGTGACATCTCGTATTGTAGTATCAACGACGATATCACATTTGGCTGTTTACTATTAGTAACCATATAATGATGCAATAAATCCTATACAGGGTGTTCTATTATGAATGGGACATAGAACAACTGAAGATTCTCTGATTAAAACTAAGACGATTAAACAAAACATTCTTAGGTAAAATATTACTAGTTTCCGAAATACGGGGAAAATTCAAAAATTATTAATGGCTACAATTTTTTTATTATTCACGTTTTTAGTTTCATAAGATATACCTATCACCAAAAAAATCAGTTAAATAAACTTTTCCAGTGTCTTGCGGCATGGGTACGTAACTCTTTCATCCCTTCTAAATTTTACGCCTCTGTCCAAAAACTTAATTGGACTATAATTATAAATCTTTTAATGTTTTTCAAATTTATAATGTAGGTACTCATATATTAGAAATAAAAAAAAAAATCAAAATAAAGAGTGTGAATATCTCGAAAATCACTTTATAAGTTTCCAACAAGAATATTTTATTTAAAAATCATCAAAAAAATTTAAATTATAGTCTAAAATTTTTGGACAGTTATCTATGCCGTACGCCACCGGCAAAGTATATTTAACTGATTTTGTTGAAGATAGGTGTATCTTATAACACCAAAAACGTTCCATAATTTAGAAAAATTGTACTGAGTATTGAATTTTTGAATTTTCAACTTTAACGGCCTATATTTAGGAAAAGAGTAACATTTTACCTAAGCGTTTCGTATAATCGTCTTATTTTTAATCAGAGAATCTTCAGTTATTCTATTTCCCATTCTTAATGGGACACTATGTTGCTTTTGTTATAGATTTATGAATGCTGATCTACAAACTCCATAACTTAATAATATTCTATTTATTGTCTTTTAACTGCTTTATTTTAGACACATTTTAAGATTATCACTAAAAATGAAATAATGCAGCAAACAAAACTTTTTGACATAATTTCTTTATGTATTTTACTGTATGATATATAAATAATGGTCTTTTTATAGATCTCTTGAATAGCTAGGTGACAAGGAATTAAATTTTTAACAATATTATTTTCTACATAGTCTTTCGATTGAAAACAAAATTTAAAAAAAGCTGTCAATACATATCATGTGATTGTGAACTTTCTGTGATATTTGAGCCACAAAATATTAATTAGAATGGTGTAACTACGAGTTATCTCCTAAAGTTTTTTTGTGAGAATAAACATTTACTACTTAAATTCACCTTTTTTTAAAACATTTATTTATATTATTGTATTTTACAATAAACACATGTGATATTAATATCTATTTATGGTTACATTTTCGTTTTTCATTTTTTTTTATTTTTTTTTTTTGACATTCACAATTTTGAAAATTGTCAATTCTGTAACAAATTTCTTTTAATCCATAGTATTTGAAGAGAAACATTAAAATGGTATATAAACATGTTCTAACCAGAATGTATGAAGTAACATTTAGATAAATTGTTACCCAACTGACCCTTATAAAAGTTATTTAACTGAATAAATAAGTCAATCAAATGTCATGTTTCTATAAAGACAAAAATAGTTTAATGATAAATCAGCCAAAAGTTTCCTGCTTTTAGCGGTACCAAGTATGAAACCAAACATTTGATATTCTGCAGTTGTTTTTTTGTGAAAATTATTCCGTATAATTAGTGGAGCAATAACTTTCGTAAGTTAAGGAGTATAATTTGTGCAGACTTAAATTAACAGTTAAATTTATGCGAAATACGTAACATTTTGCTACTGCCAATCAGATGGTGTTCAATAAAGATTTTTTTTACTAACATGTTCCCTTGCATAAGAGAAAAGAATGACATAATGTGAAAAAAAAAATAAATTCTATATACCAACTACTAGAATTGGTGCATCTTGAACGTACCAAAAATTAAAGTGACAGGTGACAAATGGCATAAAATAAACTTTGAAAAAAAAAACAAGTTTTATTTGAAAAAGAAACAAAAACAGAAATTAATGAAAAGATGAAAATAAGTAATAAACCAAATGAAGAATTGTAAAGGCATAGTTACATCGCCACTTTTAAATAAACTTCATACTTATACTTGTTCCGTCACCTTGACAGATGTATTTTTATTTTTTTTTTTGCCAACTCTGACAATACCTTGGATAACAAAATAAAAAGCAGCATTTATTTAAAGACTTTGCTATGTTTGCAAACAGCAAAGTTTTACTGGTGTTGCAAAGTCCATTTTATTTTGAATTTTAAATTTCTTTCAGTAGATTGATGACACCGCGACCTCTTGCAAGAACAATAAAACTAAGCGACTTGATCCGGTTAAGCAAGTATAATTAGATGGAGATGCTGCTTTTTCCACATTTATTTGCCGCAACTCGTGCGCGGAGCTCTACTAGTAGAACCGAAGGAGATCCAGGCGGCAGGTTTACTGCCTTGTCTGTTGCCGCTTTTCACACCCATGGAGTCCAGCCCTCGTATAGTAAAGCAAGATTATCCAAATTGGTTGCCTCGTGGATTACGTATTCCACCTAAAAAAATGCAACAATTCTAACTTTGAAAAAATCACTGGACGAATTAAAGTTTTTGATAGGAAAATATACCAAGGAAATGAGAACGAAGTATGGAGAATATGAAGCAATAATGACTTAATGGCACTATTTAATATGAACTTAAATTCATTACGTATAGTCAAAAACTCAGAAGATTAGTTACAAATATGTACAAAAAGAAAAATACACATAAGACAACAAGTAATATAATAAAATCACAAAGACTAACATACACAATACTAAAAATGTTCCATAGGACGAAATTATTCTTAAAACTCTTTTTTGTAATAAAAACACTTTTCCTGCTTGACATGAATTACCCCAAGCCAGGGTAGCATAAGCCATTTTCCTATTTAACTATTTTGTATGCTGTTCTGAGATAATGTAAATCTAAATTGTTTTAGCTGCCTCTTGCATAAGTTGATTTAGGCTAAATTTAGTGTGATATCGATGTCAAAAGGCCACAGTAATTTGACAGGCTCCATATTAATCTGTTTAGTAGTTTTATTTTGAAATAAAATGTAATAATCTAATTGATGATTATTTGTATGGTATGAGTTTTAGATTCATTAAGCATGAGACGGCAACTGTTAGACCAATCTTTACTTTATATTAGTATTTATAGATATAAATGAGGTACAGTCTGTATCATTTAGTGAAATATTTTCATTAAGAGTCTGAAAAATGTATATTCTGAATAAAATATGACTCAAAACTGATGCGTAGGTCACACCATATATGACAGCTCGTGTAGCAGATATTCCGGATGTTTAACTTATTGCAACTAACAGGTAAGGTAAGATTCGAAGCAGGGTGATGGGATCCCTTTGACCGGCGCGGAAAGTCAATTAAATCGGCGACGCGCCCGTCCAGCAAAAAAATAAAAAAGTATTTATTGTTATTTTTGTGTTTAATAAATTAACCACAAATTATTTTACAATAACTGATAAATAAAAAACAAACCATTTTTTTACATAAAAAACAGTTAAAAAAAGAACCTGCAATAATTATTATTATATAACAAATAAACAGAAATAAAAAGGAACTCTTAATTTTGTTAACACAAATATCACATAAATACTCCCAATCTAATGGCGTTTTCCATTAGTTTATCGATATGGAAAAGCAAAAAGTACAGCAGGGGCAGAAGTTGGAAAGGCTTTTGGTAGGTAGAGAGGGGGTAAACGTCAAACCAAGTAGGACGGATTCGAGAATTTCGCGGTATTGTTTATCTGCCAGTGTCCTTTCATAGAACAAGTAATTTTAAATTGTTACTGGCGAAACCGGACAATAGCATGTATTTATGGACTAGAAATAATTATTAAACAAGTATTATAATATCCCAAATTATAATTTCAACAGATATTCACAATTTATTAAACTATTTTCCCAAAATTATTATTAACATTTGTAAAATAATTTTGTACGCCAATGTATCGCGTCTACTTCGGTTAGCTCCGCCGCAAACTCAATTTCTGTGTATAAAATGGGAGAACTGCTATAAGACTTCTGTCCCTGCTATAAGAATTCACTCAGATCGCACTGAACATTCCAATGGATAACATTTTAAAGTTTTGCAGTTAAAACAGTTTCTTTGAGAATGAAATATTGGTTCTTCCATAAACGGTCAATGACGTCGTCATTTTCTATTGTATTTAATATGTCGTCGGTTTTGACTGAGAGTACTCCTTAGCCTGTTTTTCAAGTATTTTAGTATGAAAAAATTTCTTTCGCAGGCTACTTCTGAAATTGAAATTGTCAGCAAAAATGTATATGCTACTGACAACTTTTTGTAAGCCTCTTTTTACATAGTATATGTACAAATGATGCAATAGCAGCACAGTGAGCAATTTCTGCAAATCTTGCATTGCATAATTGTTTTCTTTACCACCGTCCTTCTGTTGATTACTGGTTGATTCCTAAGTGATATTTTTGTACTCGGACAATCACGACTCCTGCCGAGCGACAATTCTAGTAGGTACACATTTCTGGAAGTACGTTCCATGTGCGTCGACTGTGGCGACGCGCTTGTCAACGAGCACGAATTGTAAATTTACTGGTAACGAAGATTTCCTTTATTTTCAATTTAGGCGGTAACATCAAAAAACTATTAGCAATGAAAATTTGTAACTTTGTACACAAACTCGAATTAGGTACAAAGTTACAAACTCATCAACTATAGATTTATATTTTGAAAAGGAAATGTTATTAAGCAGAAGGTATTAAGTAAACGTACATAAAGAACATATATAGTACTTATTTTTTCGTGTTAGGCATACGACTAGTATATAAGTTAATAAAATGACAACAGGGCAACAGCCAGACGTCGACTAGAATTAGAAGATATGGTGATGAGATATTAGGAGAGCCAAATGCCAGTCACAAAGCCAGAGAGCATAGCGGTAGCGGGGATATCGTAGTTGTCACATGTTTGCTGTGAAAGTACGGCTATGCCTTATACAAAATAATAAGTACTGTATATTTTATATTGCAACATTGTCTCATCGCCCGTTTTTTCTAGTCAATTATTCCTGCAGTCCTGGAACAATAAAAAAGGGGCAGAGACCAGAGTCAGACGAACGCTGAGTTACGATATACCTTATATCTCCATAACGGAAAATGCAACGCCACATAAAACATTACGTTTGGGTATGGGCGCTTCCGTCATGTTCCTATATTTATGACTTACATTAATGAGTAGATTAATAAATTCTGGCTTTTTCAGAAAAAACCGCGGCAGCGCCTATAGGAGCTACAGCCGTTGACTGTCGAAGACCAGTGCACCGGGAAATCTGCCGGTTTCCCGATGGGCCCATCCGCTCCTGAATCGAAAGGTCTTAGTGAGGAACATCTTGCACCGTAGCTTTTAACTTTTTTTTTTTTTTAGCAGTGTGTCATGATGTGCAGTGTCAAAGGCTAAAATCACAGAAGCCAGTAATACAAGTCTTCTGATTCTCCAGAGCTCCAAGCACATATCTATAGAATTTGCATATTGCTGTCACTGTAAATTTTCCAGCTCTATTATACCCAACTTGATTTGTATTGTGTAAGTTTTTTATATTTTCAATATTATGCTATCTTACTTTTTAAATCTGATAAATGTATGTACTTAGCACAATGATATATTTGATTCACTAAATCTTAATTTTCTCACTTTTACTGACGAGCTCTTAGCTACCAATCTGATCGTCTGCCATTTTGAACTATCATCTTTTTCAAAATAAATAAATAAAATAGAAGACAAAGGAATAATAATAATTATTGTTATTGTTTCGGCAATTTAAACCAACAACATATCTCCAGATATACTTTCAGAGTATCTTTTCATTTTTTAAACGAATAATATGCTGAGACCAAACGAAAAACTTCTAGACTAATCTATTCATTCATAATTAGGCCCTTTTTTATTGCAAATATTCAGATTGTGTTTATTATTACGCATCGGCTGCTACATTAGAAAGAAGGACACAGCTGCCAATTTGAGTGGGAATGGTTTGTGCGAGTATGTTTATTCGAGGAGCGAGAATGCGTTTTATGAATGAATCAGTATTTACGTCTACCACGCTTGCTTTACACTGCTGTCAAACCTCAAAATTAATTGAATACTTTCCTGAAAAATACTATACAATTACAATAGTTGCAACGAGAACAAATACATTAAACTGATAATAACTGGCATTAAGAATGCAAATATACTTCCCTAATGTAATTTTGATATCCTTTTGTACGCTTTAAAGCCTTATGTTTAATCAATACCGAATTATAACCATAAACAATCCTTGCAACAATACTCTCTCATAATAATTTGAAAACTACGTGAATGACACCGTGAATATTTTCAATTCGATTTTTCTAAAAAAAATTAGTCTAGTAGTTTTCGTCATTAGCTGGGTCCATTCCATCGGATGAAAAATAAATAACATCATAAAAGTTTTACAATCAGATGGAGTGCATAAGAAGAAAATGTAAAATAAGGAGAATAAGGACGGAAAAGTAATAATTTAGGAAAACGGGTGAAAATAGAAAAGAGTAGTCAAACAATGGTAAAAGGAGTAAAAATCGAATACTTCTTTCAAAATAAAATCAAGTAGGTTTGGTTATCCTTAGAGGACTTATTCACGAAGCGGTTTATTTCTGCAGTATAGAATTGCAAGGCTTTTGGTGTTCAACGTAAACAATCGCAGTTAGACAAAAGCGATACTTCAATCGATTCATATAGAAACCTGACGCTTTTAATATATTTACATGAATAAAAGAAATAAAAAATAAGCGATATTAAATATATAGAGTGGCCCAAAAATCTGGAAACGGCCAATTATCTCGTAAATTGCTAGTCCTAATTGTACAAAATTTGAGGTACACCGCTTGTACTGCAGCAGCGGTATAAACCGCTTCGTGAATAAGCGCCCTTAGGGAAACTGGTCATAAAAATGTTGTAAAGCCATATAAAACTATGAACAAAATACTGACCTGTTCTTGAACAGAGCTCTTTCTGCCTGGATCGGGATCCCTTCCTTCAAGCTTCATTTTCACTCTACGCCACACATTCACCGCATAAGCATTTCTCTGTTGTCCCTTCGTCGTGCTCTCCTGCTTCTGGTGAATCAATTTGTCGTTATTGTCATTCAAAGACTTCTGTCTAACAAGTTGCGCTCTCTTTTGAGCCGATTCTAAATTTAGTAAATTTTCATATAGAGATTCCGTATTATCTCGTATGTAGTCTAAATGATTTAATAGTGATTTGATTTCTTCTACGGTCAGCTCCTTTTTGAAATTGGAAAATAGAGATGAAAAATGATCGATGTATGATCTGTATTCCTGTATAAAGTACTGAGTAGGGATGCTGTAATCTTCGATTTTCGTCATGATTTTCATCAAACCTTTAACATCGGAGATCAATTTACCATGTATATTATAAATAGCCTTGAAATTGTCCATTAATGATGTTAAATTATCATTATCTGAGAAACTAGTTTCTCTACTATCTTTTAATTCTTTTTGAGCTTGTGTAATAGTGTCGGTAAGAGATTCAGATACTTTTTGTAACCACTTTGAATCTTTAAGTAATTCGGGGGTCAGCATTTTCAAGATACTTTCTTCTGATGGAAGTAGAGAATCTGTTCTCGAATCTGTGTATTGGCAAGCCAAGCGCCAAGTTTCAAATGCTTTCAAAAACATTTTGTCGTGATCCTTAGTGACCTCGGAAGTTCTTGATCTTAATAATTCGTGTTTTAAAACAGTGCTATACGATGAAAGAATATGGTTCGCGGTTTTTAATCCCAAATCCAGTTGAATATTTCTGTTTTCTACAGCGCCCTCAAAGGCTGCTGATATTTCTCCCACGTTCGGATTAGCGCCTTTGGCCCATTTCAGTCTTTGGTCAGCTTTTTCTATTAACTTTTCCTGGTTGTTCTTCGCTTCTACAAGCTGCCTGTAAATATTCTGTAAGTTGCCTATTTCGTTTTGGATATCAACTGTAAATTTTGCTCGTACAGATGAAAAACTTTGCAATTGTAAAATTTCGTCAAACATCATGTTATGTACTGCTAACTGACCCTGCAACCTGATTGTACTAGATTGAAGAACCGTGAGTTTTTGTTCAATTTTCTTAGGTTCCTGTATTTTTTCCCAAGCTAGTTTTAGGTTTGTTTCAAGACTGGATGCTTGTGAGAGTATGTTTTGAGAAAATGTGCCATCTTTGAGTAAGATGTTCCAAGCTTTTGTGTACAATTCGTCTAGCGGAACTTTACTTTCAGCACCAATATCTTTTTGTTCAATTTCATTGGTAACGTCTAATCCTAAATGTTGTAATAAGAAACATACTGCATATGTTACAATTTCGGGTAATATTCCTAACAATTTCCGTGAAATAAATTCGGCTATAAACTGTTTCACAGGTTTGGTTAATTGTTCGTCATTGAAAATAATGCCAGATCCAATGCCTTTTAGAGACTGACACATTTCTTGCACCAAAGTAAAAAATTCAACGATGGCTTTTAGTCTCTTTAAGAAAAATATATCTTCCAGAATTGATCGAACTTGGATGTTAAAAATATGTGGAGCTATATTTTTAGCTTCTTTAACATGATCTAGTCGCTTCCATGATTTTGGTATATCCAAATGACCCAAAGTGTTCGTTAAATTGACAATTTCTTGAGACAATTTTTCAAAAAGTCCATTAAAACCCATTAGCAACATCTTTCCTTGGCTCAGAGAATCGGATTGAGTGGGTATTAGGGCCAAAAAATTTTTTTTGATCATTGAAACTCTCTCCAAGATATACTCATAATTGCTCTGTAATAAAAATAATTATTTGTTATCTAAATCAAAATGTAGTTATTGTAAAAGAAATTAACTATTTTAAAAAAAAATATATATAAATTCTTAATTTCGTTTAAACACTGTATAACGTTTTAAATAAATATGTACTTCTCAAAATATTTAAATAACTTTTTAAATGCTTTTAACATGCTTTCTAAACTTATTTTAATCCAATAAATTTCTTTATAATTTGATGTAAACCGTCCAAGATCCAATCGAACAGTTGAATAGCAAATTATTCTTCGCGTACAACTTTTAAACTGTTAACTGGTTGACTAGTCATCTGACAGTTCTCAACGTATTTTTGAAGGACCCGAACAAACCTTTAACATCACAGTGACAAGATAAACTGAATCCAATAATCAACATTTGGGTTTATGCGCTGTCGATTATTATAAGAATTTTGATGGTCCATTAAAAATCCGTCGTTTGTGGAATCGCTTTGAAAAACCGATGGATATAAAAGACATATCAAACAAGGCAGTAAAAGAAAAACAACACGAATTAAGGTCGGATTTTTTGTTTATTTCTCCTTACGATGGTCGTTTACAACTAGACAAAAACAGACTGATTCCCTACCACAAAATGTTTCTTTTAAAATTTGCTCCATATTGCACGGGTACTTCTGATCCAATATTGAGATGCGTAATTTTCACATACGAGTTACGATATCGTCTTACTCTTTGCAATGGTCGAGCGCGTGTATAAGGACGTCCTAATTTGGTGGTAGTCTATTATGGTTGAGACGAAAGAATAGGATTTCTTTTCACGATTTGGTTCGAATTTGATGTCAAACTCCATAATACCCGTTCAGTCTAATAAACTTTATTGTAAAACTCAGCACCCCTGGAGTAGCCAATTCGATATCAAATCGTTAAGGTTGGCGTTCGCCCATAGAAACCTGCTGTATATACGCGGGAAAAATATACTTCCTGACATTAACTTTAATATTGAAAACCGTTGATGAAGTGTGCCTAGAGGCTGTAAAGACTTCTTAAAAAACGGAGTTGTTTTAAAGTACTCGAAATATGACTTTTGACTTTTGGTATCTAAACAACATATAATCGCATTGACTTATCTAAGAATTTTCTTTAAAACTAAACATATTTACATGTTGTCTTTCCGTTACAACCCGTACAACTAACACAGAAAAATAATGAAACTAACCACAATTCAAAATATTCTTTAGTTTTTTTGAAAGCTTGGTTTAAAATTAAACAGATTTTTTTTATGAAAACAATTATATTTTGTATATATCACGTGACATAAAAATGTTTTTAATTTTGTAACGATTTAAAAAAAAATGCGAAATTGTCCAGATAAACAGTTTTCGAGATAAGGTCAGACGTCGCCCTTAATAGTGAAGTTATTAATTTAATATTAAGTAGCGTAAAACGACAGTTATGAAACAAACAGTAGATCGACTCTCTGTCGACACCTTTGACCTTTTAAAGTGAGATTCTGAAAATTTACGTGTACTATTCGACTAACTCAAACACATATCTATGGAAAATTAGGGAAAATTTTGGGTCGAACGCTTTTCCGGAAAAAACATTGCTTAAAAGAGGAGATAGAGTAAAAAGAACTTAAGAATTACCCGGCTTGACGAGACGCGCCGAATGATGTATCATATGACATGGTTTTTATGACAGGGGGAGGGAAAATATTAAAAACCGTGAAAATATTTGGCTTTTTTTTTTAGAAATTTAAGGAAAATATAGAACACGTTTTAAAAAAATTTAACTTTCGGATGGTATCGCAAAATATAACATTTTTCTACGGTAAAGTACTTTTTCACCCTGATTTATGAGAGGGGGAGAAGTAAATAAAAAAAACGCAAAACTTTTTGTATTTTTTAAAAATCTATGAATAATTATAAATAAAAACATTTTTGTCTATTTTAAATTATTGTACAGTAAAATCTTTTGGTGGTCGCATGACATGCGACATGACTCAATAGTTTCAATAATTATTTTTGAGTCATAGCATCCACTAATTAATCTAAATTGTACTAAATTCCATTAACAACTAGCCTCTCTGCAGGGTCTCTAGAACTTTAAATCGTGATTTTAAATACTGTAATGTGAGCCATTTCATTATTCAGTCATGCTCTAATCCTCCAAGTCCCTCTCTGTCTTATTTGGCCTTTGAGGCTCAACTTGTCCGATTATCATACATAATTAAACCCCTTAAGACCAAACATATGTGACGACTATGGCGGAGGCGCTTTCGAGATCTTTCCAGAGTCAACGTGATAATGTTTCTAGTATTGGTGAGAATTGGTGAAAATTTTAAATTTGTATATAAATATTGGTGGAGGAACAACGCAGTATCAGTTATAGATAGACAGTGAAGATAAATAGTGAACAGTTTAAAGCCTTCCAAAATATATAAATTAAAATAGTATTGTTATAAAAATAAATAAGTGTTTAAATAAATTATTAATAAATAAACTGTTGTTTAAAATAAACAAACACCACAATCGTATTTTCTTTAAATAATTTAAAACGCCCATTTAAATTTTCATTTAGTGCTTAAATATTTATTAATTACATGTCTGACCATAATAGCGCTATAAGTCTGTTGCAATTAACAGATACCCTCCCTAATCGAAAATTGGGAAAATATACTACCAGGGCCTCAATTCTCGACTTCACCGGAAAATTTTCCCATGGATAAATATTCCCATGCTTATATTCCAGTGGTATTATAAAATGGTATTCTCGACTAGTTTAGGAACCTTTTTCCTATGGGAATTTCGATTATTCGTGTCTAACGTATGTCGGGTATTAAGTACGTAAATATTGGAAACTGACCAATCATAATCAATATTATATTTCAATACTTTCAAGTAGTAATGTTGGGATCATTGATTATATCGTCAACTTTTGACTCTTGTTTTGCCACTTGCCATCTTGTCACAGAAAACAATCAACCCCTTTTTTTAGAAAATAACGTGAAAATATATCATGTGCTGAACCTAGTACAAGGGGCACAATAAATCCAAAACGAAGAGTAGCTGCTACAAGGTTAACTAAAACCTTGAATACTAGCCGAAATATTGAACGCATGTTACAAAATAAAAACTTTAATAAAGAAAATTATTATGACAAAAAATTCAAGTTATTAGAGAGAAATGTTTTGGCAAAAGAACGAATAACTTGTGTTCATTATTTTAGCTTCAAGTTTTTTAACATCTCATTATGTTATTAATAGTTGCTATTTATTTTGCGTAATAAAACAAAATTTATTCTGAAATAGCCTATTCCTAATAATGAAACAAAATTTATTCTGGGATTGCTTATTCTAGAAACCTTGCGTTGATCATATTTGAGAAATTGTCTATCATTTAAGGATTCAAAGGGATCCCCTGCCTCATTTTTCCACTTGACCAAAAATCTCTTGGGACATTAATTGCTCTTCTTTCTGCCTCTTGTATATTGTTTAATTGGGAAAGTAAAATAGCTTCATCCATTTTAGGAAAGGTATATTAGTAATAATAATATATAAATATTATTATTTGAAGTAACTAGCAAATGTCACCGGTGACAGATTCCCATTGGAAATTTGATTTCCCATGCCAAATACCAGGTGTATTTGCTCCCATACTTTTCGTGAGAAAATATTCCTAGTGGATGTGTCGAGAATACAAAATATAAATTCCCATAGGAAAATGATCTTTTTCCCATGGGAAAAAAAGTCGAGAATTGAGGCCCAGAAGACATTCTAGAACTTATGCTAACCATGCCTCGGAATTTTCAAGCAGTTATTTGGGTTGTTGGAAGGCATACACATTATTCCCTCAATAATACCGATTCGGTAAGGAGTGAGGGCCGCAATATTTACCAAACTAGAAGTCAGAAAAAGGTTTTATGGGTGGAACCTTCCACCATGGTCCCACGAAAGGACGAAGACCCGGTAGTGTCGAATTATAATACTTTTTATGACATGTAGATATTTTAAAACTGTAAATAAAAATTCTTCTAGTTCTAGTGTTTGAAATGT
The DNA here is from genome assembly GCA_927349885.1 of Psylliodes chrysocephalus. NCBI lineage: Eukaryota > Metazoa > Arthropoda > Insecta > Coleoptera > Chrysomelidae > Psylliodes > Psylliodes chrysocephalus. The sequence goes on from OV651813.1 coordinate 47,306,923, forward strand.
TCTCAAAATTTTTGATTTCTTGAAGTATTTTGAATTTGAGTAAATAGTTTTTTTGTTACATCTATAAGAGCCACCACTTTTTCAGATACATGACAATTCTCTTCTAAAATTTATAAAGCAGTTATTCCTAACTCCTAACCTCAGAAAGATAATAATACATTCTAGGAATACTTAACCACTGTACAACTTCTATAGTAACGGTGTATTATATAATTTAAAACAAAAGAACCACTGAAGGTGTTTGTATTAGTTTTATTAACCATATAATTTTCTGGATAAACCTAATAGTAACTACAGTTTACAACTGTATTATTAAGTTAATATGTATGTATTAAATGTAGTTGTAATTTAAAAGTTATAGAAACGTTATAACAACTACATATATTGTACATTTTAAAACAATTTAGTTATACGTTTCTTATAAATTAACGTTATTACAACTCTAGTTAAATATTGCTCAACAACTTCTAACAAAAACGTCGTACTATTAGTTTCTACACTATTAAAAAGTTGTATATCAGTTATAAAAATTTAAGTTATTTAACGTGTCATGTACATGTGTTTTGTAACGTTTTAATCAATTATACCAACATTTTATAACTGTGTGTTACTTGGGCCTTTACACTTCACGATCATGCTAATCGTCAAAATTGCCGCTATTGGTCTAGGGAAAATCCTCACTGGATGAGATAAGAACATATGCAATACCCTGAAAAGGTTAATGTTTGGACAGGAATTGTTGGCGATCATATCATAGGTCCCTATTTCATTGATCGCAATTTGGATGGCGATAATTATTTAGCACTGCTCCAAAATAATGTCGTGCCAACTTTAACGAACTTATATCCCGCGATCCAGCAAACCCACAAGTTCCAGCGAATATGATAAGGTTTTAGCAAGATGGAGCATCGCCCCATTACCAAATCAATGTCCGCCAGTATCTCAATCGAGTATTTTCAAATCGGTGGATAGGAATGCGGAGATCGATGAAATGGCCAGCACGATCCCCTGATCTGACATCATTAAACTTTTTCTTATGGGGATATGTCAAAAGTATTATATACAAAACTAAACCTCTCGACCCAGCTGACGTAAGAAGGCGAATAACGCTTATATTGGTCACGGCTGAGATGAATAACGTTAGAAGACATTTTTATTTCAGATTAGGATGTTGCCAAGAGATTCGCGACCGAACATTTTGAACATCTCCTACATTGAGATATTTTTTTTTTGTTAAATTATCAAGAAATAAACAGTATTATTTATTAGTTTTTAAGTGTGTTGTAACTAATTTCTGTTATCAAATTATTTTATTTTATTAATGTTAATTTTTGCAATAAATCGGAAAACATTTATATTATATAACAGTCAGGTATAGGACATAGTACATAAAATATGTCCAGAATTTTTTGAAGAGTACAAAAATTGAAAAATATACAGGGTGTTGCATTTAAAATAAGAAAGTTGGTATTGACCCTGTATAAAAAGTTTTTGTTAAAAAAAATGCGCAAGTAAAAATACCAATTTCCGAACACGCCCCCATTTATTTATTACCGAATTTATTCCATTAGGCTGTTCCAAACTATATTTTCATTCGAGAGCTTAATAATTGCAGACATGAAGGTTGCTATTCTTTTTGTTTTTCTTCGTTTGGAATTTTTATCTGAGGGTGATGTGAGTGATGAATATTAATTTTCTTTTTTCGAATCAAATGTCATTAAGATACGTTTCATTAAATTTGTATAGTCGAAGAATTTAAAAAGTTATTGAAATTTAAACGGGTATTGATCTAAATATTTTGAACAAATATCAATAAACAATTTAGCAATCAAATCGATTTTTAACACAATAAAAAAATGATAAAAAGCTACTTACACCATAGTCCATTTGCATCAAAACGCACGTCAAAAGTTTCTCTAACTGCGCAATCATATCCGGAATCGAAACGCCAATGTCGGCAATAATTCTATTCAAATCTTTAATCAGCTCAATTACTGAAGGTTCTTCTGCCTGTATCTTCTTCATAGATTCCGGAAGTATGATTGTATGGAAGTTATAATTCAAGTCGTACAATCCTTTATAAATGTTACTAGCAATTTTGATGCCGTTCAAAATTTTATAAAAATTTTCATTGTAATTTTGCTTGGAAGAAGGAAGGTAACTAATCATTTCTACTGCTCTGGTGCTGTGTAATAGGAGATCATCTAAGAACCAGTCTCCATCTCGCGATGTTAATTTGATCAACCAATCACCGCTACGTTGTGCAGCTATTTCCAATGTTAATAAATTCCTATTCAAAAGAACCCATTCACTAACGATAACGAATTCTAATGCACTTGTTGCTCCTTTTTCCAGTGTTATAAACGTATTAACGCCGGCTTTGGCGTTGTTGTATACTTTCTCTAAAGTTTCGCTAGATTCTTTAGACCGGAAATTTTCTAAATCGCCAAATAATTTATTGACTTGCATTAAATTTTCTTTGTATAAAGTTTCCAAACTGTATGCAACGGCGACCACCTGAGGATGGATGATTGTAGGGGAATCCAAGAAGTCTCTAATTTGTTGGTAAACAACATCGCAGCTGGAGTAGTTGTTGTTTTCTAATAGAAATTTACACCACTTTATATACATGTATACTCTATGCGAATCTAAATAAGACTTAGGACATTGAGTAAGTATCGAAAAATAATCTTGATATATCTGTAAACATTTTCGTACAGATAAGTTTAGGTGTTGCAACAACTGAAAAACTTCTTTTTCTGAATGCTCACACTGAGTAATAACATCATTTTTGCCAGCGTTATGTAGGAATTCTTTGACTAAATCGAAAATACGCATGCTATCTTCATTAGTTACAACTTTAATGTCCATTAACCATTGCGAAAACTGTTGGTTATCATGTAATACAAGTAAATTTGAATAAATCTTAATATGTTCTTCACAATCGCTAATAATGTTGCACAATTCAGATTTGGCATTATTGATAGAAGCTTGAGACTTATGATAAGTATCGAAATGCGATGGTAGGGAATACAAAGAATGGTTGTGGACACCCTGAGCTTCTGCTTCTTTGATTAGGGCGAGCTGTTGATGTAAATCTTGAAGTTTATCTTCCATATCGGCAACTTTTGTTATTAATGTCAAATATTCGTTCAGGCTCTTGATCAAGTTTGGTATTTCATTTAGAATTTCTTCCCTGAAAGTATAAAGAACAACTCGTATTTAAAATATTTTGATACATAGAAAATCATGTTTTTTGAAATTATGAAGCTTTTGTCTTTAATATAATATGCAGGGTGATTCATTAAGAATGTGCAATATCTGAACTACAGATAGTAAACTCTTAGGATGAAAAAAGACCCTGTCTCGCCAAAGTAGTTGTAAAAAGTTTGTTATTCGGTTGCCTTCAATTTGAAACAATTGTAAATATCTTCGGGCCGATGATAATCCATTATGATTTGACTGAGCAAAACAACAAAACATATAACGCATTTCACCGTTAGAAAAATCGTTATGCCCTGACGTTTTTTGATTAGTAGTCACTATTTTCATTCAAAATACCTAATTACTAAATTTAAATCAGAAAAAGGGTGATAAAAAATACTTTTGTTATCGAACTCAAAATTGAATTAAAAAGCCTACTCAATAAAATAAATAACACAAATCAGTGGCTAAGACAACTTTGCATATTTTATTAATTAAAATTTTTATAAAACATCTTTTTGAGAGTGAAAAACGCAAAAATCGACAATTTAAAAGAGTGCATTTTTTATGTAAAATTGAATAGGCTTTCAGATTTTTAACTAATTTTAAACATTATTCAAAGCTCAAATTTACTGAAGGAACAGAGTGCCAATAGCGCCCTCTATCAATGGTCACAAAATAAAACACAAATTCGTATTTCTCATGTCAGAAAACTATCAAATTTTATGTTCATGCTGTTAAAACTTCTAGTTATTGAGAAATTTTAACATAAAATTTTCCCTTTGAACCACCAGTAACTCCTAAACGAGCAACATTTTTATGAGGCATGTTGGGCCTACTCTTCATATTTTGGTGTTTCTATCCGTAGTTCAGAAATTGTCCATTCTTAATGAATTACTCCCTGTATATCCTACAATAATATTTGAAGTTTTATTGTAATTAATAAGTTTATGAGAATTTTTACATCCTGTTTAGATTATTAATTCATTAAGAACAAAAAGTTGAATGTTAACTGATCAATTAATCATATATGGTAGCTTAAAACTATGCACAACAAAATGTTAAAACAACCATTGATGTAATCAATAAAACAATAAAAAATCTCTATAGTAATAAAATTTAAATACAGTTGGATAAAATCACGTATTTTAGATGCTGAAAAAACTTTTTTAAAAAAATAGTCATATCTACAGGGTAATTCTTAATAAGAGGGAACTCAAAAAAAAAAACAAATTAAATAAATTCATATACATATACCAGAAAGATTAAAATATTTATATTTTTAACTTTTCATTTTTACATTTTTTTGGATATTTCAAATGAGGTAAAAATCTTACTTATTTTCGTTCCATTCTGCTCGCATCTCTGTACATCTTACGTTAAACATCGACAAAGTAACTTCCTTCTCCAATTCTTTTTTACTCTGTTTGGAATTCGTATCTGTAGTTAGAGCTCCAAATGTTGTACCAGCTAAAACTTCACCACCTACCGTCCAATCAATAAGTGGATCATAAACAAATGCCTCTAATAATGTCAATAAAGTTTCTCTGCCTTTCCTCATTACTTTCAAAACATTCTCACATGCCAAACGAAAAATGCCCTGCAAATAAAAGTTATGACCATTATAATGAGAGTGCTATTGATATTAAAAAAAAAAATGTTTGAAGGTAAATTGTATACAAAACAAATACGTTATTATTTATTTGTTACTTTAGTTTTATATTAGATTTAAAATAACTAGATTATCAAAAATACGATTAGTTTATAAATAGGTTTTCTTTTATTTGTATTTATTTAATTACGCAATTATTATTTATGATTACTGATTATTTTCGCCCGTGAATGAAAATTTGTACTCATTCTCATTCAGGCAAAACCTGCCATTGATGCAAATATAATGTATTTTTAAATATATTGTTACGCAGGTTTTTGGTAACTCAATTTATTTCAACACAACTTTACAATTCAACTATATAACTGATAACTTGAACGTATAACGTTTATCATTAAACTGCCACTCTGACGTCAGGATCATCGACTTATATAGCTCGCTTTAACCTTCCAGAACCTTCTCGAACCGTCCAGATGTTTCTTGACATGGAATGACATTTGTCGATATTTCTAGACTATTCTCTCTTCATATTTTACTAGTACTTTTACTTATGACGACCACAGCACACTGTAGAGTGATGAGTAACATTGCACTTCTTTTTTTAGTTGTACGATTCCTGAAACAGCTGCAGGCTACTGCAGGGTGCAGAATAACAATATGTATAGGGTGATACCGAAACAAGGTATAAACAATAATTATAGTTTTGATAACATTCGTTGCATCGCTAAAGTCAATACCGTATACAATGAAAATGTTTAATTTTAGCATCTATATTAACAAAGCATATTTACTTATGTGTAAATCCTTAAAAATAGAAACGTCAACGTCTTTTCGGAGAAAAAGCAGAGTTGGACGATGGGGTGATTTTTTAATCGTTACTGTGTTTATTAACATTCAAATAAATGGGGTTATATTTTTTCAAATCAAATCATCACAAATTAAATATTCGTTAATATTTAAGAAATCAATAGAATAACATGTAAAGAATGTCAGTTTACCAAGATTAAATTAAATAAGAGTTCGTGAAATATCGTCCGACTCTATTGGATGTACATATTTTTTTTTTGATTCTGGCTATATACAGCTTAGGAAAAAAGTATACGAGCCATACGGTACAGTTACTCTTCGTTTCTCTTAATTGTAGCATGTACTGTTAATATTCGTAACACGTCGGAGAGCATCATGAACGGATCGGTTAACATTTACAATAACTTTTAATTATTCAGCTCATTTCTCATTTCATTTACTGCTTGGCTTACGATAACCTACGCTGTTTGGTTTGAAAATTCTGTAGGTGCTCATACAATTTTATTTTCACAATGTCGCTCTTGCTTCACACTAAAGAGGAAAATATACAAATTTTAAAATGGTATGTTGGGGGTAATTTCGTGGACGGGGTAATCAATTTATTTATTAGAGCGTATGCAAAATCGGCCAATTTTACACCATTCGACAATTTTATTAAAATAATGAATAAAAAAAAAGAGTTTTGTATGTCTAGACTTGGCTAATAAATTTCTACACAACAGTTATTTGAAGAATGATAAATTATTTGTTCTACAATGCGGGGAATCTACGTAAATATTGTCTTTATTTAATTAGAGAGAACAATATTCCTCCTCAGTTCAAACATTACAAAACTATAGCTGCTTGATGATCGATAAAAGTAAACAATATCGAACGTAGATGAGGTAGGTAGATAGGTATTATGTAGGCGTTTGTGTTGTACACAAAGTATAGAGATGCCTATACCCTATGGCTCGTATACCTTTTCCCTAACCTATATGTGATTACTTTGGCATAATCTGATATATTGTAAAATACAACTCCGACACTGACAAAACATTTAATAGGAGGGAGGGTAAATATGTTGTGAATTATATATTTAAAAAATAATGAGTAATATACACCTATTCTTGTTGTGTCTTGTAAAATTTAATGTTAATGATAAGATAATGTACAATAAATAGGTCTAATACAGGTACGGTCATTTAAAATTATTTATTCCCAAAGCTCTGCTGACAAATGTTACGATTATTTATAATCACACGTAATTTTTTATTCCCAAAAATATGGTTATTAAATGTACACGCCTTGTATTAGGTTTCACATTATCTGACCACGGTTTAAAGCTACAACTCGAAATCTTAAATACTTATTCAATTTTATGAAATTGATTAGATATATCCCTATATTGTATCGCGAACATTTAAAACGCCATAAGTTTGACAACCAGATTTATTTGTATAGCGAATCCATAAATAAATGGGGCCATGATTCTTTGTTTGATTACACTGATTGTGAAAATTAATTTTAGCACATATAATAATTGATTTTCGTACAGCTGTAAAATAAATGTTTTTTAAAATTTTGCTTGAAGATTTAAATTTTTTTTCTGCAAGAAAGTTACTAAATTGTCCGTAAATTAAATTTTAACATCTATTTATGAGTAATAAATTGTTCACTAAGCAATAGTTTCGAGTAGATTCATAATTCAGTGTGCAAGGAAATTAATAGAATCCAATTTCCTGGTACAAAAAAGCAGGCGTATCATATTCTGTGAAGTAAAAACTAATTTCAGTAAATGTCGGCTAGTTAATCCTAACTAGTATTCAATCATAAAGAATATTCAGTATCATAAATACTGAGGGATTTATATGTATAATAATATTGCTTTTTAATAACGATGAAGTCAACAAAGTTTATCCAAAAGAAAACCTTAATAAATAGTAATTCCGTTTTTTTTTATGGAAGTAGCGATAAAAATTAAATTATTATTACAAGGTGTTCCAATAATATAACACTATTCAATTGATAAAAGCAAACGCGTAGAAGGTATAACTTATATATATATATTCTTTAAACTGTGGTATAACCAACCTCAGGGCACAAGAATATTATTCTGGTGCTCAGGGTCTCAGCTGATTCGGACTTTTGGCTGAGTCGTCCTTGAACGAAAATCGGTTATATCCACAAAGCACATAGAGGTTCCACGTGAATGACCAAGGTCAAAACCGACAACTGACATTTTTTATGCTATTTGCTCCAAACTCTAGATGGGGCTACTGGTGAAATTCTGATTTCTTACTCCATTTTTAAGCTGGGAGAAAAACTTAACCAAAGACTCCAAAGATGTGACATGTATTTATTTATGTTTTTGGTTAGTCTCATTTTTCCGTCTGATTTTAGTGATTTTTTGTTGGCTTTTGCTTTTGGATTCTGTTTATAGTTTCGTCTTATTGTTAGTTATTTGCAATAATTTTGGTGCTACCTGTGGGGTGCTACGTTGAAAACTTCGAGAAAAACTTCATTGATTCACCATGCATCTGCATCATAAAAAAGACAAACGGGTATAACAACTAATTGATAATCAATTTATCACTGGACTAGATTCCGAAATCATTTTTTCACATAAGAGAGTAATACACAAAGGCAGTGGAGCAATACCACCATCTGTATTTGGAAGGAAAATACCTATTTATCATTGAATGAATAGTTAAAAGGATTCACCTTTTAATACAATACCTATATTACATTTGTCCTCGGTTTAAAAGACATTTATAAAATATATTATTTTAGTGTTAATAAAATGTAATATCCTAGTCTCTACTTCACATTGAAATTATTGATAGGTATTTTAAAGATTTGAGATTGTATATCTATTTGCTGCAAGTAAGTATTCGTTAAATATGTATTATTATTTGGATTTATTTTTATCTAATAATATTTATTTAAGTTATTAATAAACATATTTTAAGAATGTTCTATTTTATTATTTATTGATATATCTTATATTTATTTAATAATAATATGCAGAATCAACTCTCCACATCAGACCCCTGCTTATAACAAATTAATTCCTCTTCTGTAACACCCATTTTCAAGAAAGGAAACAAACTAAACTCTAATAACTACCGCCCAATCAGCCTCACACCCATAATCTGTAAAGTTATGGAATCCATAATAACAGAGCACGTTTCTCAGTTTCTCTTAGCGGAAGAAATCATTCCCAAACAGCAACATGGATTTGTAAAAGGGCGATCAACCATGACCAATTTGCTTTGGTGTGTAAATGAGTGGACAGTTTCATTAGACAGGAAAAAACCTATAGACATTATTTACCTGGATTTTGCGAAAGCTTTTGATCGTGTGCCGAAACGAAGATTACTACATAAGTTAGAACACCTTGGTATACGTGGTGATTTACTTAAATGGATCGAGTCATTCTTAACTGATAGAAAGTACTGTGTTAAAGTTGGAAATTCGCATTCACTTGAAAGACCAGTCTTGAGTGGGGTTCCTCAGGGATCAGTTCTGGGTCCACTCTTATTTATAATATATGCCAGTGACCTTCAATTCCATATCAAGTGCAACAATATTTTTTACGCAGATGACACTAAAATATTTAGTGACCCGTCTCTGAACTTCCAACAGCTTCAAGATGACCTTGACTCCATCTATAACTGGTGCTCAGATTGGATGCTACCTCTAAATACAAATAAAAGTGTAGTTCTCCATATTGGTAAAAATAATCCTCGTCATAATTATTTTCTAAACGGTCATACGTTAAATAAAGTTAAATCTTACAATGATCTAGGTGTTATAATTACTGAAAATCTCAGCTGGTCTGAGCACGTTCTTCAAGTGTCAAAAAAGGCGAACACGAAAATGTACTTATTAAAGAAAACATTCGCAAAAGTGTCTTTTCAAAATTCTATCCGGCTGTATAAATTATACATTCGTCCGATTATCGAGTACTGCGGAGCTGTGTGGTGTCCGGAACTAGTGCGGGATAAAAATATTCTTGAAAATGTTCAGCGCCGATCAACCAGACTATTTTTCGGACGTATGAGACCTAATTACGCAGAGAGACTACATATGGCTGAACTACAAACGTTTGAAAATCGCCGTCTGCGGGGTGACATGATAATTTGTTTTCGTATTTTAAAATATAATTTTGGAAATTTAAAATGTATGTTCATCGTGAACAGTGAAAATCGACTACGTGGCCATAAATGGAAGCTGAAAAAAGAACAATTTTTTACGAAAACGAGGCAAAATTTTTTATTTAATCGAATATTCCACACTTGGAATTCTCTACCGGAGAATGTTGTAAATGCTCCATCTGTCAATGTTTTTAAGAACGAACTTGATAATTTTCTATTTTTTAATTAACATTTCATTTGTTTCATTGTTTATTCATCGGTTGTACCTGTTATTGATTTAGTTTTTAGTAATATTGTTTTATATTCAGTTAATATGGGCTTATGGGTCTTATGGCCCCTGCTCTTATCAAATTATAATAATAATAATAATAATAATAATAAATTTGGTATAATCGACCTAAATTATTTTGTAAAATAAAAGTTTCGAACTTACTAGTTCCATACTTTATTTTATAAAATAATTTATGTGGAAATCATTTAAAATTTAATTTAAAACTTCTACCTACTCCTAAAAATTACAATTTGAATTTACCGCCATCTGTCAATTGTCATTTTAGTTCCAGCTCCAAACACAAGGTGGCGCTAATTTGGTTTAAAAGTTTAACATTGGCGTGGGGTCTCTAGAAGATACGTGCTTTGTGGTTATATCGCGTGAATTTAGAAATGGGTAGTAACAAATCCGTAAATGTACTTAACAGTTACGGATTTGCTACTGTCCATCTCTAAATTTCAGTACAACACCGTAACCACCTAGAAATCTGGAGAAGTTATAACCGAACTTCAATTTTCATTCAAGGATGACTCAGCTGAGATCTGTTATCTGTTCATAAATACGGGCGGACCTTGGTGGTGGAAGCACGGAAACTCCAATAGGAAAGTAAACAAAAAATATTGCGTTACATAATTGCAAGCGCTAAGAATTTGCGATAATTTATTTAATAACAATCGTTAATCGAAGGATTGCAGGTGAATTTAAATTTTCGTCTAATTAATTTTACTGCTTCATTACACTATCGGTATAACATAATTTTGACTCAACGCCAGTTTGAACAATTTTAAAAACGGTAAATAAACTGTTTTATTTGAAAATATCTAATTTACCTTTTTCAAAATTTGAACAGGGCGGTTAGTTTTTATGGGACACTCATTAAGTTATTTTTTTTTCAAATACGGACCTGACTTTTTTTCATTTTATTTTTTTTATTTACTCTATCGTTCTGAATACAACCATATATTATGGCGGTTTTCCACTAAACGGACAAAACAAAAGCAAAACACAAACTTGTGTCGAGAAAAACAAAACTGCAACTTTCTCAAACTTTTTAAAAATTGGCGTGTTTTGCGACAGTTGGAGTTTTGTTTCTCGAGTCCTGCTCGAAAGCGGTAACATTAAAAGGTTTTAACGTGTTTTGAAACTCGGAGTCTGTTTACTGGAAACGGTTGTAATGTGTGGTCTAAATTTTATGCCAAATTTGTACCTATAGGTAAGTAAATACCGTATTTTTCTAATAGATAAGTAGTAAAAAGTAATTTATTTTGAAACGCTGGATAAATTTATACAGTATATTTATTAGTAGAATATACGTATATCTGAGTGTCAGAGCCAGACGTTAAGTCCAAATATTGTCTGTCACAAACATCTTTTAAACTACATTTATATGTATTTTCAATTTGGACCTATCTTAAAAAATAAATAGGTATATAAATATAAATAAAATATTGAAAAAAATGTGTTCTGACTTCCTCGCAACTACCAGTGGAAAAGGACTGAAAACAAAAACAAAACTGTAACAAAATGTAGTCCGTTTGATAGAAACAATAGTTTTGGGTTTGTCTCAGTTTTGTTTTTGTTTTTCAAGTTCCAGAAAACACAAACAAAACATAAACTCAACTGTCGGTTTAGTGGAAACCCGTCTTTAAAGTGTTACTTTCAGTACCAATATTTATTCCTTTGTAAGTTTTTCGGGGTCTATAGTGCGAGACACACTGAGAATGCAGTGTGACGTCTTATGAAGAGCGGCGTTGCCAGCTGTCGCTATGCTGGGATCGGCAAAAAAACAGGTCTGGTCTCGGGCAAATTTCGACACGGGTTTAAATTTTATCTCAAAATTTGTATGTCCAATAATAAATAAAAAACTATGAATTTCAAAATTACAAATTTATAAGTTAACAAATAATAAACAAATTTAACGCAATAAATAAGTCATTGAAAGTCACCGTCGAGGTTTGAAATCTAACTCTTAGAACTATCGCTAAAAATTACTCTTATAATAAGTTCATCAACGTTGTCTTGGAGATTTTCAGCAACCCTCACTTCTTTTTTCGTTTTTTTTCTGATATGTGCAACGCAATTACGCTAATTTTGTTCCGTGACAATAAATGAACATCCGCGTCTTGAATTCAAAGTTGTTCATAGCAATATAGCACTTTTCCTGATCCCATACCATCTCGATCGGGTTAAGCTCGCAATGATACGGTGGTAAGCGTAAAACAGTTACCCTGTCTTTTGCAACTATTTCCTCAATCTTATATTTGTCGTATTGGTCTCTGTATGCGTTGACAACTTCAAGCAGCTCAGATTTTAAATAGGAGTCGCAAAGAAAATGTTTCTTCTAATAACCAATTTTTCATTTCGGGTTTGTTCCATGAGGTAGCTGGAAAACTAAATTTACGGGAATGATACGAAGTATTATCCATAACAACAACGTTCTTTCGTCCATTTTTGGGTTAGCGACTTCTCAAACTATTGCTCAAAATAGTCGGCGTTCATTTCGTCACGATAATCGCCATCGTTTTTCTTTATTAAGAAAACACGTGTGGCGCCAGGTAAAAATCCACCTTCATATCCTTCACGAATAGGGTTGCCAGATTTACGAAAGTGAAAAGCATGACAACCGTGACGACAGAGCACCAGGTTCAAATATTTTATATAATTAGGTCCATTAATTGTGAAATTTCTAAAAAAAGGCCTCGCCTTGTATTTTTTGTAAACTAGGGTCCTTTAGCCGATGTTTACTAAAAAAAAAAAAAAACGATCTTTGCCTTATATTTTTGTAAAAATCCAGTTCCTCCTTTTTATATTGGGACATTTTCGTACTGTGGCGTTGAGCGTACAAGCAAGTCAAAAAGCGTGAAAAATACGCCAAAAGCGTGAAAATTACGCCAAAAGCGTGACATCTGGCAACCCTATGCATGAACAATAACGAAACATGGACTTCTTTGTGTAGGTGCTTTGAAGCCTGTGGTTAAACCCTTTATAAAAGCATCTTTAGGTTTTTTTTATGGTATCACACCGTTTGACCCACGTTGACCCAAGTATTATCTAAATAGATAATCAATATCAATCTACATAGAGAACTATGGTGAATTCTCATTCCCTCGAATATTATAAATTGCATTTAAAGCTGGCGGCATGTTAAAAAAATCATTGTGCACAATAATTCCTCTCAATAAGATCTTAAAACCCTCTTCATATGTATATTCGCGAGAATTTGACTGACTTATCCGCTTTTTAATACTTGCAGGAGATTTCAATTCGACATTGTTTTGTTCCTCCTCTTTATTAATGGTATAGTGTTTTCAATTACCCCACTGATTTTGGAAGCACGACTTACCACTCAATTTATCGTCATTGACTAAATAACAAATCTTATTAAAAATCACAATTTTTTCACTCACGAACATTTGTCCGCGTTTGAATTTCTCCATGTTGCAGGTAAGAAATCACAACTGGACCAACCCCAAAAAAAAGTTATTTAGTAATTAAATGTGAAAGTTTTGACAAATATATAAAAAATCATGGGCTTTAAATATGGTTGTACAATATTAATTCTTGGGTTAGCGCCACATTAGGCAGAAAATCAGGCGCCGAAATTGATAAATTCAAATGCTAGGCGTTTCAACCGATCTTTTCAGCTCAATATAGCGAGTTAATGAATTGCTCGTAAGAGATTATAGGATTTGTCTGCAGCAGATGTTCTGCTGCTGAAGATCGGCGGCTGAACGTCTGCCTAATGTGGCGCTAGCTTACTAAAAAAGATTTCATTTGGATTTTCGGTTTTTATGTAAAATTTTTTTTAGCACTGTTTGATTAAGATACGTTATCGTTAAAGGAACTAGGTAAAAAATACATATTGTCTTTAATTTAATCTACCATCATATGTTCCAGAGGTCGCGGGTTCGAGCCCTCCCAAAGCAGTTTTTTTTTATTTTTCAATTTTCTTTGGTTTGTTAGCGCACCTAGATTTCTCCCCGAATTCTTTAGCATTTGTTTCGGCAATTTAAACCGACAAATTTTCATATTAAACCTTCAGTTTATTAATTATTTTCAATCATTTAATATGTCTATTATTTAGTTTTTTTTTTCACTTTTACAGATACAATTTAGGTAATTAAATAAACTCATTGTTATAAAAACTAATTTTTTTTAGATACATTTGAATAGAAATTATTGAATTAATTGAACTAGGGTATAAAAATTAAATCTAGGGTCCATCACTCTAATTATTTATTTTTAGGTTATATTAGGAACAAAAGCACATGCTCTAAAAAAAGCTATGGAGGTTGAAATGACCCCCTTAAATTATATTTGATTCATATGACCACGGAAACAAATAATAGCTTCAAGGCCACGTGAATTATATTCTTTTACAGTTATGGCTATGAAGACTAGAGATAAGGAGGCGAATCGGCATGCTCAAAATACGGTCCCAAAAATCAAACGTCAATTGAGATTTTATAATTAACCACATGGGCGCTGGTACTGTTTACGTAGTTCAAAATACATGGCTTCTTATGGGAATTATACATAATTTTGTCAAAATAATAAAAATAAACTTGTTTATAGCTAAATAAAGCACAGAACATACTGTTGTATTTATTTCTAAATAAGTCTTACATATTTTAATTGATATGTACATGATTTACTATTTATTCCTATTTAAGTAAAATTACTTAAATAGGAATAAATAGTAAATCATGTATCAATTAAAATATGTAAGACTTATTTAGAAATAAAATGCCCATTTTTTCAATTTTATTCAAGATTTCAAAAAGAGTTTCTTGATGAACTGGGTTTTTTGAAAAAAACCTCTAAGATAGCCGATTCCAGCATTGATATTAAAGAAATAAGAGAATGAGAAGGGTATATTAAAAACCCTTTACTTATTAACGTAATTAATTGCTCTTTAGACTGAGGCTCAATACTTTTTAATTGTCGAATGCAAGTTTCACATTTTGTAAATCTGGTAGCTTTTCTTGCAATGTATCCAGAAACGTAAGATAAAATAACTGGAGAGGTTTTTGTAATATTGTAGTCATGATCTTTTAAATTAGGAGGTTTTCGTTTTTTCCTAATACTGAACAAGTATAAAGGGAGATTCGGGAATATACATGGTATTGCTTCATTCTTTAATCTCGGCCTTTCCCTTTTTATTTTGTTAACAGTACCATTAGTTAAAATAGTCTCATCAAATTTTAAAATATCATCTTCTAAAAAGTGTAGCTCGCAAACAGAATCATAACTAGACAGTACTTTATCAGCCTTAGGAATCACATGCTGCCATTGTTCTAAACGTTTAGAATCCTATAAAAAATATTTGCAATGACTAAATTAGAGTTCAATAAAGAAAAATAACAGTAGTAACTCTTCATCTAACATCAAAAAACATAAAAAAAGCAAATTTTCTTTTCTAGTAAGTTAAATTTAATATGTAATTATTGTTGTTTGTAAGTCAGGATTTATAACTTTATTATTTTTTATTATAGAATTTTGTAATTAAATAAACTACACTCCGTAAGATACGGGTTGTGACTATTTTACAATAACTATATATTATTTAGAAATAAATACATTATTTTACTTACATTGGGAGCTTTAAAAAGACTTGGATTTCTTTAATTTTATATCGGATTTATCCCGTTTTGCAACCCGGAACGAAGCAAATCCTGCTTTGTCGTTTTTTGTTACTCATTGTTACTTGTAGTCAGGTTCTTTATTTCAGCTTATTTTTATTATTTTCACAAAATTTTACAAAAATCACTTTAGTACTGTCTTCCATTGCTTACGAACGTATTGTTTATCAAAATGGCGCATTAAAAAAGTCCATACAACTTCGAAAAATGCGAATCTTTTATTGTATCGAATACGTTGTAGTTTTATTTGTTGGTTCATTATTAGATATTTTATATATTTACGTAGTTTCATAGGTAATATTATATGTTTATCGTTTGTTTTCTTACTTTTTGTACTCTCATCACACCGGCCACATTATAGTTTTATTATTAGGGGTGATTGGTTGGGATTGAGTACGAAGGTGAAAAAGAAAGGTCCTTTATTTCTCATAAAGTCAATTTATGGGCCAATAGTACCTTCCTTTTTCACCTTGGTACTCTATAATTTTATTGGTTTTTAGAAACTATTGAGGTTATACCGTTCGTTAAAATTTTTTTAATTGCGCCTTTTTCTTACAAACATTTCAATGCAATAAGTGAACAAAATTGTAGTACATTAAAAAAAAAAATTAATATTCACTAATAAAAAGGTACAAAGCAAGCTCCGAAAGCTTTACAAATAAGTATAAATGAAACCGTTCTTTATTGAAATAACACCCAAGCCCCAAGAAAATTACAAATGAAAAAACTAATTAGGGTGTAAGAATTATAAAATATAAGAATTCTTAATAATTTATGGTAGATTCAAGAATTACGATTATTTATTCGCTCCGTGCGAAGTCATGGAAAGGGAAGCAAAAGCGATACTAGCGCTAGCTGCGGATAATTCGTGCATTTTAGGGCGATATTTTGTAATTTTGGCATATCAAATACACGTATACATTTTACTTTTTTCCAAAAAAAGTAGGTAAAAACAACACAATAAGCAACCGGAGTTGCTGTGTTGAAAATTGTACAAATACTAGCAAAAAAACAGTGAAACTTATATAAAAAATTTCAGTAGCAAAGTGGAAATTAAATCAAAGAAATAAATGGATAGATATACAATAAGAAGAAAAATTACCTTTATTTTTGTAATAATAACCATAATGATGCAAATAATAGACATCAGAAACTTGAAAGGTTTTAAATAAACAATAAATTATCATTTTACCATGTTCTTTAATATCCCTTATTCTTAAATGTTCGTTCAGCAAGGACTAGATTTCAAGATTTCTGCCTTTGATTATTATATGTGATTGGAACGCAATTTTGTAACTTACTGATGGGAAATCAGTTTTAATCATTCATTCTATGTTTTCTTTCGAACAAAAATGAAAATATAAGTATTGATCCTTTTTTTTATACATTTTAACTTCACGCTATTATTAAATGGTATTTTTTTATTTTGACAGAATAGACTAATTCTTCAATGAAAACTTATTAGACTTAGGCAACTTCTCATACATTTTCCAGTAAATACTGTTGCCTGCCTATATTTTATTATTGATTTTTATCGATTATACATAATTTTCTTTAATTTAAGCGATAAAAATATATAATAATAATAAATTAATGTTTTACTTGTTTTACAAATCCATATACTTTTATTAAAACTACCATATATACTTTTTAATTACGAATTCTATTAAAAGTTGCATTTGTCAGTGTACGCAGAAATAGTCCATTAGTATCAAAACGAATTGGCGTTGCTGTCGCGCACGGAGCGAATAGAAGGAGATTGAAAGCACCGCGCGTTGTTCTTCTTTGCATGTTCCTAATGGCCATGCATCAACTCTGTTCTTTCATACATATTTTGAACTGGTTTTTTATTTCTTAAGAACGTTAGGGATTTTTTTATATTTATTGGTAAAATGTTCATGTTTACATGTAAATTCAATCAATTGTTGATTTGGTTTCATTAAGTTTAATTTTTCATTTTTGGTCCAATCGTATATGGTATTACAAGTTTTCTATAATAGTCGGATATAAATAATCTCGTATTGCCCTGTTGTAAGCAAAACTGTGTCCATAGCATAGTTTTCATTTTCACTTGTTCAAAGTTTGGTATGTCACTGGTGTATATAGCACCTACAAGACAAGCTCAAGAACACAGTCTTCTGATACTTCTGCTTGTACGTTTTCAACAGTCTACTGTATATATTCGAGGTAAGGATTTCTATAAGTTATCTGGTAGCATTTTATTTAACTTATGAGTTAAATCGAAATCTTCCTTCATGCGTTGCACCATATACAGTGAAAATTCCAGCAATGTCTCCATCATGAGTCGGGTCTCGATGGCCAACGCAAGACTCTAGGCATGGTAAAGGTAGAAGACAGTCCGCTTCAGGCGATCACATGACAATAAACTCTGAAGCCTCTTAATTTAAGAGATACAATTATGAACAGTTTCGAATGGAAACCATTTTGTACATGTAAGGGATTTTACCACGATGCGCTGTTATCAGACGCCTCAAGAAAAAAAAATTAGTTATGTGATTCCAAGATTTGTTATAAAAAAAAATAAATAGATAAATTCAACATTTTTTTTAGTTTTGCTTCACAGAAGAATGAAGTGTGTCTCTATATTAGCGACTATGTTTTTCCGCAGATAATATGAAAACAAATGCTTTTAGTATAAATTGATTGTTTACAACTTGCATAATAAATGTGCTAGATATTTTGAGGTAAAATAAATTATCAGATAACACTACATTTTAGATAGATGCAACATTTATTTGGCATATATTTTCTAATATACCAGTATGTCGAATTTTTTGAAGTACTATGATGCATGACTGCTAATCTATATAAAAAAAGAAATAGAAATATACGAGCCCCGTCCCGCCTTAATTGACACACTTCTCAAATGTTTAGTGACTGACACTTTACGAGAAGAAATCATAAATGATAAAAGCTTTATTTTTCATCAAACAATTTGTCAACTATTTAAATTAGTTTATAATTTATTTTAATTACCAAACCAATAATAATAATAATTGGGGTGGGTGGCTCAGTGGTAGAGTCTCTGCCTGTGGATCCAAGGGTCCCAGGTTCGAATTCTAGCGTTGGCCGGGATTTTTTTAATTTTAATTTAATTATTTAATATTAATTCTGATGCCTTGGTAGGATTCCCCACTCGACCATTCACTGTTGGGTTCTAATTAACAGTGCTGTTCCTAAAGTGGCACTGGGAAACAGTAACAAAGCCTACACATAATACGAGGCTAATGGCCTTAGTAGTCGATGCCGATGACACCAAATTAAAAAAAAAATAATAATTATAGTGTGTTCATGATTGGACTTAACTATACTTGTAAAAATATTTATTCATTTAGTCATTCTTCATCATTTAATTTGCTTGTTAAATAAATACGATTTACGTTGAGAAACTTTTGTTGTAGAGGGTGCGCAAAAAATAAAATAATTGTAAATTTGCGAAATTAAATTTTTTTGGAAGCACTTTAATAAAAAACTTCATTTGACTTTTCCGTTGGCGTCTTGGCCGCGAAGGGATCTAAACTGCCCATGTAAAAATAAAAGATCTTTAAAACACTTTAAATCATTTATTTGACATTTGAGGATGACAGCAATATAGAAAAAAATGTTGTGGTTGACATACATGGAAATCTATTGAAATTGTTACATTCAGTACCCATATCGCAGTGCAAACAAAAAAAACTCCATAAGAAATGTATTGCATTTTAAAAACACTGATATTTAAAGCTTTAAAGATAAACCGAAAACTTTGAAGTCTGTTTAAAATAGGGTTCTCGGTTTGAAAGAAATTAAAGTTGTCGTGCGAAACCGTCCCTGTTCTCTATTTACGTTTACGCGACATAGAGTCTGGCGTTGGCTATCGCTACCCGTCCACCTCGAAGACTCGAGAGTCGAGACATTGCTGGAATTATCTCTGTATGTGGTCCGACGCGTGGAGGAAGATTTCGAGATTATTCTACACAGGATTGGCTCTTTCTAGACTTACAATTTTATATATAAGTGAATTCTTTCGCCTTTAGTATAAGTTTCAATATAAATGTTGTCAAATAAAGATAAATTTTAAAATAAATAAATAAATTAAAAGCGTGAATTAAAATAGTGCTTAAGTATTTAAATAAACTGTTTTAAATAAATAAACTATTTTTTAATTAAACAATCGTTACATAGTTAATTAAGTCTAAACCGCAAGTCGTGCCAGCGCTACGTACACGTTTTTTTTGCATTTTCAGACTTTGAGTGTTCGGAAACGTGACGAAGTGTAAAAAAGTTAGGGTTAGAACATTTTTTTGTCGGCTCGAATGCAATATCGAGGCCCCATTGGTAGGGGGCTTCAGTAAAATTAATCAACGATACCATTTTTTTAGTTGCCACGTCACGTCATGCATTGTCCAGGATTGTTAAAATAAAGAACATAGACGTAGTTATTGTTCTATTTCACTCTTTCTACAATAGACATAAAGATGGAAATAATAGAAAAATAAAAGTAGACATTTGACAACAAAATTTAAGTTCTTTGAATTTATTGTTACACGTCAAGAGACATACAGGACACATTTGTAAATTTTAACAATCATTTATTCGCCCTCCTGTAAAATTTTGCTAAAGTACTTTATAAATAACAATAAAGTTTTCTATAGATCGTTTAAAAAAGTTACTATTAAAGCTCATTATAAGAAATGTTTAGTGCTCTAGTTTCTTGCTATTTATACGGCTATTAAGTAATAATATATAAAATGTTAACCAATTAAATTAATAATTGACATATCAATTTAATCAAATAAGATGTTCTAAATATAATGAGAGTTTATACAACGAAGATTTTAAAGAACAAGAAAAAAATTGTTTTTCCATAATTCCACTATTCCATTATTAATGTGGGTTAAACCTTGTCCTTTTTTTTTTTAGCAACGTTTTCCTGCTAAAAAGATCATTTAAATTACCCATCAATTAAAATTACTTGACCTTAATAATCACCTCTAATTTATTAAAAAAAAAATTGTATATTAAAATTTTCCCGTTTTTACTTCACTTTTATGAAGGCTGGAGGACTACGATCAATAAAAAGTGTCTATCAAAATTCAATTAAGCATATATCTAAATATAGAGATATTTAATCAGTAAGTTCCTTATCTCCGCTTTTCAATTTCGCGGTTATGAGAGGGATTAATATTGTTGTCTGATGATGAGACAAATCTGTTTAATGAGTGTAGATTTCAACTTGTTGTATAATATGTAGTATATAAAAAGATATACGCAGTTAACTTGTAAATATTAAAGGCCAATAGTAACCAAGGAAAAGGTTCTATTAAAATTGAAGTACCTATGTGATAACATACATTACACATTATTTTTAATAAACAGTGGAAGGTTAGAATAAATTCGATAAAATCTTTATTGGCCAAGTAAAAAAAATAATAAGTAGATTTTGGTTTTTAGATGTGTATATTTTTGTAGCCAAATTGTAAAACAAGCCGTTTTATAAAATGTGCGGCCAGATTGTCAAATTTTTGTTTAACGTTCATTATTTTTCTATCTGGCTAGTCAGATTGTAAAACGCCTAGGTGTTTTATAAAACGACGTTCAACACGGGGCTAGATTGCCAAATGTTTGAGATTATCTTCTGCTTGACTTTCTGGCGGGTGAAATATTTCAGTCGTTTTGTAAAATACAAATTTTATTTAAAGTTAAGGCAGTCAACATTTTTATTAATAGATTTATTGGGTCACCATGTGAATTAAAACAATGTAACGAGAATATTTTACATATTTTTTATACTTAAATAAAACATTTGCTAAGCTTAAAAGAAACAATATTTATTAGAACATGGACCACTGAATAGTGGCATTTTTCCTGTGCCTTGAAACAAAAGCATTTGTTTGTACAGCATTGAACTTTACTAGGTTTGCACTGACATTTTTTAAACCCTTGTCCCCCAAATTGAGAAACGTAATACTGTTATTTTCTGGTGCGACGAATGGATTTAAGTTTGAAGTATTAAGATGGTCCCTAGAAAGCCATTCAATTTACTTTTTGTGATTTGGACGATTTGGTGAGCTGCACGTTTTTGACCTATTGTGCACTGTGTTTTCCGAGATTTTTATTACTTTTTCAAAGATACACTTCCCTTCAGTTTTATCACTTACTGCGGAATAACACATTGTACACGTAGTTTGTTCTTTATCAGATGATTTTGTTTTAATTTGCTGCAATTGAAAAATTTTCACTTGCTGATTTATTATTTGTATTTCAGAAATGCTACTTTCCGTAGGATTATCATCATCTTTCACATTTTCCTGTTCTATTGGTATCTCTTCAAAAAATAACCTGCCCATGACTATTTTTTTCTTCGCTGCCAT
This sequence comes from Psylliodes chrysocephalus, assembly GCA_927349885.1. NCBI lineage: Eukaryota > Metazoa > Arthropoda > Insecta > Coleoptera > Chrysomelidae > Psylliodes > Psylliodes chrysocephalus. Next base: position 47,328,972 of record OV651813.1, read on the forward strand.
CAATAGTTTCCTGTAGGACAACTGGAATATCATCAAGATTATAAAGCTCTTCGGTCCCATTTTGATTATTGTTTACAAATTGATTTTCCTCGATGACATTGCTTATTAAAGCCTCCAAATCATCTGCAGTCGAAACACTTTCAATTGTTTTATGTGGTTAACTACTTGAGTAAAGACCAACTTAAAAATCTGATGTGTCCAACACATGACTTTCCTATCTAGTTATTATAGGCATTTTCCGGTTATTTTGTACAACCTATTGCAGCATCTCTATAAATGTTTAGAGGATAAACTAAATATATACATTTTCCACATACTTGTACAACCTATTGCAGCATCTCTATAAATGTTTAGAGGATAAACTAAATATATACATTTTCCACATACATCTACCTCGAAACATTTTTCTATAGATATTCATTGAAAACGAAAATACAGAAAAATTTAAATTTAGCACTTTTCCATTACGGTCCATTTTAGAAAAATCATATATAAACAAAAATTATAGAAATCGATATCGCAAACAACTTTTAGTTCAACAATTTTCATAAAACTCAGAATTTTGCACATTTTGTCAAATTTCTCGAATACGGACCATTTCAGGAAATTTTGACATAGAACAAAAATTATAGATAATAATATTAGAAGTAACTTTTATTTGAACAATTTTCTTCTCCAAACATAAATAACAGATATATTCCATAAAATATAAAAACGGCCTCCCATAAAGTACCCCCCCCAGATGTTCCGACTTTGTCCAAAATCTAATCATTTCACGTCAGGCCGAAATAAACCTTAAGTTTAAAATTTAATGTTTTTTCCTTTATCCGTTTTTGAGTTTTCTTCAAATTTCGAAATTTACACATTTTCTCAAATATCTCGAATACGGTCCATTTTAGAGAAATTATGTATAGGACAAAAATTATAGAAAATTATATTACAAACAACTTTTATTTGAACAATTTTTATAAAAAATTATTTTTTTTACATTTTCTCAAATTTCTCGAATACGGACCATTTTAGGAAAATTTTGCATAAAACAAAAATTATAGATAATTATATTAGAAGTAACTTTTATTTGAAGAATTTTCTTCTCCAAACGTAAATAACAGATATATTCCATAAAATATAAAAATGACCACCTATAAAGTACCCCCCCAGATGTTCCGACTCTGCCCAAAATCTAATCAGCTCATTGGACGCTGAAACAAAGCTTAAGTTTAAAATTTGGTGTTTTTTTGTGTATCGGTTCATGAGTTATGCGTTATACAGACACACACACACACGCGCACGCACGCACGCACGCACGCACGCACGCACGCACGCACGCACGCACGCACCCACACACACACACACACACACACACACACACACACACACACACACACACACACACACACACACACACACACACACACACACACACACACACACACACACACACACACACACACACACACACACACACACACACACACACACACACACACACACACACACACACACACACACACACACACACACACACACACACACACACACACACACACACACACACACACACACACACACACACACACACACACACACACACACACACACACACACACACACACACACACACACACACACACACACACACACACACACACACACACACACACACACACACACACACACACACACACACACACACACACACACACACACACACACACACACACACACACACACACACACACACACACACACACACACACACACACACACACACACACACACACACACACACACACACACACACACACACACACACACACACACACACACACACACACACACACACACACACACACACACACACACACACACACACACACACACACACACACACACACACACACACACACACACACACACACACACACACAGACAGACATCATCGCGAAAATAGTCAAAACGGATTCAGGGGACCTCAAAACGTAAAAATCCGTCGAAAACTCGAGGTCGAAAAAAATCATGATTCCTATACTTTCCTTATATCTGTATACAGATAGGAAAGTAAAAATCCACACCAAATAATGCTTAATAAGGGGATCTCCCGATGATCCTATGAAACGAAGAGTTCTTATGCCACTGCACGAAATAGCAACTAAGAAACCAATTTTGAGTATTATTATTATGAAGCCAAGCTCTCAATATGTTCTCAATATCCTAATTTCCTCTTTCAACATTTCCTTGATTCTGGGACGACCATTTTGGCATCATCTCTTTAATTATATGATTGACGAATTGACGACCATTGTCATTTTGTAAAATTTTCGAAGCTCATGAGCAATTTCTTCTTTAGTGGTCTTAGGTCTTAGATAAATAAATTTCGTGAGGCGATCTTGATAGTTAAGTAACCATTTAAATTATCTGTCCGGAGTTGACTATAAATCAATAAGATCAACCTGTCGCGATGATTTCAATCTTTGGAGAAAATAGGCTTTACTACTAGTCATTTTTGGGAGTGACCTTATTTTTCAGCACATCGAGTTCAGCACTTCACAAGTATTTCAATAGGTGTACGGGGATTTGGAATTAACGCAGATTTCATTTTGTCTCTACCTTCATGTCCCGTGGATATATGACATACCATAAGCCTATCATACAATTCTTCATAAAGTACTACAAATAGTATCGGATCGTTGTCAGTCAAACGATTTTTAATTGCGTTTTTAAGTAGTGATGCCGCGAGACAAACTCTCTCGTCTCGTAGGGCGAGAGAAAACTGTTCTCTCGTCTCGACGAGAAGGCGCTTCTATCGCTCGAGAGAGCCTTTCTCTCGGCTTGTCTCGTTTCTCTCGTGATAAAACAATATCAAATATAAATTTGAAAAAGACGAAACATAAAAAAACGGTAAAATTTGTAAGACAAAAACAAAGAATTTTTCAAGTAATTTGCGCATTAGTACCCAAATTTGGCAATAAGATACACTTATGTCTCTCTGTCCGTCTGTCACAGTCGTTTTACAATTGAAATTTGAAATAATAAGTGGCCCAGATTAGACGTTTACTAAAAACGAAAATACTTTGTTTTGTAAGTCAGTTGGGGAGGGGGGAAGAGGTTAAATTGGAAATTAGAATTTTTCTAATGCAATTCTGCGATGTCAAATGAAAGCATTTTGTAGTATGTTTTCAAAATGCAAGAAGATAGAGACATAAAACAAAAACGATGTGAAATTAGAAAAACATGATATTTTTGTTATAATGAGATGCACTTTATTTGAGACGTAAAATAGAGGGCGTTACTATATTTAAATTTTCTAATGTAAAGTCATGTAATACCTCATTTGAAATATATTTTGACTATATTTACGTCCAAGCAAACAGTTTTTAATTTTTTTTGTTTTTACAAAAATTACATTCTTGATAATCCTCGTGTGCCGCAATAATCCTAGAAATATTAGATAATGTTAGAAGATAATTTTTTAATAAGCTTATTTTTGCTAAGAAGTTATGAAAAATTTAATACGTCAAGTGGTTTTTAAATCACCTTTGATATTCTTAATTTATTTATTTTAGTAAATATAAGAAGCGTTTCCTTAGTAATAAACAATAATTGTTAATAAGAGAGTTATTAAGAATGTAACTTATTAGTAAAGGCCCAGAACATGTCTGTATAAGAACAAAGTACCAGCTACAAAAAATTGATTTGTGCAGTGTTAAATCCTTTTAACAGTAAAAAATTACTTAAATTTATAAAAAATACTGACATTTACTCTGTACTAGCCAAAATGTTAATTATCCATTGTATATTATTGTAAAAAACAGCATTTATAAGGTATTATACCTCCGGTAATGATCCTTTGAGGTTGAAGCGGTAAATAAAAAAGAATTTAACCTACTTTATGAATTTATTTAATGCAATTTCTGTAAAAACATAAATCTGTTGTACAAATATAGAAAATAATATCTTTCAAATGAGGTATCACATGACCCTATTTTCCATTAGAAAATGTAAAGCTAGAAACTCCCTCTATCTTACGTGTCTCAAGTAAAGTGCATATCGTTATAACAAAAATATAATATCTCTTGAGTTTTACCTCGTTTTTGTTTTGTCATCATCTTTTTTTATTTAGAAGTTAAAATAGAGGAGGGTACAATTTTCGTTCTCACTGTATATAAAACATCTCGAAATCTAATATGTTAAAATTTTAAGTTACGATAAGCAATTGAAAATTTTAAATAAGCAAAGAAAAAATTGTTCGAGAGAGCTCGAAAGAAACGAGAAATTATCGTCGAGAGATGACAGTCTCGAATCTGTTCACGAGAGAAAATGTCTCTCTCGTCTCGTTCGAGACGAGAATCTCTCGTCTCGCGGCATCACTATTTTTAAGTCCACCTATTTCAAATGTGTAATATTTTATTTAAGCATGTTTCGTTTAATCGTCTTATTTTTAATCAAAGAATCTTCAGTTGTTTTATGTCCCATTCTTAATGATTATTTAAAATGTAGCTCATAAATAAAATAATTAGAATCAAACAATAATGTACATAATGACAAAATACAAATAAAAACAGATTAAAATTGAGCAAACATATATCTACTCATCTATATCATAATGAGTAAAATGTTTTCTTAAAAAAAAAAAAAAATTGCAATGCCACTGTTATTAATATGACTGGGTAATTTATTGTTTAATCTAGGACCCAAACAGTTTGGTGATCCAAAAAGTAGTTTGACACCTACTAAAACGGACCAAATAATTTTCTTTTTGTAGAATAATTTGAAAATTCGGAAACATCTCAAAAATCCCCCTACGAATTATTAAGGCCATCCGCGAACCCCAAAGATGAAAACACTACTTGGAGATTTGAAAAAAAAAAAAAAGTTTTTATTAAACATAGGTAACTAACTGTTGTTCTTTCCACTTTTCAATTTTTAGATTTTCGATTTCCCATTTTCGATTTTCGATTGTTTGATTTATCGATTTTTAGATCTAGAAAATATCGTTATGAAAAGTATCGCCTATCTTTAGTTATCTACCGGAATGTGCCAGAATTACAAAAGCGTGAATTATCATAATTCACTCCGTGATATATGGGTACTATATGCTTTTAGTAAGGAGGTAGAATATTGATTTATTATTAAGTGGTCGTGGACAAATATTTTTTTAAACGTCTTTTAAATAATTTTATTTGAGTGTTTACTTACTGTAAGTGAAAGTGATAGATAAGTGAGATATTAGAACCAAAAAGGTAAATGGCTCAAATATTATTTTTACATGGACAAGCTTAAGAGGTAAAGATCCAAAACATTTTTACAGGCAAGTTTAAAGGGTCAAATTCTTTTACATGAGCAGACTTGCGGGGTAAAGGGGTCAAATATTTTTACTTGTAGTGTTAAAGTGGCCATCTATTTTGATATGGGAAGGTTTAAAGGAAAAAGGCCGCAAATATTTTTACATGGCCAAGTTTAAGGTATAAAAGGTTAAAGGAATAAAGGGATGAAATGATACTTAAAACCAGGGCAATATAAAGATTATCTACGTGATTTAGCCTAAGTAACAATGTTTCACAAACCTGAAAATTCAACGTCTAAATAATTCTAATCGATATTCGGTCTTTCGTTCAAAATCAAATAGTTTTTAGTTTCTTTAATGCTATGATTTTACCCGTGTGGCCTCACGATGGATAAGGTGGGAGCCACCAATTTAGCGCCTTTCAAATTTTATTGAAAAAATAAGAAACAATTTTCAAACGCACATTATCCTAGGTCCATTTTGAGCAAATTTTACTTACTCTATTTTTTACAATTTTTTTTTGTAAAAAGTATTACTCCGGAAATTAGTGCCTCATTAATTCTGTAGTCTGTAGTCAATTTCAATCAATGGAAAGTGACTTTACCAACTCAATATTCTATTCCTTTATGCCTGTTCATCCAATCAAACTTTGCATGTTTTTCTATAGATTGAAACATGCAAAATTTTCAATGAAATCATCATTTGTCCATATGACCAATCACTGCTGGTTTTCCAGTTCACTGACATTTTCGTTAGGTTTACGAACTTCTGACCAAACGGTCGTTTAAAATCAACTAATAATTTATGTGGTATGTACAATATGTAGGCTGTAATCAATAGATATATGTTTAAATATTAGTTCATAAATGTGATCAGTAATCTTTAATACATATATATTATATATGGCAAATTATACAGAATAATTTGTTTCCCGTTTTGTTTTCACATCGATTTTTTTCCCTAATACGGTGCGCCATGCACCATGCAGTAAATATTTGATCAAATTAGTAAATTACTAGTTACATCCGGAATTTAGGTTGGGAAATTGACAGTATTTATATTAATGTAAATAAAGGAAAATGTTAAATGATGGACTTATTATGGTAAGAGTTCACGTGTTTTTTACGTGCACTCAGTTGTGCATACATGTTTGGATACAACTTATGAATGTTATGCATATATGTATAATCAGATTGAAGCTATTAAGGTAGGTATTACCTACTGATTACAATGTTTTTTTTTTATGCAATTAATTTACATACGCCCAAGAAGTGATACGAGTATATTTTCATTATTTTATATGCGATTTAAAATCATAGTAACCATAATAGATACTCGTAGTTGAAAGGATTCAAAAGTAAATAAATACAGACGCAGAGAGAATGTGTAAGACAAAAACTACATTTTTTCAATTTGAAAATTACACAATAATAATGCTATTTGATTTATTTATATTTAGTCTACTTATATTTTTGACTTTAATATGTGTTGAATAAATTGTCTCAATCACGAACAAGTATAACAATGTAATAGTAACAGTGATTTAATTGTTTATTGCATATGTATTTGATAAATATTGTTTTATTGTAACTTATAATATTAGTTTGTCATTTTGTCGTTGTCGTGTAGAAACTATAGAAATCAATTTACTTATGTTCTCAAATACACCTATCAATCATTTAAGTGCCAGTGTGTCCAAACTCCATTCAATATAAAGTTAATAGTAAATTTGAGAGATAAATAAGTATAATTTCTAGTCATGTCAGTCAATTTCACCGATTTTTTCCTGTACCTGCAATAATATGTGACACTTTAAGTTTTATCTTTCTCATATACAAACCCATTCTACTTCTACGTGTGAAAGTATATTATTAGTTATTACGACAGGTCCAATAAAAATACACAATAAACGATTTACCGAGACGTATGTATTTTCTTGTCTTCATCATGGTCGAGTTAGGTATTGTTCAATCATTAGACTCACAACTTTAAAATTCTTAAAATTATTGATGACTGGTATTATATTAATTTACAAGATAATCAATCGACTACTTACATAATCTATCAGGGGGTTTAAGGAAAATGTCAGACATGCTTAAATACACTTTAAGAACAAATCGGGGGGTGATTTGGCTCAGTGGTTAGAGACATGACTCTGAGATCGGAAGGTCTCAGGTTCGAATCCCACCGATGGCAGGAATTTTTATTTAATTAAAAAAAATTAAATATTAATTCTAATGCATAGGTAGGATTCCCCACTCGGCCATTCACTGTTGGGTTCTAATTAACAGTGCTGTTCCTAAAGTGGCGCTGGAAACAGTAACAAAGCCTAGCTAATGGCCGTAGTAGTCGACGCCGATGACACCAAATTAAAAAAAAAAGAACTAATCATACTAGTACACTTGAAAATAAACATTTGTTGAAGAGCTAGAAAGTATAATAATCTACCTCTTATTTTAAAAACTACTTAATATTAGAGTTTTCACAAAAGGATAAAGAACTATTTATTTTCAAGCCTAAACTTTGTTTTCTCTCTCTCTTATTGTATGTACTCGTACATTTATAATTTATTTAATTTATTTTAGATTCAATTTGACAAACAGTGGAATTTCAATTTTAAATCGAAAATATATCATGTTATTGGTGTGAAGAAAATAGACGATTTGTCCTCAATTTGTTGGAGTACTTTACCAAGGAGAAAAAAATTGATACAATTTTCATCTATGCATGAATGAGTTGCAGATGCTTTAAAAATCCGTAATCGGAGTGTTACACGTTAAAAAAAAAGATAAAAGAGCAATAACAACGCCAGGATCAGGTTTCTCCATTGATTCATTTGTGCAGTGAACACCCAGTTACATTTCATAAAAACACATTATTTTAAAATAAATAACAAAAATATAAATTCAATTTTAATAATTTCATTGTTTTCATACGCGTAATCTCTATTTTGGGTATTCTATTGCGCTCTGGGTAATCGCCTCTCCGTGGCGCACTATTAAAAGTGAGCCCGAGGGAGCGAGGTTTTCGCGAAAGCCTGCAGCTAAAAAGAGAGGTCAGTCAACACGTCAACAGATCCGTGAAACAATGTACCTGCTTAAAATCACCTTAATTTGCGCATCGCACACAGTGACGTCACAAAGTAGGGCGGGGCGTACGAATCTTTCCAGTCATCAATCATTGATATACAATAAAGAGATGTTATGACGATATTAAAAGTGTCAGTACACTTTTACGTCATATGTCAAACTCGAGATAGTGGAGCTAGTTAGTTTTGGTTAGATTAAATACCATTTTTTTAAAATAGCATGATTTAAATGATATAAAAACATTTTCATTCAGTCAATCTTCAAATATAAAATGATTAACTTCAAATTAATCAAAATACGACTCAAAGTGCGTTCACTTGTCATATCGCAAAATAGTGTTTATTTTTAACTAGATTTATAAATTCCCATAAGACAATTTTAGCTGTGTTTAAATAAAACTGCGAGTTTAATAAATCGGAAGAATGTGTGTCAATTCAACGATTGTTCTTCAGAATAGTCATGTGTTGTGTACCCAACTGTAAGTAGTATGCAGTGAGCAAAAAAATTGAGTTTCCTACAAAAGAGGTAAACGAAGTTTAAAAAACAAACCTGCTTAAATGGATAAAATGTCATCAGTAGAGATTTCACAGAGACAAAATTTAATTATATCCGAATGCGTTGGGTAAACTATAGTAACTTTATTATGTTGACTTTTATTTAAAGCTGTATTCTTTTATAGGAAAACCATCCAAATTAAGCGATGACTGAGTTTCATCAAGAAATGGGCTCTTATGGCAATGGTATAAAGTGTACCTAACTTTAAACATACGATATTAAAAAACGAAAATTGATCAATTTGAATATTTTAAGCAAAAATCAAGCTCTATAAGGGGACAAAGCCTATTGATTTTGAAGAAAATCTAATTAAAAATAGGGGGTTAAGATATATTAAAATAAAAAAAAATCTTAAATTAAAAACGATAAGCGATATCAACATTAAATTTTTGGTAAAAATGAAGCTCTATAAGAAGATAAAGCCTATTGATTCTGAAAAAATCTGAATAAATTGGGGGGGGTTAAGGCAGGTTAAAATATTTAAAAAAATCATAACTCAAACAAATATCAACTTGTAATTTTTAGCAAACATCAAGCTCTATAATGAGAAGCCTTTTGATTTTGAAAAAAATATGTGATTAAAAATAGGGGGCAAGGGTGGTTGAAATTAAAAAAAAATCATAAATCAAAAATGAAAAGCGAAATCAAGCTCAATAAGAAAATGAGGCATATTGATTGTGAAATTTTTTTTAATAAAGTGAGAGGGGGGTTAAGGGAGGTTGAAATATTTAAAAAAAAATTCTAACTCAAAACGAATAATATCAACTTGAAATTTTTCGAAAACTCAAGCTCTCTAGGGGGATGAAGCCTATTGATTCTGAAAATCTGATTGAAAATTGGGGTTAAACTACGAAAAGTAAAATTTAGAATGCCACGCTTTATATATCTCCATTCTAGCTTGTATCTGTGTGATGTTATGTATTGTAATGGGACTGATCTTATAAAAAAAACATTTTAGTTCATATGTTTTATTAGCCAATAAAAGGTACCTATTTATAAAATATATTATTTTATTTGACATGTGTGACAAATTGTGAAAATGATTAAATTTATAATAAAAACTGAAAAACGGTAGGTAAAGTTTCATATAAAATATTTTTTACACAATATTCATTGTCAATATTTCTTCATAACCTGATATATATTGAAAATATTCTCAAAATATGAAGAAAAGTCAGCTGACTATAACTAATAATGTTTATAAATGGTTTTCAACGTATTAAAAACAAAATAAATATTACAATAACTAAAATATTCATTCATTCATGAATAGCTGTTGTAGTTGGAAATAGTATGATATTGATAATAATAACTACACTTAACACAAACCCAACTAAAAAAAACAGCGATATTGGCAATTATTGGAAAAAGTGAACGCCCTTTTTAAATTACCACAGCCGCCACTGGCCAAGTTATTGTACTGAAGTTTAAAGACTAATGATGAAAAAGGGGCAATTAGAAGCGTAAATGTAGAATTGAAGATGACACTTAGAGATTGGAAGAAACTATACGAGCCATGAGATACAGGCATCTCTATACTTTGTGTACAACGCCTACTACCTATCCTGTCACCTCAAAGAAAAAAGAAAATTCCAAGTTAGTAATGCATGAAATAGTTGATCTGTCAGCAAATAAAATGTAGATGGAGTCGATATTTTCTATTTATTGCTGAGTCCTAATAAGGATGAAACCGGTCTAATAATGACTTTCTCCTTAGAGTCCTTAGTAAGCAAAATCAAAGATAGAGTTGAACATATTTTCTCTCTGCTTTTTCTTTTGACGTAATTCAATACCTGATCAGGTATTAGTCAAAGGAGTAGTTATTGTCAAAAGAGAAACAGCCGCCATATTATTGTGACGCATGGGTTTGAGATTATTTTGATGTATTTTGTATTTTAAAAAGTTTAAATAATGATTCTGCCTATTCGTCATAATTTCGCAATAAGTCTAAAATTATTCTACAATAATTAAAAAAAATAGAAAATAACAAAATTATGCTAAGTATACTTATTGTGACGAGTATATTTATTGTACATGTTCACCAATTCTATTACGATGCTCTCAGAGGTGTTACGAATATTATCATGCAATAATTAATAGAGATCGGCGTACCTACACCGTACGGCTCGTATACTTTTTTTCCTCATCTGTATATACAACGTTTCTTATAAAAGTTAACAAAATCCTAAGGATTTCAATATAAAATTGAATAAATATGGGACTTCTTTGTGAAAAATCAAATGTTTTTAAAAGTCAATATTACTTCAGTCCAAACTCACTTAAGTTGGCGAAAATACGGGTAAACACACGTAGTTAAATCCTAATTATCCTATCCTAGAATAGAGTCCTATATTAAGAAAAAGAAAACAAATTCGACTATTGCGAGTAGTATTTAGTTTTATTTTATTATGGAGGAAACTTGTATATATGGTGCCGCCACTGGCAATACTTTGTTTACTTATTTCGTATATTAGAGATTACTATCATTTTTTCTTTTATTTCAATCTCAATTTTGGAAAGTTTTTTCTGCAAACTAATTTCATAAATGGGTTATGAATTTTAACATTGATTGCGAAACAGAAATGTTTACAAAGTGGTACGAAAATACACCTACTTTGAGAGGCTATAAAATTTTTAATACAATTAATAAACGCTTCCTAGCGCAATATGTAATTTTTAATTGAGCTAAAACTATTGCTTGCAAGTCTTCATTAGAAATTATTTGCATATATGGCAATTTAAGTGTATCACGTTTCATATATATGTATATATTTCAACATATAACAATAAGAAGTTTTAATAAATTACATATTAAATAGTTATTTTAATTCTGAATTTGAATTTTGCTGAAGCTGCTTTCAATTTTAATATTTAAATATACAGCGTCTAATAATAATGTAAGTCATGAATTTAAACAATTGTTTAAATTTCTGGGGATCAAGTTGAAATAAATAAAAATTTAAAATGTCCATAAAATAATTGTGTTATAATATAATATCAGTTATATTTTGTTTTTCTTTTTGTAACTCTATGGAGTGTTAAAATTAGAAATTTCATAAAAAATTTCCATTTAATTACGATTAAAAATTAAAATGGATTAATGTTATATTATATCCCATATTTTTGTTATACCCTGCATAAAAAACTTTTGAAAATATCTTCTTTCCAAGATTAGTATATGGTTGTTCGGATAAAAACGTTTCAAGATATGAGTAATTTTCTACAGACTACAAATGTTTTTGTTTTCCCATCAGAAAATAGTCACGCTAATCCAACAAATTACCCCCTCATTACATTCTAACAATTACTTAACGTATATACGTACGGATATCTCATAAACTAAAAGAAGGGTAGTAGAAGTAACCTAGTTTTAATTTAATGAATAGTAGTGGCGGTAGATAGAACAATCATAAAATTTTAGTTATATTATAATAAGAATAATTTATTTATTATTTTTTTTTGTTGTGATTCTCGTTTTTCAACGGTAAGTATTTAATATATCGGTCTTCTTCGAAAACAAGATATAATAAATTTATCAGTATGAAGATTGGTTCAGCACCTTGCGTACTATGTTGCATGTTGCCAGGATGACGGCCTTCTGCAGCTGCATGGTCGGGGAGATTTCCAAAGCAGTAAGTCCTGACTTCAGTCTTTTGGGGATTTCTCCGGTAGCACCTATTATAATGGGTATTGCATTTACTCTCTTCGCGCCCCATGTTCGTTGTAGGTCTTCTGCTAGAGGTAAGTATTTTGTGACCTTTTCCTGATGTTTCTTCTCGATATTTGCTGGGGCCGGAACTGCAATGTCAATTAAGGTTATTTCTTTCCCTTTCTTGTTATACATTACTATATCAGGCCTGTTATGAGTGACGGTCCTATCAGTTTGAATTGTTCTGTCCCAATATAGTAAGTATCTCTCGTTCTCCAAGACCGGTTGTGGTGTATATTTATAGTACGGCGTTTTTTCATTTGATAATCCAAGTTTGTTGCATAGTTCTAGGTGTATTAGTTTCGCTACGTTGTTATGGCGGTTTACGTATTCTTTCGGTGCTAGAACCTTGCAACCACTTATCAGGTGTTCTATATTTTCATGTGATTCGGCACACATTCGGCATTGAGTTGAGGTTACGTTTTTGTCCTTGATTATGTATTTTAAGTGCGACTTGGTGGGTATGACTTGATCTTGGATTGCGCATAGAAATCCTTCCATTTCAGGAAAGATGTCCCCATGTGTAAGCCATGCTACACTTGCATCGTGGTCTATGTGTGCATTATGGAGTACATGTAGATGTCTTCCATGTAGTTCCTTTCCTCTCCACTTTTGTTCAAGTGATTCCTTCGTGTAGTCGTTGTCGTAATCATAATAATCTTTGGAGAATAACATTTTCGTGAAATGGACTATCGGTTATCTTTAAGTCAGCCCAGAGTGCCATAGCAAATAATAATAACTATTCTTGCCACTCACAAGCTCTTCTTGGGGTTTAACTCATGTAGGGTGAAGTGTAGGAAAATCTATTATTATTGTATTGCCATTAATTTAATTTATTTTTCTTGGGAATTTTTAGTAAATATAATTATATAAAACTTTGTATGGTATTTATTTTACCCCTCATAGTCATTTGTCATAGAATTTTACATTTTTATTGGCATTTCACAATTGTAACAAACAGCTAATAAAAAAGTAAAATTTTAAATATAATTAAGAGGAGAAAAATTTACTTTAGCAATTATCTTTTTCTAACCAATACGAAATAGAGCTATGAACATTTCTAGTTTATTTTTAATTTTTTGTGAATGAATAATATGTACATTCAGGTAAAAGTGAAATATTTGTTTCTCTGGAGCCACTATTCCGAAATCTGATATTTTCTCAAAAATTGAGAAAATATTTATGAAACAAAATTTTGCGATTTTTGCCATCAAAATTGATCAAATTTTAAAAAAGTGGCTCCAGAGGAAAGAACGTCTACCTTCACTTACATGTTTTTTCTTTCACTAAAAATGAAAAAAATGAACTGAAATTTTGGATGCCTATATTTCGTATTAGATGGAAAATAATAATTGTTAAAATAAATGCTCCTCTTAGTGGAAGTAAAATAAGCCCGCCAATTTTCAAATTAAATATGGTATTACGGGTAACTGCATTACCAACAGAGTAATGATTGAACAGTTAATATTGCAGGTAACTATATTACCGACAGAGTAGGATTAGTTGAACCACCCGCCCCCACAGGTCGCTGCAAGCAAACTTGTTGCCAAATTTCTACAAAGACACGGCAACTCTTAATAATCCTTCCTCCATGGTCCACACATTGGCTTGCACCGATGAAAACTGAACGTGTAAACAACCATTGGCACATATATTGGCAAACATAAAAAGGGGGTATAACAAGAATAACAAAAACCCGAAATTCCGATTCCCTCAGATCCTTGAAGGGCAAAGACAATAACACTGATAGTAGGGAGCCTTAACGTACCAGTTGTGTTTAGAGTAACATTACAAAAAAAAATGAATATATACAAATTATTTTCTAATATACTATTATAATTTCAGTCCTTGCTAATATCAATCATTATTAAAAATTATTAAAAGGTATTAAAAATTAATAAAAATTAATAAAAATATTAAAAATTAATAATCATTCATTTTTTTAAATTATAAACACGACACCACGCGTGCATAGCAGCGGGCAAAAGCTAGTTTCAGAATATTTTTCGAATGTACGAAAAATAAATAATTAAAAACATACATGCAAGATAGACGTTCGGATAATACCAATTTTACTAATGTTTGGACATTGCTCGTAGACTTTAGATTTTATTTGGTACATAAATGTCGTATTTTTTATAAGTTATATGTAACTTAAGAAATCAGCTAAATTCATAGATACTTCAAAATATTTGATTAAATTTTTTTGGTGGGTGCGCCCTGGTTATTGGCTCTTAAGCTCTTTAAAAATATTTTCAAGTGAAAAAGTACACAAATTTATACATAATTTAAAATTTAAATCTAAGTAGGTATTCTTGTTTGAAATTTTCAGAACTAATAAAATCCATCGCAATGCATTAAGAATCACCTCAACCTGACTCAACATAAATAGTATAAGACATAATAAGTAGAAGACTTTTTAAATGGCACACTTCGAAATATTAGGTAATATGATAGCATAATTACTATACAAACATAAACAATATTTTCTTTCGAACCCAGTAGTTAATTATATGTATTTTAATTGTATGTATTAGTTTTTTTCATTAACTTATTGAGGTTGGGTTGAAGAACAGTTTTTATATACTCTACCGCAAAATTAACCAGACACGAGGTTTTTCAGAAAAATATCGATAACAAAAATTTAAATCAAAATAATTTCAAATAATAATGTTTAACTATAAACATTTTTTACAAAATAAATTAAAATTTGATTTCATACCATCAAAAAACATCTTTGTTTAAAAAATAAAAACGAGGAAAAACATTTGCGGGACGAAAATCACATGTCCGGTTAATTTTGCGGTTGAGTATATTTTGTTTAAGCAAATTTGAAAGCTGAATTCCGTCTTTTAACTAATAATTTTTAAACAATTTGTATTTTTATTTTGTAATTTTCATATGCAAATAAAATCATATTTACTTAGTCATTAAGTAGATTTTTCAAATTAGAATATAAGATTTTAATTTAAAATTGTAAAATAATGCATATTTTTATTAAAGTTTCCAAAATAAAAAGTAGGTATCTACAGTTCTAAAACCAAAAGAATCAAAACTGTCAGTCGCAGTAAATATATTTTAGATTTATAGACAAATGCTTATTAATTCTTAAACTTTGTTTAAGTAGCGTTTTTTTATGGAATTTGTATATATTTTTATTTTGCCACTCGGCATCAAAATTTTAAATTTGATAGACAGATTTTCTTCGATATACCAAAAAAATAATGCTATAGAAATCATAATTGAAATTCTAGTCTGGCATATCAAAACTTCTTCATTTCTTTCCTCCTCAAAAACAACACCCTACAACAAACTAGTTCATATCTGATAAAAGTTATTTCAAAAGGGCGAAGATTTTTTTTCTGTGACGGGAAAAGTTAGATATTTTATCTCTCTTGTGTTTTATGAATTTACTTTTTCACCGTTTCCCGAGAAAAGTGTTTTTTCAATATTAAATCGGTTTTTTATCTAATACTCATCATTAGTAAATAGTGACGTATTTCAAGGTTTTTGGATTCGTAAAACTAAATAATAAATAAAAAATAAAAATGACAAAAAAAGAATAAAAATTAATAAAAATATATAAAAATATATTAAAATATATAAAAATATACAAAAATGTATAAAAATGTATAAAAAAATAAAAATAAATAATAATAAATAATAATAAATAAAAATAAATAAAAAAGAATTAAAAACAAATTAAAATAAATAGAAATTAAAAAGATTAATAAAAACTAATAAAATATAATAAAAATTAACAAAAATAATATAAAATTAAAAAATATAAAAAACTAATAAAAATGAATAATAATTACTAAAAAAATTGACAGATATCGGATGAAAAAATTTCTCTCCAGTAACGAAAACTGTTATTTACTTTTAATAATTGAGATTTGAGAAATTCCAGCAAAGCGGGATCGGGTCAGCTAGTTTTTATTATAATAAAAAATAAGATTATTTCGAATTAACAAAAATGAGTATAAAAGGACGATTTTTTTTGAAGGGTTGGGTGGGCTCAGTGATTAGAGTCTGGACTTTCGGATCCAAGGGTCCCGGGTTCGAATCACGCCAGTGACGGGATTTTTATTTAATTTACTTCATTAAAAAAATTATATTATTGCAAAGGCAGGATTTCCCACCCGGCCATTCACTGTTGGGTTTTAATTAACAGTGCTGTTCCTAAAGTGGCGCTGGGAAACAGTAATACCTACACCGAACACGAGGCTAATAACCTTAGTAGTTGATGCCGATGATACCGAATTAAAAAAAGTAAGATTTAATTAGAAACATAATACAGTAACCTGATAACCTTTTAAAACAAATTGAAAATTAATTTTATTTCGTAATTAAGCTGAATAAAAGCTAACTAGTAAAACTCCCCAAACTAACCTAATAATTGTTCAAAAGGACAATCCATATACTCTAGACTAGACAGAGCCACTAGCAAGTGTAATTTGTTAACCAAAAAACTGATTGGGCCGCATCTTCTTTTTAATAGACGAACAGGCGAAGCATATTTAGATTTTATTAAAAATCATGTTCTAGGATCGCTGAAAAAATTAAATATTGGGGCGTATGGTTCCAACCACATTGTAGAATAACTGTAAGAGTTTCTAAATGAAAACTTTCCCAACAAAGATTTTATATTTTTCTTATTATAATTCCCATATTTATAAAATTGAACTTATTCACAGAAAATTTATTAAGTTTTTGGAATTCAAAATTAATGGTGTTTATCCCGAAAGAGGTATTAATTAAGTTTTACTATTTATTAGAAAATTACAATTTTAAAAGTTTATAATATAGAAGGGTTTTAGCTTACTTGTCTTTACAAATTAATACATAAGCTTCGAATGTCATGATTTACTACATTATGATAAATTTTAACATACCATATTTTAATAGCAGACAATCTGATGTTTTATTACAGTGAGCGGCAATCCAAGAAATTGTTGAGATGCCAACAATATTGTATTCAACAGAATGTTTGGAATTTTGAACAATTATTTGGTTAAATTAGGTTGTTTTGATAGTTAGGTTTTACTTGTTTCATACAGCTTGATTACGAAATAATATTAATAAATAATTTTTTTCTACACCCACATGGATATTAGCTATTCTACACACAGACTACAAAACGGAAAAGTATGCCATTGCGTTCAACTAAACGAACATTATATCACATCCATTTTACCTAGTAAGAACACTGCACAAATATGAAATCCACCAATCACAGTTCATATTTTGGTCACCCGGCTACTATTATTTTTTTAGTTATTGAACTTAAATATACATTAAAATGACTTTTTTGTGTAGAATCGATAAATAATAGCATTTCTATTTTTATTTCATCTCTATTTACAAATAAATTATAAATTTTAATAAAACTATATGAAAGCAATTTCTTTACAAGTACAACTAAAATGTTGGGTGTGCCGATGGAGCTGAGACTGCATTTTTTGTTAGAGGGTTGTAGAAAAAATATACTGTACAACTCGAATGGATTGTCCAATCCAGACGATTGAGCAATCCGCCTCAAACTTTGTCTTTGTGCGATATGGTCATCATATCCACTCTTGTTGCACAAACTGCTATTTTGATAATTTTCTAGGCTAAATGTATAAATGTTACGTTTATAATTATTAAATATTCCTGTTAAACTAATATTTGTTAATACGAAATAATCTTTTTGTACCTTAATTTCCTTATTTTTTATTATACAGGGTATTTAAAATTGCAGGACTGCCTTATTTCGACGCAATAAATAAAGATTGTTTTTGCGAAGTATATGTGATGACGGATCAACCATGTAAAATTTTATATTCGTTACCTACCTGTACCTCAGAACAAAGTTCCTCTTGTTTTTTTTATATATTTTTTTATTGTTTGTTTTTTTGCAATTTTTAATAAATTGATTTTTGTTGTTGATTATAAATGTTCAAATATGGACCTTATTGACAAGTAACATTGGTAGTTAGTGGTATACAGCTGGATGAGTGAACTGGAGTAAAGAAAACAGACATTTTGGACCGAGAACCAGTAAAAGTGTAGTAAATTATTATAATTTTTTTAACATCCGCTTTTTCTATATTTTGAAATATAATTCTAGCAAATTTTTCTATTTCTATTTTTTATTTCTTAGTAATTAATGCACTGTAGTGCCTACTGTCAAATCCTTGGCGAAGTCCATTGACAAGAATCTGTTTATTTTATCATCATTGCGACTTTTATATATTTATAGAAATAACTTGTCATTCCTTTCCCTTCTTTATAATTATATATTTTATAATTTTACCTTTCCAATTATTTATTTAATTGGGATCAACAAAATAAAGTTGCCAGGAGATAAGGCGAAGTGAGCTAAATATTTATCTCCCGCCAACTGCCACAGAATGGAAGGTTATAGCTTTCCGGAAGGATGACAAATTTAAACTGAAAAGTAGTATGTAGTGTGACAGTAGGTACTACATGCATGTATATATTAATCACATAATGGTTTTCAAATTTGGGATGAACTCTTAAATTGCCGACAAATGGCAAAATTACTCTATATCGAGAAAAATTTATATGCCAAATTTTTAATTTGTACACCGAGTGGTTATTAAGGAATTACATACGATAGAACCATTGATGATGGTCGAATAATCCAAGTGTCTCATATCTCATGCCTGTGATTAACGCATATACATTTGACTTAACAGAAAGTAAATTAAAAAAAAAAAGTTATACCTATTCACCCTTGAATGTATTTGCCGAGCAGCGAGAAATATTTACAAACCGACGATTCTATAAAAAAATATATATACCACCACTTCGATTGATATCTTATAAATATGTTCCGAGCCGGAATAAAATACATATATATGTAACGCGATAAACGAAGCAGAATACACCGCGCGTTAAATTTCCCTAAAGTGTGAAATGTGCAACCTCAACGAATGGCATCCATTCATTCCTAGAAAGCATCGCGCTCATTTCAAACGTATCGCGGTTACCTTCACTCCGCAATAGCGCCAAAAACCATTCAAAACATAAAAACCGGACGGTCAAATGCTGTTTTATAGCAAGAAACGAAGAAATAGTGCAGTAAGTGTTTGTTAAAGATGGGAACTCAGTGTCATTATTGTGGAACTACCTTGTGGATGTTTACTAGCATCGCTTCAGCTGTTGGAACAATAATAGGAAATGTATTAACTCTTTCTGCCATTTTGATGAGCAAAAAGCTGTCCTCTATGATGGCGAACTATTTTGTTTTTAGTCTTGCAGTGAGTGATCTTATGGTCGGAATAACATTACCATACCACATGCTCTTTTATACTATCGACGGTTTTGGAAACATAAAATACACCTGTCTTCTCAGATTCGTCCTAACTTCATTTGCAAGTTCTAGTTCGATATGCAACCTATTATTTATTGCCATGGATAGGTACTTGGCTATAGTATATCCTTTGCACTACACCAGGTTTATGGTACAAAAATTTGCATTTACCCTCATTACAATTGGATGGGTTGTGGCTTTCACTACTGCGTTTGTACCGCTAGTGTGGAACGAATGGACCGAAGGGGTAACTTGCGAAATCGTTAACGTTTTTCCTCAAAATTACATGCAATATATACTACTGCCAATGTTTTCATTAGTCTGGACAACGATGCTTCTTCTTTATACCAGAATATGTCACGAGGCATCTGGACAACATAAGAAGATTATGGTGTCTGGGAATTTACATCAATCAAAATCATTTCAGGCAAGTACAAAACATTGAAATGCAAAACTGGCTACAAAAATATTAATTTAGTTGATATACTAATTAATATTTTGCTGGTCATATTGAAATCGGTTAGAGATTATAATTACTTTCAAAATCAAGAAACTTATCTGATTTAATGTGCACCTGAAAATATAGTGTGTCCATGGATGGAATTCACCAGAGGAGAAAAATCGATATTTTCATTTTACGTCGAAAAGTCATTCTATATAAAAATTCTGCTTGTTGATAAAATAAGAATATCAAATAAAAATTTTAGATTAGATGTCAAATTATTGAAACATGAAAATGTTTTATAGCAAATGTTTACAAATTGAAAGTTGTTTGTAATTCAAAATAAAGCCTGAATACAAATTTTCAAATGAAAATACGTTTTCTTAAATCGGCTACCTTGATTTTTTTTTGTTAAATACTGCAAATAATCGCACAAATATACTAGAATTGTTCTTTATTTTCAATTACAAATTACTTCCTTTTATAAACGTTTTACTTTAAATAATAAATAATTGTACTTGAAATATGTTCATGTCTTATTAATTTATTAATGATTTTTCTCCTCTTGTGAACACCATTCGTGGACACACTGTATAGTAAAACAGTTGGACATGTCCAAGCTTTAATTCGTCAGAAATTTAAAATTCTGGACAAACAAACTTAATAAGTATATTGAAAAGTGATACATTTGTATTTTTAAAAACGAACTAAAATTTCTAGGGGCATATTTATATTTAGTCTTTATGTTCAATAAGATATTTTTTAATTTCTGCAAAAACTTTATTAAAAATTCCTAAAGTTATATTTGTTTTAGAGATATAAGTATGCTACATATCAAATATTCCAAATTAATTGCTACGACACTTTATTGTCTAGCAGACTCTTAATGGTTCAACTTAAAGCAAACAAAATACCACTTGACCTTTTAGGAACTCAATATTTAAACAATTAAAGTTAAGATGAATTTTTTATTGGCCATAATTTTGATATGTATATAAACCAGCTTATCGGCCTCTGGCTAATATAAAAAAGTCAAATTATTACATTTTAAAGACTACGTAAATTAAAGACATTAACTGGCCTTTAATTAATTTGTTTTGTAGATTTTAGCTTTTTAGAATTAAAACGTTGGTAATCATTATATAAAAAAAGTCAATAGATTCCAATTTGGAGTGAGTCAAGAACGGTTTAAACTTTCAACGATGCATTAAAGAAAAAAATAAAAGTGAACGCAAAAATCAAATAAATTTCGTTCAATATACATAATATTTCAAAAATCAAAGTTGATATTTCCGTACAGACTAAAAATACTGAAAATGCCGAATAACAAATATTCTATTACAAAATATTTGCATTTAGGTATATTTCATTGGAGTGATTGAGTGGGAAGTACAATTTTAATTAATGATCAATATAAATTTACTACTGTTTACAACTTTTCAGTTGATAAAATTAGAGGAAACATATTCAAAGGATTTTTTGGGGATACTTAACGATTTTTATTTCTTAATGAAAAATTACATGTTGATAACTATAGGTATAAACATTTCACTGGCGTGATTAATTTAAACTGATTCTCAAAAATAAAATAATTTATTTAAAACAATAGTTCCCTAACATACATATTTTATTTAATCCAGCCCACGGTAGAGATAGAGATGGATATAGAACATTTATTGCTTTTTATTTTAATAAATATCTAGTATTTTTTAAATGGGAGGATTTCCCACCTTTCCTGCTGCCTTATAGGAGCACAAATTTACCGAAATACTTAATAGTACTCTACAGTATGGTTCAAATGAAAGGAATAAATTCATTATAATGGAAGTAGTTGGTTTTTCGAAAAAATGCTCGGACAGGTTAATTTTGTTTACTTAAAGCGCAATTTATTAAAAAAAATTCAATTTTCCCC
This sequence comes from Psylliodes chrysocephalus, assembly GCA_927349885.1. NCBI lineage: Eukaryota > Metazoa > Arthropoda > Insecta > Coleoptera > Chrysomelidae > Psylliodes > Psylliodes chrysocephalus. The sequence continues at coordinate 47,351,287 of OV651813.1, forward strand.
CACTTCCCATTTTTGGGCAGTGACGTCATTGGCAATTTTTTTAAATAGCAACCCCAATTTTTTTTTCTTGATTTTGATAGATCTTGCAATTTCCTACTCGAAAACATAATATTTGAAATATCTGACATAACAATTTTTTTTGAAAAAAAAGTCATTTAAAGATCAGATACATAAATTTTATGTTATTTTGAAACACAATAAATTAATAAAAGATAATTATTTGTAATTAAGTGCTTAATCTAAAAAAAAAAATAATAATAATAAAAAGAATTTAATGACAATTTCACAAATTCTTTTTATTATTATTATTATTATTATTTTTATTATTATTTTGTTAGATTAAGCATTTAATTACAAATAATTATCTTTTATTCATTTATTATGTTCTCAAAATAAAATAAAATTTATGTGTCTGATCTTGAAATGTCTTCTATTCAAAAAAAATTGTTATGTAAGGTATTTCAAATATTATGTTTCCGAGTAGGAAATTGCAAGATCTATCAAAATCAAGAAAAAAAATTGAGGTTACCATTTAAAAAAATTGTCAATAACGTCACTGCCCAAAAATGGGAAGTGGGGGAAAATTGAATGCTATTTAAAAAATTGCGCTTTTAGTAAACAAAATTGACCTGTCCGAGCAGTTTTTCGAAAAACCAGCTACTTCCATTATAATGAATTTATTCCTTTCATTTGAACCATACTGTATATTATCGAGAAACATAATATCGCGAAGTATTCTAGTGGCGCGTTTATAAATTCAATTTTATATCAGAAAATCCTTAAAACATTTTTGCTTTCGCGAGAGGTCTGGTTTTGCTCGTAAACAAAGCCAATATATTGTCTTTGGCCCTTATTTAAGTAAAATATTTTTATATCTTTAGCATGGCGCCAGGAAATCGTATGCAACCCAAGTACCGAGTATGCTGTGAATATAAATGCTTTTTTATACACATGCATTTACAGACGTTCTCCTAAAATTAAGATTATTAAAACTCATAAATATAACTTTGAGATCAAAATGTTTATTTTTAGTTAAATGTTTCAGTGTGAGTCAAGACGAAGACTATTATAACATATTTGTAGGGCGTTGAAACAAAAATTTCAAAATTTAAATTTTTAATAATGTTGTAATTTGTTACAAGATACCTTAATTGATTATGTAGATTTAACATTATAAAAGTTATGTATTTCTAAGACATTTTTTTTAATTACCAAAAATATATGTCTCGGATTTAATGTTTCAAAAGAGTATGGCAATCAAAAGATTCAAAATTTATTATAGAAATGTCAATTGACCACTGAAAAGCGAACTATACGTAGGTACAGATAGATCTGTAAGAATACACTGATTGCACAAGTGAAAATAATTATAATACCGAAAGTTCATTTGAAGATTTGTGACAACTTATGGCAGATGATTATAACTAAAAATGAAACTTGTCCAACTTAACAAATGTAAGGAGACTGAAACAATGTTGATTTTAATTCGATTATTGATAAAATTCCGTAGGAAAACTAATGAAAATATGTAATTGAAAACGTATTTGGTAATAATGGATTTCTAATATCTATCACAAATAATTTGAATTCTTAATTCTTGGCCGTTAACTACCTAGTTTCTGTGGAAAACTTTGTCTTGTTTTCACATTCTATTATGTTAAAGACTCGTTTAAGACATACGAGTTTCTACCAAAACTTGAGAGTGGAGAAGACAATAGATAAACAGCTAGCATTTGTTAATGTAATTATTTTTACTTTCTCGTCTGTATACAGCTAAGAGGACGTTCATTAATTACGTGGGGCGTTCAAGGGGGGGAGGGGATCAAGCTAAATCTTTCCAAATCTCACTTGGGGGAGAGGGGGGGTCTTTGTAAATCTGACGTAATTTTTTTCTAGAAGAAAACGGTGTAAAATTGTGTGAAAGTAAAGTTAAATTAAAGTAAAGAATGTTTCTAGAAATTTTATATTACGCTAATATTTCCAAATACTAGTCTTAAATAAAAGTAATAGAACATATTTTTTGTTTTTTTTTAATAATCCATTTACACCCAAAACACAAATTTTGAAAAATCTCACGTGAGTTGAAGAAAATTTTACGAAATCTCACCAAGGGGGAGGGGGGGGGGGGGGTCAAAAATACCTCACGTAATTAATGGAACGTATACGAATCATGATTTTTTTCTACCACGAGTTTTCGACAAAGTTTTACGTTTTGGGGTCCCCTGAATTCGTTTTGACTATTTTCGCGATGATGTCGTGTGGTGTGTGTGTGCGCGCTTGCGTGTGCGCGCTTGCGTGTGCGTGCGTGGGTGTGTGCGTGCGTGCGTGGGTGTGTGCGCGCGTTTGGGTGCGTGCGCGGGTATGGGTGCGTGCGTGCGCGCGCGCGTGTGTGTGTGTGTGTGTGTGTGTGTGTGTGTGTGCGCGCGCGCGTGTAGGTGTATGCGTTTTTCTACTTTAATAAATCTGTATCTACGTTTGGAGAAGAACATTCTTCAAATAAAAGTTGCTTGTAATGTTATTTTCTATAATTTTTGTTCCATACATAATTTTCCTAAAATGGTCCGTATTCGAGATATTTGAGAAAAAGTGCAAATTTCGAATTCTGAAGATAACTCGAAAACAAATAAAGAGAAATTTTAAATTTAAGCTTTAATTCATCCTGCGGTGATTGCTATGGATGTATTCTGCAATAGTGAGACCAATCATCACTTACGGGGCTATAGCCTGGAGTAACAGAACTAGTTTAGCTACTACGATAGCTAATATCTCAAAAGTACAAAGACTAGCCTGTGTTTGCATCACCGGTGCAATGAGAACCTGCCCTACGGCCGCAATGGAGGTGATCTTAAACCTCACCCCTCTACATTTAATGATAGAGAATGTGGCAAAAAGGATACGTAATCAGACGAAAGTCTACTTGCTTCAGGACCAAAGATACCTGGGATATGCCTCAGGATGAAATGATAAAAAAGTAGTTTTGTGAAAAACTTCAAAACCACAGAGCTGGGCTGCAAGATAGAATGGAGCCAAGAATCCATCGCGCTTGCAACAGAAAGACATGCTATTCATTGGTATACGGATGGTTCCAAAACCATAGAAGGAACTGGAATAGGACTGTATGGGCCGATAACCAAGGACCCCGAAAGCTTGGGAAAATACCCAAGCATCTTCCAGGCGGAAATTCACGCCAACGAGAAGTGTATCCAGTTTAACATCGAGAGGAACTATCGTAGACGAGTCATCATGTCCGACAGCCAAGCAGCCATCAAAGCGCCCTTACATAATCAGCTCAACAATGGTCTGGAGATGCCTATTCAATGATGCCAATTGAATGAGCTAGGCGAGAAAAATAGAGTTACTCTCACTTGGGTCCCGGGATATAACGGGGTACAGGGTAACGAGATTGCAGATAGTCTCGAAAGGAAAGGGACTCAAACACCCTCTGTGAGAACTGATCCGTTCTGCGGTATCAGCAGTAACATAATATTAGGAGAGATTAAAAAAGAATTGGACAGTTGAAGAACCGATAATTGAAATAATCTCTTGGGGGCTGAGACAGACTAAGATACTACTGGGTGAATATAACCAGAAAAGATCGGAAGGCTGCATCTGCCTGAGCAAAAACAGGCTACGTATTAAAACAGGGATCCTTACTGGGCATTGCCGACTAAAAGGACACGTTAGTAAACTGAGAGTAGTAGACGATAGTGAGTGCAGATTCTGTGAGGAGGACGAAACCTCCATTCATATTCTAACTGGTTGTGTGTCACTCCAGAATCCAAGGGCACTATACCTAGGAGCATATCAAATAGAAGAGGAAGATTTGCCTAATTTGTGGCCACTCCAAATCTTACACTTCCTTGAGAATATAGGATTGGAAGGTTCGTTATAGGCATTGAGACATTCCCTTGCTGTATTAGCGACAGAAGGGGGCACAATAGATCTTTTAGGAAACAGTGTATTAACACCCATTCCCAACATAACATCCTACGGTGAGCCGATTAAATTTTGGGCATAGTCGAAGCATCTGAGGGCGATATGCGATATCATTTTCTATAATTTTTGTTCTATACATGATTTCTCTAAAAGGGACTGCAATGGAAAAATTTGAGGAAAAGTGTAAAATTTTAATTTTTCAGTATTTTCGTTTGCAATGAATATTATATAAAAAAAAGTTTCGAGTAAGATGTGTGTGGAAAATGTATGTATTTAGTTTAACCTCCAAACATTTACAGGCGTGATACAATAGGTTGTAGAAAATAACCGAAAAAAGTATGTAATAACAAGACACGAAAGTCATGTGTTGGACACATCAGATTTTTAAAATCAGATAACGAAAGGTCTGCTGACATAAGTTTGTCGTATATTTTACTTAAAAGAAAATAATGTTCGTTAAGTATCTAATTCTAATATATGCACTTTTTTTTTAATTTTGAAGTGACATATTTTTGTAATCGCAGCAAGTGTCAAAATGATCTATTTTATGTAACCAGGGAGGATATAATTCGTCGAGAAATAACACTTCAGTCCCGTGCTTTTTACGCTATTTTATGCAATTTAGGAAAAGAAGAACAAAAAAAATTATGAAAATTATGAAAAACCACTTACAGTATAATAACAAAACAATGACGATGTCAGTGCAAGGTTGTTATAGTTTTTACGTATATTGTATTTTTTACTGTAATTTCGGTTGTATGGTATACTTTTAATCCCTAGGGAGTAAAAGTGCCATTAAGTATATTGTACTTTTAATACATAGGGATTAAAAGTAAATTTTTAATTCCTAGATTGTAAAAGTCCCATTTTAGTCCCTTAAAATAGAGACTAAAAGTATAATTTTAATTAAGTAAATAAAATCCATTATGGCACCAATTACAAAGAGAAACCAAATAAAAGTAAATATATTTAAAATACGAGGGCTGCTCTCTTTTCGCTGAGCCTATTTAGTAGGCGATGACATTTTTGCAACAAATTTTGTCTGACATTTCAATCTCGTTGTTTACAAGTTTAGTTACTGACAGCTGTCAAATATACCTGATTTAAGTTACATAAGTTTGAAGTAATCCTTTCGCCAATTAGCGATGTAAATGAATAAGGAGCACTATCGGACTGCGATTTTTTACAATTACAAGCGTAGCTTAAAACGTAAAGAATATTCTGAGGAAATCAATCGAGTGCTTGGTGACAAGTCGCTGTTCCTTCACTACCGTAAGGCCGTGGTACAATGAATTTCAACGTGGTCGACTTTCCTTAAATGGTAGTTTTCGAGCTCGTAAGCCAAAAGACAGTTACAGAAATAAAATATTGATCTTATTCGGAACATAATTAAAGAGGACCGGCACATTAGAGTCAGAAACATTCAAGCAACTTTAAAGAATAGTGTGAAAGCAATTAACACTATTTTATACAAACATTTGAAAGTCTATAAGATTTGCTGCAACTTTAGCAAGATGGCGCAGTTCTAAACTGGATCGCTTTGACCGTGGATCGTCTAATTTGGTGTCCAATATCATGGGTATGAAACATAAGTATACTGTATTATCCCGGAAAAAAAAAGCAACACTCGTCAGTTTGGGCCGTTGAGAATGAGCCGGCACCAACAAAAGTTGTCCGCGAAAAAAAGCCGAAACAAAAAGATGGTCGCCACTTTTTTGGACTTACTGGGAATGTTTCCATTGTAGCACTGGAGAAAAGACATACTGTTAATTTAGAATGGTACACTAGTTTGGTTGCCTCAGATTCTCCAAAAGGTTAGCGAAAAACTTTCAAGAGAAAGGATCATTTTGCATTAAGGTGAATACAGCACCCCTTACAATTTTCGGATAAGGATATTTCAAAAAGTAATTTTAACAAATTTAAATTTTGGCAAAATAAATTAGGTAACATTATCTAGATATGTGTATATTTTAATGTTTAAAATCCTTTAAGTTTCCGAGAAAAAAAATCAAAGAGCTCTAAATTTTGAAATATCATAATAAAAATAAATGCATTTCCCGCAGCGCTTTTCTGAATATAATCCCGAAATTTGAGCTCTTGTTAATGATTTTTTAAAATTCGCCGTAATTAGTGGCTTAAATGCCTCGTTAAGTGCTGCTTTCTGGTGTAACGCGTATGTAACTATCGTATCGTACACTCTCAGTCATCATTCGTTTCTTGCAACGATTTACACCAGTATACACCAGAAAATAGTACTTAACGAGGCGTTTTAACTACTAATTTTGGCGAATTTTAAAAATCAATATCAAGACCTTAAGAGCTTAAATTTGGGGATTATATTAAAAATAGTGCTGTTGAGAAATGCATTTATTTTCATTCTGATATTTCAAAATTTAAAGCCCTTTGATTTTTTTTCTTGGAAACTGGAAGGAATTAAAACTTTAAAATATATGCATGTTCTAGAATTATTGCCTGATTTATTTTGCCAAAATTTTAATTTTTTAAAAAAATGACTGAATTATCCTTGTCCGAAAATATGAGGGGTGCTGTAATCACCTTAAGGTAAACGCTTGGGAACACACTGTTGCACGAACAAATGAATGCGGCTATTCGCCGTATGAACCAGACCTAGCACCTAATGACTTCTTATTTCCGCGGATAAAGTAAAACTTACGGGGTTTACGTTTTACATCGGCCGAAGAAGCGGTTGATGCCTTTAAAAATGAAATAAACAAACTACGGCCAAAAGAATGGAGAAAATTTTTTCAAGGAAGCTTTTCGCGGATGCAAAAATGCATTGACTGTGGAGGAAAATACTTTGGAAAATTGTTACTAAAGTTTATATTGAAGGAAGGAAGGTTGGCTATATAAAAATAGATTTTGTTAGTGAACTTACAAACTAGTATTAATACAGTTTTTCGTCCTTATTTTCCATTCTAAATCCTGCACAAAATAATCAAAACACAATACACGACAAAATAACCCACTTTCTTAAAAACTAAATAACTTTAACGAGCAAGATAGACACCCTAAAACATGTGGATGAGAATAAATTATATGATTTTCTATCTGTTTAAATATGCCAATGAAATGAATGAAGCTATGCAATTAACAAAGTAATATTGGTTGCATGGAGTTAGTAATTTTTTACTAAACACAGTTTTATAAGTAATCTAGTCAAAATTAGAAAAAAATACTCTACACGTTACAAAATGCCGTTTTGTTTAACTTTTGCAGGTTACATAAATAGGTATTAGAAACAAATTTTTAAAATAATTTATTAATCATAATTTATCATTCATATTAAGAATTTTGTAGAACTCAAAATTATTTTTTTTTTTTTTGAGTATTAATAAGTTATTTCAATACTATATGCGTATATTCTATGAATTTTTATCAATGCAAACAAGTCTTATAAAACATTTAAGTATAATTATTTATTAACTATAAATGACTTAAAAACAAGGCCATATTTTCAGAAATAATTTTTACTACTTGTTACTTCACTTTTGTATTATTCAGGTTCGGAAATTTAAACGCGGACCATATAAGTCAAATCTATTTAGGACGAGCGTACGTGGAATGAGATGAAAGTCGAACTTGCTGTGCGCCAGACCACAAAATAGGTAATATGCTGCTTAGCGATCTTTGTTTCACGCGTGGTCCTATTATACCCTGTCGAATTCATTGTAAAATAGAGTCCGCGTTTAGATTTCCGTACCTGTATACAAATTGTTTGAATCTAATTTTATTCAGCTAAGCCCAATCTAGTTTTATTACAGTTCAGTACCTAGTTGTAAGACAGAAAAAAAAAAAGAAAAATTTTGTCATAACTAAAGTATGTTTTCTTTTTAGATGACGCTGGTAATCCTAGGTTGTTTCACAATTTGCTGGCTGCCGTACTTCGTGATTGTCATTTACATAAGGACGACGAAAAACGATCAAACCGCAACGCTGTATGAGATTTTCTTTAACTTGGCGATGGCTAATTCCTGTATGAATCCGTTAATATACGCTTGGAAAAACAAAACTTTCCGAAAGGCATTTCTGAATTTGATGAAATGTCGGCATCCAGATAGGAATGCGCATTTTGTAACAAATCATGTGCCGAGCAAGAGAAATTCTGTCAATGGTATTTGGAATGTCAATTGCCAACGGGAAGAGCTGACAACTGGAACGGAAATGTCAACTCATGATGATAAAATAGAAAATAATGTCATTCAGAGGATAACGGATAATTCTACGACTTTATCCCAAACATAGAGCTAGTGTAATTTTCTGTGACTTAAAAACTGTGAAAATCGTTCATGATTGACTAAAAAATGTGATACAACTTATTTATTTATATTGTTATATTTACGTAAATAAGAAAAGTTGTTTTTGTGATATTATAATTTATTAAATTAAGAACTATTTTAAAACTTTTTTACTGTGTTATAGTGTTAGTAAAATTTTGGCTAAAATAATTATGAAAATAAAAATTCCTAAAAAAACTCTTGTTATTTTATACATTACAAAAATAAGGTGGTTAGATCTCGAAAAAGCGTTGACGACTGAATGCGATGCGAAAGAATGTCCCATTGGGAGACAACTCGACCTTATTGAAATACATATTTTGTGCGAATTAATCACAGTTCTTTAATCTCAATGAATATAAATAACCGTTTAGCTCTAAAACATTATTTTTTATATTAACAGTATTGTAAGGATAAAAATTTGTTAAACGATGTAGCTGTCGTTTGAGATTATCGAAAAATTTGCCATTAGTACATAATTTTGATAGCCGCTGAGTTTAGTTTCTTTGGTAGTAGGGATTAGACGGATGGTTGCATGGTATCGTTTGATTTTGAGATTTTACTCTTTTTAATGTTGATTTTCGATATATTGCCCTTTCGATCTAATGAATTTTCGACCTATTGTCTTTTTGATAAAATGTTATTCGATAAAATATATCTTCGATCAAATACCATTCGAAAAAAGGTATTTTCGATCAAATTTCCAATTCGATCAAATGTTTTTCGATCAATTTTGTGCCACCCGTAGGTGGGAGGTGTACGGCCCTCTTCTTTAAAAGGATGCTGCCATCCAAAAAGAAGATCATGGGGAAGTTTCATCTTCCTTCCAGTAATCATCAAGGATGAAGTATAACTGGTCGTTTCATGTTCATAACTTCGGTAGGCTAGCAGAAATAGAGGAATTAAGAGTTTCTTTCATTCGCTGTTGGTGCAGTGTCCACCAGTGTAAATTACACAAGTTACACCACCTTATTTACCCTAATTTACTTCCTCCTTATTCCTTATACACATGTCGAGTGTAATTCACTCCTGCTAAATAGCTGGTGGAGAAAATATACACCAGTGGACACCACATCGCCGACAGGAATGTATAGTGGGTTTTACACCTGGCCAAACGAAAGGTTTAGTGTCCGTTGGTGTAGTTCATTCCTACACCAATGGGACGAACAAAAGAAGTGTCCCAGTCCTTTTGATTATCAAAGACGAACATTGAAAGATACTGGCATATCGTTCTATTGTCTTTCTACCATTCCATCGAACCGTGGGTTAAAAGGCGTAGTACTTGTTTTCCTGATGCCTAACAGTTTCATCAATTCCTGTCATAATTCGGATTCAAAATTTCGTCCTTGGTCAGAATGCAATTCCAGGAGGACTCTCTACTGTCGTCGCTTCCTGATTAGGAATAGGCACTATTTCGGGCCACTTTGAAAAATAGTCCATAACAACCATCAAGTATTTGTTTCTCCTTTTTGTTAAGGGAAGTGGTCCGAGGATATCTATAGCGATTTATTCGAAAGGCTCTCCGGAAAGGTAATATGCTATTTTACCTCGACTTCTTGTTTTGGGCCCTTTTCTACCATTACAAAAGTCACATTTTCTACATCCCGTCAACAATTGACCCAATAAAATCTTTCCCGAACGTGCAAGTGTCCTTTTAGTACCAAAGTGTCCTCCTGAACGGCTGCTATGAAGCTCATCCAACACACTTCTGACCTGTGATTTCGGAAGTATCACTTGGCGGACTACAAGTACTCTATCGGGGCTCTCCCACTTCCGATGCAATAAGCCATCGTGAAGATACAGGGAATCCCACTGAGTCCAGTACCCTTTAATGGTTCCACTATATTTGGCTAATTCTTGCCATGTAGGTCTGACTCCATTTTTGGGCCATTCTCGGACAACCTTCAAGTCATTGTCTTTCTTTTGAGTCTTTCTTAGGCTTTCAAGGGAGATTCTGTCTTCGTCATCCTCTGGCTTGATAGTGGTCGCCTGAAGACTAACTTCTTCAACCAGCTCCTCTCGTTCTTCAAGCCTTTTACAGTACCGGCATTGACTTTCTAAACAGGGACACTGTCAATGAAGACGCCATCTCTCTCTCAGCCCAGCCATTAGCTCTAGCTGCAGCCTCAAATTGGAGTCGATACGTTTCCCATGTTGTCTGACCGTCAAACGTGGATGACAAAAAAACCTTATGCTATTATGGTTTTGTAAAACTGGGGTTCGAACGTGACTTGGTTCGGTTATAAAGACGAGAGAGGGTTCTCAGCTTCAACGTTGCTTACCGAAGCTTGGCTAAGAATTCTTCTCTCCAACTCCATTATTTCAGTTCTAATTTGTCTTTTCAACTCTGCTCTAGACTTTTCTTGTCGTTGCTCTGAATTAGCTTTTAAATAACTTAGTTGTTCCAAATTAGCTTTTAAATTCTCTTGTTTTTGCTCTAAATTAGTTTTTAGATTCTCTTGATAAATTAGTTTGTAAATTTTCTAAATTAGTTTTTAAGTTCTCTTGTTGTTGGGCTGACCTACCTCTAGCTTGAAATTTTCTTGAATTCGTAGCTAACCATTCATCATTTCTACCTCTGCTTTCCTACGCCTCTCCTCCTTCTCTTTTTCCTCGTCCTTTCGGCGCCTTTTCCTTTCCTCGCCTTCTTTCTTCCTGCGCTTTTCCTTTTCCTCTTCTTCCTTCCTACGTCTTTCCTTTTCCTCCACTTCTTCCTTCCTAGGCCTTTCCTTTTCCTCTTCTTCTTCCTTCTTGCGCCTTTCATTCTCCTCTTCTCACCTTTCCTTTTCCTCCTCTTCTTCCTTCCTACGCCTTTCTCTTTCCTCTTTCATCTTCAAAAACCATGCTGGGGGACCTGAAGTGTCCATACCTGTTTCCTACACAGTGGATCTAGTATTTACAATGAACTTCTATTTTGGATCCCACCGCTGTCACCAATGTAAAGCAGGTTTTTGGTATCTCAATTTATTTTAACTCAACTTTTACAATAACTATACAACTGATAACATTAACATATAACGTCTATCATAAAACTGAAAACTGACGTCAGGAACATCGACTTATATAGCTTCTCGAACTGTCCACATTTTTCTTGACGAGGAATGACATTTCCAGACATTTCTGGACTATTCTATCTTCTTCTTTTACTCGTATTTTTATTTATGGCGACCGCTGAACACTGTAAGGCAATGGGTGACATTGCAATTTTTTTATATTCGCACGTTTCTTATAACAGGCGCAGGGTAACAATATTTTTAAGGATCACTCCCTGACAGTCGAGTCTAGTATTGAACAAAGACAGTTGGAATGGTGGGGATATTTAATGAGGGTCGACAAATCGAAACCAATAAGAATAATATGAGAAGAAAGAATAAAGAAAAATGGAAGACGAGGAAGGCCTGGACGAACATGGGATAATGAAATAGTACAAATATTTCACAAGAACAAAGGCTGGATAGAAGCAAAAAGGATGACGAGAGACAGGGAAAAATGGAAGTATTTTGTACATAGTTGAATAAGACCTATTTCTACACCATAAAAATTGTAGAAGCAATTATTAATTTTTAATAATCAATTATTTTTACCACTGAAGAATGTTAATATCAGAATTGGAATAAATTAAATAAATATTGCTACAATATTAATAAAATTCTAAAGATCAAAAATTATAAATAATTGTCAACCTAACTTTGCATCCATTTTGGGAGTCGCTTGTCAACACTTTATATTATTGATGCAATTCAGGGGTAAAGCTACCCTAACCTATAGAACAAATTCAATGATTATTTGTCAAATAAATGTTGTATGATACGTCGCAGTATACAGAATAAAGTATTTAGAATAACAAATTATTGTAATGTGAGCCATTTCCTACTAATCTGGTCATGATCTGATCCTTTAGGTCCCTCTGTCTTGTTTGAGCCTTTTTACGACCCCACTTGTGCTTAAAACCAGGAACATTTGATGAAGGGGATAAACCCTCTTTACCCAACTATAGAGAAGTCTATGGAAACAGATAGCCGGTATGAATCATTCATTCGGGAATGTACTAGAACTCTTTATAGAAGCAAATTCGAGAAATTGTCGGAGACGCATGTCTAATAAATGGTGAAAACGAAAATAATCTAGCGCATACAACAATTTATAAATAAATAGGCTGTGTTGTACAGTCAAAGTCGAGTCATAGCAGTGAGAACATCGATAAAGTAAATGTGATATAAATTAGTATAAGTAACTGTGTTAAATAAATTAAAAATATAAATAGTGCTTAAGTATGAAATTAATTAACTAGTACTTAGTATAAATAAATCATAAACTGTTTTAAATATTTTAAAATTAAACAATCGTTACAGTATTAATTTTCAAGGAGTGCAATTGAAAAAAAAAGTTAGGTGAGATTTTATAAGGGTCGTAAAAGTGAAAACTTCATTAGAAGGATATTGCAATGAGAATCAACACAGTTTTTAATGTATTTTTTTAAATAAGGAAGGTATTGCATGTAAACAATAACGTGACAGTATATGATATAGGCGTATTAGTCTTTAGGGATCAATGAATCACACCCTAATTTAGATAGATCTATATCTATAGATGTATTTTTGTTTAATTTTTTTTTAATAGATCCTAGGTACACACAAATATAATTTCAGTGTAATAATAATTCGAATTTTATATTTCTAAATCAGTAACCATTAAGTGTTGCAATCGATTTGGCAGACTCTAAATAGTTAAGTAGCCTATTAGGATTGCATCATATGTAATATAAATAATTGTAAACAGTTTTAACCTTTCATAATTAGTAGCCTTTCCCGAATAAAAATTACGTGATATTTTTTTTACTGCTGGTACCTAATGGTTTAAATTTATTTTTTCTTATTTACTAATTTTAATATCGGCAATTTATATATTAATAATAATTGTATTTATATATAAAGTATATTTATAAATAATACAATGTTTAAACCGGTTTAATTATTGTCTTATTTCGATTCATTTTTAGAAGTATTACTACCAAACAACTTAGCGAAAGTCCAGAATACGAGAGCTGTTCTGTAAAATGTTAGTAGCAGGTATAAATGCGGACAAAAACAATATCCTTGCCAGTTATTTTTTGTGTCTGTTTCGCATTATTTTTAAAAGCATATGTTATTATTTAGAATATGTAAAAATATATTAAAAAAATCCCAATAATAATTGAAAGAGTATCTAAATTTTAAAAATGTATGTTAATTAAGGCATACACCACTGAAGTTGGCTTAAGTCATTTATAGAAACTGGGTCACTTGAGGTCATCGAATATTCAGCCTCTTTTTTGAGAACTTGCAAAGTTGCGTAAACTCTATTGTTTTTTAACGGCAAATTTAAATTTATCGTGATTTTTAAAGCTATTTTAAAATAATAATGAATTTCTCAACTTTGTACGGAATACCGTTTTGTGCGTTCTACGTAAGTGAAGCAAGTACAGCATTAGCGCTGTCTTATTTCGCCGACTTAATTTCTCAACATCCAAGGTTTCCCGAGTCAATAGAGCCTTCACTACTCCAGTGAAATCTTGAATTCGCTACATACCGTTGATCACGAAATAATGTTGCCTCCTTATCTGTCATTGTATCAACTGTATTAGACCACATTCCTTTGAAAATAAAAAGTATTTTGTTTATATTGTGGTATTTTAAGGAAAACATATTGTTGTTAATTTTTAGTGATGAGACTTTTATTTCAATAGTTTTTAGGTTAAAGTAAAAGATATATTTTATTTGGTAAGTAACCACCTATTTTTTTTTTATAAGGTGTCATCGGCGTCGACTACTACGGCCATTAGCCTCGTGTTCTGTGTAGGCTTTGTTACTGTTTCCCAGTGCCACTTTAGGAACAGCACTGTTAATTAGAACCCAACAGTGAATGGTCGAGTGGGGAATCCTACTAAGGCATCAGAATTAATTTTAAATAATTAAATTAAATGAAAAAATCCGGTGGGATTCGATCCTGAGACCTTCCGATCTCAAAGTCATGACTCTATCCACTGAGCCAACCCACCCCCAGTAACCACCTATTAATTATGTTTTTGAGTTCCTTTCATTTATTTATGTTAATTTAAGATACTTGTGTTATCTTTTAATAAAATATTAATATATTTATTCTATTTTTAGTGAGATGTCTGAAATAATGCTAAGTTTAATAGAACTTATGAAGTACTCGTATATTGGAGGTGAAAATTCTATGACTGTTATTGGCGAAGAGGCTATTTTAAATGCAGGTCATATAGTTTGTATGTGTGAAGAACGAATTTAGTGATAAACATACATCTTTTTATGCAGTTGTTCTCCAAACTAGTGCATTGAATTCAGATCCCCATATTGTTGTAGGCCAGTTCTCATTTAAAAGATGTAGAAATTGGTAAATGACAATGTTCGTTTTAAGCTGGGAACAGTGCAAACATATTTTAGGAGTCTTAATAAAGTGTTCTAGGTGTATACTGTTTAAAATAATAAAAGAACTATCAAGCTAATTCGATTGAATACCTTATGATTTTTTTTCTAAACCCACATCTATATTATTTATTCCACGCACAGACTACAGAATGAAAAAGTAGATCATTGAATGAATATATTTATCCATTCTATGAAGAACACTGTACAGATATGAAATCTACCAATCACAGTTCATATTTGGTCACCAGGATACCACTATTTTAAAAAATTTTAAATGAGTGACAATTCTGTCAAACTAATTTTCAGTATATTTGTTTAGTTATTGAGATTAAATATAGTTACAAATGAGTGATTATTGTGAAAAATCGATAAATAATGGCACTACACAAGATATTCTTTTATATTTTCAAATAAATCTAAAATCAATTTATGATTATTAAAAAAAAAAAAAAATGTTTCCTTGGTACGGAAGCAGATTTATGGCTTCACTTTTATGTTTGCATAATCTATTTGATAATCTTATTGTCTGTCTAAAATGTATTTCAATGTTCCATAATTTCATTTAACAAGATGTTTTAAAACAGATACAGAATAATTGTCTTTTTAAAATCATCTATTAACACAATGTTCAAGTAGGTACTATTTTTTTTTGTTTGTTAGTTGTGATATAAAATTTACTTAGCCATAATTTTAATTTGTAATTTGTACTAGTTTTTAATCTTAATACTTTTATAATATATTATTTAATTCATGTTACTTAATCTCTTACAAACAAGTGTTGTATGACATTTCGCAAGTGTTCTTATTCGCACCTTTTTAACACACTGATGTTTGTAATGTTTCGATACTGTGTGAATAAATTATTATTATTATATTAATAATATAAGTAATTTGTGATCTCTTTTTTAATACATTAAATGAAAATGTACAGCTTGAAATTTATGATTGATTTTGTACTTGAGAGAATACTCTTTAAAAATTATTTTCATTATTCTTAAATTCACTAGTCATTGTGTACAGTTACATTTTGTAATGAATGATTATGCATTGATAGTTTGGCTATTATTATAAGCGTATTATAGCAACCACCTACTTGACATGTCATTGGAAAGCTAGTAAAAATGCCTCCTAACCAGTGCTGGCCAGATCAATCTTTTGAGCCTGCTTTGCTTGTGTTGAAGTGGATAATAAATGGCGTTCGCATATACAGGACAAGAAACGATACAGTACCAATATTGTCAGTCATAGGTTGAGTCACCAGTCAGTAGCACCACAAATATTATTCAAAAATATGAAAGTCTAAATGCCCCATTTTTAACGGTTTTGATGCTAGAGAAGTTTAAATTTGAAAAATTGCAATTTTCAATTCTGTTGGGATCCCAAATGAACTAATTATTTCACATCCTAAGTAGGCATGATACTTTGCTGAAACCAGTTCACCAAGGATAATCAAAAAGTTTAATAATATGGACCGGTGTTTTATGTATAAAAATAGGGTTGGTAATGTACCTACTAACAACTGAATGATATATTTCTGTTACTTATAATAATTGGAGAAGAAAATTCTTGGGGTAAAAGTTTTTCATGATGTCATTTTCTATAATTTTCGTTATATAAATGATGTCCCTAAAATGGACCGCATTGAAGATATTTAAAAAAAAGTACAGTTTTGACTGGGATCTAACTTTAGTGGAAAGTCATGTGTTGGAACACATGAGATATAAATGCGAAAACATAATAACATTTTGGATTTTAAACTATTGTTTTAAAATATTTAATTGCCACCATTTCGAGGGTGTTTTTTTTTAATATGTAATTTAATTATACAATGTTTAGTTAAAATTAAATTCCGCCTGATAACGGTCTCAAGAACCCCCGTATTTTTATTTTATTCTATTTTTATTTCCTAGAAATTCCCGTGCGAGAGTCTCCGTATTTCAAATATTTTATTATTTACTGACATTCGAATCCAGCTTTTGGCAAATGACAAAAGGTCGTTTTTCAGTCTTCCGATTTGTAAATATTGGCTACTCCCACTCCGACCCACTCGGAAAAACGAACTTTATCGGTGCAAAAAATATAAAACCAGCTTCCGCGAGGACTCGCTCTCTTTCCGTAGACTCTTTTGTTGCCGAATTGCCATTAGTAGAGCTACCGAGAGTTTTTCTGTGTTTCCGTGCCGACACCGGAGATAGTTATTTAAGGTAGAAATCAAATATTGTTTTCCTTTTTTGGAAGCACCAAGAACTTTATTTCATTTTCCTAAGCATCGACCTCCGATAAACAATTATTTGGACTTGTCAAAGGAAGGTTTAACGAATTTTGTACCGCTCCTCGTAGTTCGGATTCGCGACACCAGGTTATTAACCAAAAGCCAATTAATTTTCAAGTATTATAACGTTCGAGTAAGCCAGGAAGTAGCAACCACCCAGTAATAAGGGGAACCACACCTCTATGGGAGAGCCTTCCGGGGCAAACAACTCACAACTTAAAAAATATCCCACAGTATATTCACAAAGACAGAGAAACCGATGGAAACAAACGGTAGAGCTAAGAAGCATAGCTAAAGTACAAACCCCGGACAGAATCACGGCTAAAACTAAACTCAAAACCACTATAAACGAGAGTAAAAACACAATTAGGGCATTAACAACAATACCAACTAACCCAGAGGTCAACTGTCCAAATCAGGGTGAACCCCTGGCCAAATTTTCGCTGATTCGACCTACAAATGACCCCCAAGTACTTCTAGAAGAAGTTTACGGGGACTTAGAAGATACCTCCAGCTCGGAAGTGAGCATGGACACAACCATCAAACCTGCCCCGATAGAAAGCGAAAATAAAGCAATTTCACAAGAAAATGCCAACACCCAAGAGCAAATACCAAGATCATCATTCATTCGAATGAAAAAGTCCCGGAATTTAAAACCCAAGAAAGTATAGAAAACACCCAAGATAGTAACGATAATACTCAAAAAAGTATGGAGAATTCCCAAAAAAGTTAAAAGAAGCCAGCCCCCTAAATTTCGGTTTTGGGACCAATTTGTGATCACCACAGTACAAAAACACCAATACAAGGGCCGTACCAAAAATAAAAATTGACGATAAAAAAGTATGGAGAAAGGTCAAAAAAGAGGTGAACTGAGTAGCCTCAAATTTGACTTTCACCCATACACTGCAGGGCACCCAAAGGTACAAACCCCCAACCCCTGTCAAAATAAAGACTTTTACACACCGCTTCCCTCTAATAATGATGTCCATATACATGTAAAGATATCAGACATTCCCAAAGTAGTGCAGGACTCAATACTGGGTTACAAATCAGATCTAACCTCAGAAGACGATAAAAGATCAGCTAACAGCATATACGAACAACTCCCAACATCCCCAAACAGTACGTTCGTCAGACTACTACGTAGAATAAGTAAAAACAACATGGAAACGCAAAACACAGATGGAGGGCTCCCATTCGAGACGCCGAGAAAATTCAGCTAAAATTTTCAGAGCTTAATTAAGGAAAAAACTAAGAAATCTCTCACATCTACAAGAAACAGATACCAGCCCCTATCTGATAACTCGGACTCAGACCTTGACGACGAAATAGAGAAGAAAGTGAAGAGGAAGCGAGCGGACAAAAGTAGAACAAAAGAAAATCAAAAAGAAGAAACAATCGAGGACATACTGGCGAGCCAACAGGGTACCTCCCAACAAAATAACCCACAACCAGCCACCCGAAAACCAGTGAAAAATAAACCCTACTAAAAAATCTACTATGCCCCCGATTGTCATTGACGGACAAACCAAAATTCACTCATCCAAAACCTTAGGGCCACTGTCAAAGGAAACTTTAGTGTTAAACACACCCCAAACTCGACCATACTCTTTGTCGATGAAAAAGAAGACCATAATAAAGTATTAAAAAACATCCAAGAAGAAAAAAATTTAATATCACACGTATACGACAAGAGAGGACAAGTCACATGCCTTTGTGCTAAGGGGTCTAGCAGAGGGTACAAAAATATCCGACATAGAGGAAGGACCACATGAATGGATGATAACAGATTGCTTCCTTTACCATCGCATCCTCGCTCGATATATGGGTTTAGCTTTTTTATATTTAGTGGAATAATACAACTTTTTATAGATTCTGATTTATTTATTTTTTTGTTTTGAAGCTAAACACTTCAAAAGGGGGGAGGATGTTGGAAAATGAACTATTTGTAATGGCCTCGTATAATGTTTTTTGTACGTTATAATAAAAAATGTCAATGTTAATTGTCTAAGTGAAGTTTCAGAACAGTCAGTTTTCCCCTTTGTATTTGTGGCAGTCATTTTGCTGTACAAAAAGGTAAATAAATTAGATCTATAAAAAGTTGTATTATTCCACTAAATATAAAAAAGCTAAACCCATATATCGAGCGAGGATGCGATGGTAAAGGAAGCAATCTGTTATCATCCATTCATGTGGACACACAATATGAAATCAAAGCAAGAAACATATTCAGAATGAATACCAGAAACCGTCCACTATTTCTAGTTGTAACAGACCCCTCACTGACACTGGATTATCTAAATAAAAATGCAAGAAGAGTACTATATACACGTGTAACCTGGGAATTACGCAAAAGCCTTAAACAGAAAATCCAGTGTCACAACTGCCAAAAACGTGGACTACAAATTGCGGGAGACCATCGCGCTGTCTAAAATGCGCAGGATAGCACCTTACAAGAACCTGTCTTAAATCGAGAGAAACTGCGGCCAAATGTGCAAACTGCGATGGGGAGCACCCGGCAAATGTCAAGAGTACCTTGAGAGACTGAAAATAAGTGCATGCGAAAACAAAAAACGCCAGATGCCAAACAGAGAAGAATTTCCTGAGCTGCGAAGCAGAGGCCAATATCAAAGGAGCGATCAAACAAACCCCTCTCAACCAATTGTACGACCTAATCCCCCTCCCAGACCTCTTCCCACAAATCAAAACGGCAACCCAGATGATTTTCAGGAACTGAACTTGGTGAGGAATATATAGACAAGTAAAAGATATGTTTCTATAATGCGAACGGGTTGCACAACAAGAAAATCCTTGTTCGCAATTTTATTCACAATCATACATTCGACATTGTATTTATTTCAGACACGAGAATTAGAGGTAACGAAACATTTAAATTAAACGGCTACACAGTAATTAAACAAAAAAGACAAGATAACTCGGGACATGGGGGATTGCATTCTTTATAAACAAAAAGATTCAATTTAAACAACTTAAAAACATAAATACATCACTAGAAAGTTTAATACTGCAGGTGGGTAACATCGTTTTTGTGAGAGTTTACAATAGCCCGGACAACAAATTCACGACAGCAGAATTAAACAGTCTGATGTCCGCAGGACAGAGGGTCGTCTTGATGGGCGACCTAAACAGCAAGCATCCGCAATGGGATGCAAATTGCACCCATCACAATAAAAATGGAAAAACACTGAAAGAATTCGCCGAAGTGAATGACCTTAATATACACTACTCTACTTGGACGACCCAACCCACTTCCCTTTCATTCCTCATCACACCCCCAGCACCTTGGACATAGCGATGACAAAAAACATAAACAACGTTACGGACATCAGAACCATTCCCGCCTTAAACTCCGACCACAATCCAGTCTACTTGGAGATTAAAACTAACAAAGTCCACAGGCAACTAGGCAAATACTATGATTACTCAAAGACCTACTGGACCGCATTCAGACGTAAACTAAGTCATAAGCACCAGACAGGAACTGGAATCAGAAATACAAAACTTTACATAATGCATTAAAACCGCTAGAAACCAAACTGCAGTGCTTGTGACTAGAAAACAGTATACTGAACACATAACGGACGAAATACGCGACTCAATAGGCACAAAAAACACCATAAGGCGGTGATGGCAAACACATAGACAAGCCGCAGATAGGGACATGCTTCATGATATAGCCCACTTTATTATCTGATACAGCTAGAGAAAAACAAAAAATGGAATGAAACCCTAGAAGCGGTCAACCCCCAGGACAATTCGGTGTGGAAAATTGCGAAACATTTAAAAAAACTATATTCGCAACTTCTCACACTCGAAACAGGACAGGACAAGTATGTTACAAACGGCGAAAAAGGTCAGGCACTCGGCGAATATTTTCAGAGTATATTCACAAATAATACGATCAATAACCCCGAACAACAACGTATAAAAAATGTGATAAACAACCGTTATAATACACCAACAGCTCTGGCAGTCAATCAAGGGGATCTCACCACCCCTAACGAGGTACATGATATACTGTGCGGGTTAACCAGAAAGAAGACCCCGGACCCGACGATATCAGTAATGTTTTATTAAAATATCTCTTGAAAAAAGCCATTGTTCAGCTTCATCACATAATTAACGGTGTTATCAAACTGCAATATTACCCAAAATGCCTAAAAATCGCGGACATAATTCCCATAGCAAAATAAAATAAAAATCCCAAATATATAGAGAGTTACAGGCCAATATCGCTACTTAATGGTATCTCAAAAATCATAGACCGTGTTATACTTACGCGACTACAAAACTTTGCAAACGACAACAACATTATTCTGCAAGAACATTACGGATTCAGACAGGGTCACAGTACTGTTACTCAAATCATCCATATAGCGCATCAAGCTAAAAAGCCTTTAATTCTAAAAAATCAAACAGTACTTGTGGCTCTGGAAACTGAACAAGTATTAGAAATTAAAAATTTAAAAAAACCGACTTCAAAAACGTGCAGATGCCATAACCACATCTTAACCAAATTTATATGGGACCACCCCTGGGGTACCCTCTTACTAACAAAAAAAGAATCATATAAATCGGACAAGGTGGTAAAGCATTATCGCTAAACATACATAAAAAATGAAGAGTTTGAGAATTTTCTCATGGACCCAATTATTAGATTTTGACTAAATTTATATGGAACCACCCCTGAAGTACCCCCTTTCTAACAAAATAAAAAAAGAATCATATAAATCGGACAAGGTGGTAAAGCATTATCGCTAAACATACATAAAAAAATGAAGATTTTGAGGATTTTCTCATGGACCCAATTATTAGATTTTGAATAAATTTATATGGGACCACCCCTGAAGTACCCCCTTTCAAACAAAAAAATAATGATTGAAATCGGACACCGTGTTAAAGAATAATCGCTGAACATACATAAAAAAAAATATCGCAACGAATTGATAACCTCCTCCTTTTTTGAAGTCGGTTAAAAAGCA
Source organism: Psylliodes chrysocephalus (assembly GCA_927349885.1). NCBI lineage: Eukaryota > Metazoa > Arthropoda > Insecta > Coleoptera > Chrysomelidae > Psylliodes > Psylliodes chrysocephalus. The sequence continues at coordinate 47,373,224 of OV651813.1, forward strand.
TTTGATATGTGAATAACTGTCCTGGGCACATTATAAAAATAATCTACTCATATTTGAATGACAGGAAATTCTACGTAAAAATACAAAACTTCAGAACAGGACCATTTATAGCTGTTGCCGGAGTACCTCAAGGGTCAGTACTCTCGCCGAATCTGTACACGATTATGACACATGACATGCTGATGGGTCAGAATGGTATATAGACGGCGTTGTACGCAGAAATTGCCACAAGAAGATTGGACATCCATATCAACAGAACGTTAGTCGGAAATAAGATGAAAATTAATCCCACTAAAACAGAAAACACACTCCTGTCCCAACGCAAGGCAGACGGAGTCAAGGGCAAATTAAAAGTCCAAGGACAAACAATAAATCTCAAAACCAGCATAAAATACCTAGGTTTTCATCTAGATAGGAAGCTAACGTTTAAAAAACATATTAATGACCGTATTGCCAAAACAACGGGCATGATACGTACATTATACCCTATGCTGGCACGTAACAGCAAAGTATCCCAAAAGAACAAACAACTCCTCTATAAACAAATCCTCCGGCCGATACTAACATATGGATGTCCAGTCTTCTGCTCCATGGCTGACATTCACTACAAAAAATTGCAATACACGCAAAACAGGTGTCCGCGGCTAATCCTTGGATGTGCAAGGGATACCAGAATTACAGAACTTCATGAGAGAACAAACATTCTTCCTATTAAACAATATATACTACAATTATCAGAGAAGTTTTACCGAAACTGTCTTCCTCCGCGGCTTAAGGAAAACATACCAAGTCACAAACATAAACACTCATAATAGGAAGCATGTTTGGCTCCATGAAAACTTAACAATATACAATCGTCGAGACCTAACAAAAATAAAGCACAAAACAATGACAATCAGAGCATGTATGATTACTTTGCAATACTCAAAGCCGACTGAATCCTCAATTCAATCGGCATCTGACTATAGCTTCGTTCGCGGTAACAATCCTGAACTGATTCAGAATTACTAATTCATACTTTGAGCGCATGCCCGAATCATTATCAATTCTGAATTTTTACCACGCGCGCAATCCCTATTATATCTCGGTGTTTCAGGTATAGACAAGTGGTTCAAAATCAATAATAATTTTACCACGAACGCAGGATAGAACCAGTAGTTCAGTTCTTTTTGTTCCGCGAACGCTTTTTAACTACTGCGCCTGCGAAATCGTTACTGTTAGTAATAATTCGGTTCAGGATTCTTACCGCGAACAAAGCTTATATCGCATGGTGGGCGGGGCATAGACCCGGGGAGATTGGCCATTGGCTGAAGACCCGGACCTATGAACGGCCTGCTATTTGGTAAGTTTGTGAATATCGCATACAACTAACCAAAGAATATATCGTACACACATCCACACTTCAAAACCCTGTTTTTTCACAGCTTTTTCAGGGAAAAATCAGACAAAATTAAACTCAAACATAACACCTAGACAAATCACTCACTGCGAACAGCATATCAGCACATAATTGCTTAATAATATCAACCTGGGTAAGGAGTAAGCAAAGCATTCAGAATCAGGAAACAACGCAAGCTGCAATTGGGCAGAACATCAGCTAATCCGGTCACAGGATTCATACAAGGATGAATACTATGTTTTATTGTATATTATATTTTATTTTTTCTTTGTAAATGTTGAGCTTATGTTTGTAATTGTATATATTTGTAAATATGGAAATAAATGTTTAAAAAAAAACAATTATTTGGGTAGTCAGAAAAAATTTGTTAATATTCATTTTATTTTTGTAATGCTAACCGCATGGAAATTTTCTGAAGTTTCAGCAACCAAGTGTTGCACAGGACCGCCCTACCGGCTAAACTTCTAAAACAAAAACCCCAGTCAGGCCGGAGTTACGAGTAATAATTCAATTTTCTTTTATTCTATTTTTCTTTTATTCTATTTTTCTTTTATTCTATTTTTCTTTTATTCTATTTTTCTTTTTGTATTAAAAACTGCAAGTGAATTTTCTGAAGTTTCGTCGAGGGGCAATCAAGTATTGCACAGGACCGCCCTGCCGACTAACCCGAGTCAGTTCGGAGTCGAAACGATTTTCTTTACTCCGCTAATTTACTGTATCTATTTTCTTACGTCGCTGCAAGCCGGCGTCCAGGAAACAACACTGTTGTCTAAAACTGGACCTTACCCGTAGAGCGTTAATATTTGAAATCCCAACCAATATTCCCAACTAATTAGAATTTGAGAACAATTGAAAATTTCATTAAAAATTTCCGAATTCCTGCTCACCTTCACGTAGTAGTAGTGTAGTCGCCATGGCGAGCACATCGGATGAGTGTGTCGACTGTGGAGACAATTTTATAGTAAATTCAAAAGTGGTTACTTGTAAGCTATGCGAAGATAAATATCACTCCCAGTGCCTTAAAATGAAAGATACCTCCCTAAAAGTGATAAATGATAAAGAAAACATATGTTGGTTTTGTGATACATGCATTGTGGGTCTAGAAGAGAAAATTAATATCAGTAGGCAGATAAAAAACATGGAAGTAGCAACTAAAAAAATATTAGAAGATGCCAAGCAGGTGGTGGAGACGGTTAAAAATACGCAAATTGAGCTAAATAGTAAGATGACATATGCTGATAAAGTAAAACAAACCGAAATTCCATTAATAATAAGACCAAAGAAAAAGCAAGATAGCACAGCAACAAGAAACGAATTAGAAGAAAAAATTAAGCCAGCTGAAAATGCCGTAGCAGTCAAAACAATTAAACCTGTCGGTCAAGGCAGTGTTTTGATAAAATGCGATAATGAGGATTCTCGGCAAAAAATCCAAAATAAAGTAATGAATGAGTTATCAGATAAGTATACCATTGACGTACCCACATTTTTAAGACCTAGAATATTAATTGTTGGAGTGCAACAAGCTAGTAGCGATGATGAAAGTAAGTTTGTTGCTGATGTAAGAAGCCAAAATTTTCCCGATATTCAAGGAATTGATGATATTAAAATTATTAAAAAATACAGGCCCAAGAATAAAAATCATATAAATATAATCATGGAGGTACCACCCGTAATATTTGATCAAGTAATCAAAAAGGGCCGACTTTTTGGAGGATTGCAGAGTTACCCGGTATATGAGCACATTAGTGTTCGTCGTTGTTTTAAATGCTGGCGGTATAATCATAAGGCAGAAAATTGTACTTCTACCAGAATTGTGTGTCCTGAGTGTAATGGTGAACATAAAAGCTTCGAATGTAATGAACTAGTAAAAAAATGTACAAATTGTGTGTATGCACACGATATTCTAAAAATTCCTGGAATAGTTTTCAATCACTCTGTGTTCAATAAAGAATGTGTATCGTACAAGAGAGTAGTTGAACAAACCAAGTCCAAAATAAAATATATATATAGCCATCCCAGAAACTAAAAGAAAATACCAAATACAAAGCAATATGTATTAACATTGAGGGATTAACGTCACATATTGATGAACTTCGAGAATATCTAACTGAAAATAAACCTTTATTAGTAAACGTAACAGAAACACATATTACTGCAGATATAGAGGACAGCGAGATTCAAATTGCAGGGTACCACTGTATAGGAGTGAATTCAGATAGCGGACATACTGGAGGTTGTATAATTTATTTAAGGGAAAACGTAAACTATTCAGTTATACAAAAAGTGTCGGTCTCTTTAAACTATTGGGTACTATTACTTAAAATACAACAAAGTAATAAGTCAGCTATAATTGGAACTGTTTATCGATCCCCACATGGCAATTGTAATGATTTTTGGCTGTTTTTTGATGACTTACTACAGAGAGATCTTGTAAATACTAATGATACGATTATATTTGGAGACTTCAACATGGAGTTTAGATCTGATGTGGGTATAGTCAACAAGTTCAAAAATACTATACAGGATTCGGGATTTAAACAAATTGTCAAAAAACCAACAAGAATATCAAAAACTTCGTCTTCCTTGATTGATTGGATAATAACAAATAATTTCTCGCTAATTGAACTTCCACGAGAATTTCCAGTAATGTCAGATCATGAAATGATAGGTGTAGAATTAAAGGGATGGTGTATAGATCGGAAAAAGGAAATGACTTGTGTACGTAAAATAAATAAGGAAAAAATCAAGAAAATTACAGAGGATCTAATAGAAGCATCATGGGATACGACCTCAACAGATACCGATGTTTTATACAGGAACTTTATTAATAATACCACAAAGTCTATAGAAAAAATTGCCCCATTAGAAATAATGGTGAGTAACAGTAAACCATGGGTAAATAATAAAATAAAACAAGCACAAAAAGTTCGTGATGAAGCATATAGGAAATTTACCATAACAAAAATTGAAGAAGATTGGAAATTATATAAAACTAAAAGAAATAAGGTAACGACCATAGTCAGACAAGAGAAGAAGACATATTTTGAGGACAAAATAGATAAATCTAAAAATGATGGAAAAGAAATGTGGAGAACTATAAAACAATTGCTAGGTCAAAATAAAAAAAAGTTAGATGTTGAAAAAATTATTTTTAGTGAACATAATAGTACTGTGGAAGAGAACTTTAATAATTTTTACAAAAACAGTATCCAGAAAATCGCAAAGAGCATTGAAGATAAGAGGATTTCACCCATGGAGGACGTCAATATCAACAGTGAGTTTGGTGCTTTTAAAAAAATAAGTTTTAATCAATTAACAAAAATAGTGAACAATCTTAAAAATAAAAGTTCAGGTGACGCATGTTTAAGTATTGCACTATTGAAGGGGTTATTTTGTGTTATCGGGTACCCTCTTCTTAATCTGGTAAATACGGTCCTTGTAAAGGGTACGTTTCCCAGTGATTTAAAAATAAAATTTATTACCATCTGCAGATAAGATCATTGAAATTGTAGTAAGAGATCAGCTCAAGTCTTATTTTGAAGACAATAATATTTTGTATGAGGGACAGTCAGGGTTTAGAGACCAACATTCTTGTGAAACAGCTCTCCAATTTGTTTGTGCGAAATGGAGAAATGATATGAATGAAAATAATATTATTGTTAGTGTTTTTATTGACCTTAAAAGGGCTTTTGAAACAATAAATAACATTTTTTTATTAAAAAAGTTGCAAAATTACGGTATAAATTCGGTAGCATTAAATTTAATTAGGGAGTATTTGTCTAATAGGTATCATAAGACTAAAATAGAAAATAATATATCTAGTGAAACAGAAAGCCACTACGGGATACCGCAAGGAAGTGTGTTGGGTCCACTTTTATTTATTATTTATGTAAATGACATTCATAAACGATTAAAAAGATCATTTATTAGCCTTTTCGCGGACGACACGCTCATTTCAGTATCTGGTAGAGAATTTCAGGAAATAATTCAAATATTAAATGAAGAATTGTCTATTTTGTATGACTGGCTGTGTGTAAATAAGCTTAAATTAAATACTGCAAAAACAAAATATATGATCCTAGGATCAAAAGCACAATGCAGACAACTTAATGCGCATGATCAAGTAGTAGAAATAGGTGGTGAACCAATTGAACAAGTACTGGAAATAAAATATTTAGGAGTCATTATTGACCAACAATTAACTTTTAATAATCATGCCAATTACTTATGTAAAAAATTAGGTAAAAAAATTGGTTTTTTTAGAAGGATTTCATGTAACTTGTCGCAATGGTCAAAATCTCTAATTTATAATACAATAATACGCCCACATTTTAATTATTGTAATTAATTACTATTATCAGCTACTAAAGAAAACATCAACAGATTGCAACTGTTACAAAATAAATGTTTAAGGATAATATTAAATTGTAATATTTACACTTCGGTCAGGGAAATGCATGAACAGCTGAATGTCTATACAGTTGAGCAAAGCTTTAAAATGTCGAATTTAATACTAATATATAAGATGATACATCACAAAACTCCGAAATACCTTAGTACACTACTTGTAAAAAGATCTGAACTTCATTTACGTCCACTCAGATCAATGGACAATTTTAATATTGATTTCACAAAAAAATCTTTTTTGATGGGCTCATTATTGCAGGAAGGGATTCGTCTTTTTAATGCGTTGCCTAAAAATATAAAAGATGCCCCAACTCTAGGTAGTTTTAAAAATATGATTAGTAATTATCTAGGTTTAGGTAACCTATAGTTTTAAGTTTAAATTGTAAATATTTGTTTATAACTAGCTGAAAGCTAAATAAAGAATTTACTTACTTACTTCACTGGGTTATCCGACACCGCCGCCAACGAACAGTATACATTTTTTTGTTTTTCGTTTTTTTTGTACCACGATAGGTGAACGAACGCTCGAAATATTTAAAGTTGAGACATCCGAGTTTCCAAAGGGTATTTTGGAATCGCAATTCATTTATTTTGTGATTTATTTAATTTATTTATATGCGAATGATTATTAATATTACTGCCCTTATTTAGCCACTAACGTATCTATTTTTAATTATTGATTTATTTGTTTATTTTGTATTTTGATTCAATACACCGTGAAGCTATTTATACTGGATAAATAGCTTCCCAGGAACCATCGTTTTTTTTTAGATTTAAGGGTTATTTATTTAATTGTTTTACATTTATTTTATCCATGTTCGACTGAATTTTGACCACCGTCCGAAATAAATATACTTTGTTGAATTTCTGGTGTTTATTTTATCTACAACGAATTTTACCTAACTTTCTTCAGAGTTATCTCAAGGGTGATTAACATAACGCGACTTGGCCGCCAAGGTTGGTTTAGGTAGGTATTATTATTTTATTTTAATTTCACCACTCTCAGCGCCAAACATGACTTCCACTTCACAGTAGGTGAAGCTGGAAGCCTGTCTTATAATTTTATCATAGGTTTTACACTATGCAGAACTAATAAAGTAACTTTTTCGGTAAAACTAATAATAACATTTTTCCATATGGTTCTAACTTAAGTATACACTGTATTATAAATAACAAGTAATCCACAAAAACTATTTCTAAAGTATGTCATGACTGACAGAGATATGAGTCACGTCTGTGATAACTACGAATGCCTCTGGATTATATCCAAAATTTTATTTAAAAAAGAATTGCCTACTCCGGCATACATGATTTTTTCCATGATCTACTTCAGAAACATTTATTGTGGAACACTCCATAATTTGATATGTACTTGAGTTTTATTTCATTTATAATTTTTTAATTTATTTTAATTTAAAACTTAATTTTTAGTTATTGTATTCATTAAATTACAAGTAATTGTACATTTTTGAAGCTGAAGAACTTTGGTCAATGGTCTTTTGGGAGTAAATCACGTACTTATCATTATTTTTAAAATTCCATAGTTTTTGTACTTATATTTTTTCAGAACAGCCCTTGTATAACACAGGCAATAATATTATGTGCAGTTACTTACCTCAACTCCAGTCACACCCAATGCATCCTTAATATTCGGAGTCAGTCTAAATGGCACCTTCTCTGGTACTCGAAGAGTCTTGCCCTTCTCGAAGCAAACATTGTAGTCAATATGAACGACATCACCACTAGTCAAATCAACTAACACATTATCCAAATGTCTATCACCCAAACCGATAATATAGCCTATGATACTCATAACAGCAATTGAATATGAGTAACGTTTAATAACTTGCCACCATAAGTCTGGACTAACTGAATTGCACCAAAATTCTCTAGAAAGCAAATCACTTGGAGTTTCATTCATGAGTTCGGTCAAAACTTGTTTTAAGATGCTCAAAGGCCATTCTTTGCGGTTCTCTATGTTCTTGATGCCGTGTTCTTGAAGTAGAGGATTCAATTTATTATAAAATAGTTCTGAAGGCCTTAATACGCCAGCATTAACATTGGTGAAACTTTTTGAATTCGGTTTAGCAATTTCTCTTTGTTGCCATCGTTTATATAAAGCAAAAGCCGGTGTTGTACCATCAACCCAGGAAATTAGTCCAGATCTTGGACCTAATGGAATAACAGAATAGTGCCTGGCTTTGTAGAAATTAGAACCAGATGGATCAGCAATTTGGGCCATCATCGTGTTAGCTATACTTAAAAATTGCATTATTCTTTCATCTAGATGCAAATCTTCCAAACCTTTGAAGAGATAAGTGTAAGTTTGGCCATCAGAACCATAAAATATTAATTTTTTAGGTTTCGTTTTTGTTGGTAAAATGGATACAATGTTAGAAACATAGGAAATTGTAACGTTTTTCTTTGTTATTGATGCTAAACCTGGCATAGCTATTACGCTGTCCTTCAAATTGTGAAGTACTGGACTAATATCTTGCATTTTAAGTGAATAAGAAGCTCTTTTGTGGAATTTCTGCTGAAATTTCTTTTGTAATTGTTTAAGTGGTAATAGGGATTCTTGTGGATTTTCCGGATGATCGGGATCTTTTAAATTTTTAATAACTTTTACAATATCTTCTAAATATTTCTCTTGGAATTGCTTCTCATGAGGAGTTTCTGCTTCTACACTAGTCACATCTAACAGTTGTTCCAAGACAAATATTATTGGTTTTATGATAATTCTGTGCTTTTCTACAACAAGTGATGCCTTCTCTGCTTTATCTAAACTGGCGTTTTCATTTACTTTTTCAATTTCATATTCCAGTTGCTGTTGTCTTTTATTAATTTCGGATTGGTGCTGGGCTAGGGTTCCTAACCATAATTCGTCCCAAAGAAGTGTAATCCTTCTTAATTCTTTGACAAGGGTTTGTACCTAAAAAAAGTGCTTATATTATTTTAATTATCAGTTGAAGCAAAAATGTAAATAAAGTATTTAAAATAAAATTCCAACTCGATATTAAAGTTGGGTTTCTTTTAAAATAAGTGGGACAATGAAGTCTACTTTAATTGCACCCCACCAGGGAATCTATTCTGGCGCACATTTAATTTTACTGTTCACTGTAAAAATCAAATCTTCTGAACAGGGCTATAGTTGTTTTTAATTAGATTAATTTTAAGTTGGTAACTTTCAGTTGGATCAATCCAAACGTTCACAGCATTATTATTTCCATAGCAAAAATACATATCTGTTCTGCTGTTTCGTCTTGGATATTGTCCTTCTGGTCCATCTTTTTAATTATCGTCACTCAATAGTGACTTAATTTGAGAGTTGAGCTATTCTACAGTTTAAAATCAGCTTTAAATTAACTCAGTCTTGATAATAACAAAACCGCATTTTTAGTGCTTGGTTAAAAATAAAATGTGTTTTGTGACAAAAATTAATAAACAAAGAAACCAGTGTACACAGCGATTTAGAAACTTAAAATGTTTCCAATAATAAGAAACGGTTTCGGTCAATTTAATAATGGATGTAATCCTACAGTGCAACAAAATACAATGCAAAACTCGAAAATGATACCTGTTCTAGCCCAACAAGAATATTTATCAATGTAGTAATACGGGACCTACATCCTTCTGTTCTAGTATAAATCACCAAAGAACTCCAAAAAAGGAACATTTGGTCCGTAACATAATGAACATCAGGGACAGAGTAACTAAAGATCCATTACCACTATTCTTTATTGATACTTAACCAAACATCAATAATAAAGAAATATTCAAACTAGAATTATTGTCACATTGCAAAATTAAAGTAGAAGCTCTGATAAAAGAAGCATCGCACAGTGCACTAGGTGCCAAGACTATGGACACCCAAAGACCTATTGTAGGAAATCATACAAATGCGGTGGGTCACATGACACCAAGACTTGTACGAAACCTATAAATACACCAACAATATGTTTATTGTGTGAAGGAAACCACCCAGCTAACTATAAAGGGTGCAAAGTAAATCTAGACCTAATAGATCAAACCACCAATAACAATAATATCCAAAGCCAACAAATAAATCATAACTTTACTTACGCCCAAATGACCTCAAACAGCAAAATTACCCTACAAATAGTAATGAATCAAATCTAGCCAACAAACTAACAGTTTCCCAATGAATTTAAGAACATGTACTACTCAATCAAAATAGCATGATGTTAACCATGCTAACCACTGTCATAAACAAACTAATTAATGTCAAATACAATTATTGAATCAAAGAGCTAAACTAGACTTAAAAACTAGACCTAAACTCCGATCACAGCCCTATAATAGTTACATTAAGTACTAACATCATTTGGAAAAAAACCTTTACAGCGGCTCTGCTCCAATACAACTGATTGGAATATCTTCCATAACTATATAAATGACAATATTACACTAAATATCCTTAAAGGAGAAAGAAGACATTGATGAATCCATACAATACCTATGTTATGTTGATAATGGGGTGTTAATACACTGCGACCTAAAAGATCTATTGTGCCCCTATTGTGGTATTATACAATACCTAATGATATTAATACAAAATGCTTCATAGCAATTCACAACAGAAACTCGTGGAATGATTCAAGAAAATCGCAACATTCCACTTGACATCAGAGAATTATTTATAGACAAACGCAGAGCTCTACGCAACTTCCAAGTGAAATACGAAGACAGTCTATCACAATACCACTCTATAAAATCTGGCGACCTTCCTGGAAGTGTCCTCAGACCACTACTATAACTGATCTTTACCGCTGATGTACCAATTAGGAAAGATACTCTTATGGCAATATTCGCTGACGACACAGCAATACTTGCTGCAAATAAAGGTCCTATAATGGCTTCGTAATAACTGCAAAATCACTTAAATGAAATCCAAATACGGCTCATGCAGTGGAGAATCAACGTAAATGCAGACAAATCTTGCCAAATTATATTTACAACTAGAAGAACCGAATCTCCTCAGCTTACCCTATATGCTCATATCCCTGTAAAAGATAAAGTCAAATACCTCGGACTACATAAGAAATATGTAAGAAACAAACTAAGCATATATAAAGGTATCCTACAACCAATTTTGGCATATGGTATCGAACTGTGAGGCTGTAGCAAGCCCTCTTATACCAAAATTCTTCAGACTTTCCAGTCTAAGAAGCTTAGGATGATCACAACTAGGGTTGCCACCTATCCTTTTTTGAAGCAAAATGTCCTTGTGACTTTTTAAAGCTTAAAATGTCCTCTTTTATACGGCAAATGTCTATTTTTACAGCACATATCTTTGGAAGGGACATGGTTTGTACAAAAATATATAAGCTGAGGACCTCGGTAAAATGACGAGGATTTTTTTTGTTACAAGCTCGGCAATCTTTTCTTGTTTTTTTTTTTAGAAGTTCAGTAGAAGGATGAGGACTTTTTGTATATCTGTCAGCATCGTAGTCCTCTATTCACTTTTCAAAAAGGTGGCAACCCTAATCACAACTGCACTGTGGTACGTCACCAACAGAACCATCCAAACAGACCTCAATATACCCTTCATAATCGAAGTCAACAAACAACAGTAATCAACTCGTAAATGAGCTGTCAATGGACAGTACCTGACTCAAGCCAACATACCTTACACCATTTACTTATTACTAATTCAAGTAGATTGTAAATAAGCAGTAAATTTAAAAAATGAACTAACTGAAAGTTGTTTGCAAGCTGAGATTGACGACCAGCTCTTTTGTAAGCAATAAACTACTTGAAAGATGGTAGCGAAAGTTCTCAGGTCCGCACTTCAAGTTTGAGATTTTTCTAAATACCACAACTCCAAGAACATAGTCTTGCTTCATTCACTAGTGGGTGCTGTAGCATGTTATGCGGTAGATTTCATGTTCAATTCCGTGCAGAATTTAAAGGGTAAGTAATAGTTCAGTCCCAGCTAGTGTAGAAAGCGATTGTCGTGGTTTGAAAATGTCTACATCAGGCAGACATACCAAAGATAATTCATAAGTAGTGATTTTTCATTTGACTTATCACAGCATTATTATCCATATAAATTCCCATTTATTTACATGTACACAGACATGAGTTTATAGGAAATCATCCTAGCCACCTAATTTAAAATATTTTGTAGAGGAGTTAGGATCAGAATGGTTTCATTGAGATGGTAGACATTGCCTTTAAGTCCTGACCTCTTTGATCCGATGGTCAAATGAAGTCTCACCAAACGACCACACCATATCATTGTTATTGATTTAATCACTGTTCAACCTCCTAAAGACGGATTTTTTATTTGTATGTTTTGCAGTTTTGGCTGGCGAAAACAATACTACCATGATTTAAGCGTGTTCGCTTGCTCATTGTAAAGTACGTGGTCAGTCGCCATGCGTCGTTGTCATCTTTATCAGTTTTTTCCTAAGTTCAAATTTGGATCGCTTATAAGCGACATAAGGTTATACGATCATAAGCGACGTTCGGCCATAATTTGTGATTAGAAAAATACATATTTTCATACGAATATTATAGAGTATTCACTTATTTTTAACTTACGCGACGTTTGGCTATTTTAAGTGACTTACAAATGACACGTATAGGTGACGTTCGTACTTGAAGGGTTAATATAACCAGTAATTTACGTTTTATTCCTTTCGTTTTTGTCGGCAAGTACAGAAGGGTTAAATGCCTTATTTATTCTTACTAGAAGTTCCAATTTTTTATTGAACTAGTTTAAGCCACTAATTTATTTAGTCAAATAGACTGGCTAATCTTTTTGTAAAGAGAATACATATAAGTGTTACCTCTCGGATTAACTGCTATCGAATTTAGATCTGATTTAAGGACATTCTTTGATAATGCGTTTTTTTAAAGCTCCTTCAATATTTAGATAGATACCCGGCGTAATATCTCTACGTTTTAAGATATTTTGCCCACTAGATTGAGAGTCGTTCTGTGATTTGATCACTTGGCATTCATACTGGGTTTAATTTAATGCAAACTTTCTTCTCTCACATACCTATATATCTACAGTCTCAAAACCAAACTTTAACAATTTATCTACGTAAAAAATTTAATTAACAATTAACGACATTTTTTTAAAAAATAATTAAACAATTATGTCATAATATCTTACTTGTGCAATAGTCTCAGGATCTTGTTTGCTCAAAGTATCTACCATCGTCTTAAAACAAATCTGCAAACTATTATTAGTAACGACTTCTTCATTATCGTCACTATCATAGTTATCATCTTCTTCGTTAAGTTCATTTTCTTCACATGATTCGTTGTTCTGAGACAAACAGTCTTTCGGTAGAGTTATTTCAGAGAAATCAAACTTCAATCCCCCTTCCAGTGCTCCCACAACAGCTGGGAAGGTGATGAGATGGGGAGCATCTTCAGCTACTCTGCATAAAAGATCAGAAACACGAAGGCGGACATAACTTTCTGGATGGTTAAGTCTTGAGAAAAGCTGAGGAATTATAACTTTCCAAGGATGCGTTGGTGTTGTTTGAAGACCTTCTTCAAGAATATTTTGCAATTCAAGTGCGTATTTTACAATTAATCTCAGCAATCTTAATGTTACTGTTATTGTATTGCACTCTGTATTCTTTGTAACATTTTCAGATTGAAGTACTAGCTGTAAATATTTAAAGTAAGCCTCGGCGCTTAGAGCATAATAATGATATATTCTTTTCTGGGTACTTCTCCATATTTGCAATAAACTCTGTAACTGAGTTTCTAACGCATCTTTTAAAATTCCGACATTTTGTAATTGAGATTGGATCATCTCAGAGGTTTTAATTTCATTGGAATCAATGTCTTCTTCATCAATAATGTTGCGAGTTTGAGATAATATTAAAAATATTTTTGTTAAGTCTTCTTCAGATGTTTCAGGCGGCAATAACTTTTTTATTTCTAAGCAATGTTCATCGCTTAAATTATTTTTAATATCAGAACTGTGGTCTACAATTTTTTTACCCCAACGGTAACACCAAGTACCAAAAGCATTCCAACTCTTAGCTAGATTTCCGTAGTGGTGCACACTGAATTGAAGAAGTTTTCCTATCGAAATTTCATTTAGAGGAATTATATTTGAAGTGGTACATTCTACCATCCCTATTTCTGGTAAAACCAGTATAAGCTTCCCTAAAGGACTATTCATTTCAGTTAAAGAAACACTTTCATTGTTTTGCAACCAATTTGATAATTTCAACAATATTTTGCTACTAATTTTTCTTAATTCATTTACACCAAATAATTCTGCATATTTAGAAATAGCTGTTGAGCCTGCAGCACACAAGTTAAATGTTTGCTGATGGTTTTGTTCATAAGAATAGGATAGTTTTATAACCTCAAAAACAGCCCTGGCAACATCAATTGTCCATATATTTATATCTGGTATTTTTTGTATAAAAGTGGTTGCTATATCTTTAATATTCAGTTCTCCAGACATTACGATATCTCTGTCTACAAAGAATTTATTGATTTGGTTGATGGTCATTTTAAAATTTTTCTCTTTACGTGATCTCTTAATAATGTCTAATCTTAAGTTACTGCAAAATACATTAAATCCTTGATTTTGGACTTTTCCGAAGTACTCAGACCACCAAAGTATTTTTCTAAGGACAGAAGAATCGATTCTATGTATTTCAGTTTCAAATGACTCAGAAACTAAAAATACAGTGTGTGCAGGATTTCCTTGCGCTACATGTTTTAAACCATTAACAACATAGTGTAATAGAGAAAAATTCTGAAGGCTATCAGATGGAGCTAAGTGTAAATGATCTTCAATGTTATTCTGAATATTGGTCATCATATTATCTATTTCTGAAGCATAATTTTGATCTTTTCTGGTTGCTAATTTTACAGCAATATTATATAAATTGCTTTCTACATTACACACATTTTCATAAATACTCCAAGATTCCTTATTTTTGAAATTCCAAGTGCCCAATTCATCAAATGCATGGTTTTTTGACTCCATGTCAAATAATATTTTATTCGTATCCCAATCTGTAACATTAAACCAGTATTTCCTTCCATTTTCAATGGTATCTTGTTCAGTATGCCATTCAAATAAATCAATCCAATTACTCATTTCTTTGTAACAAATTATTATTTGGTCTATGATAAAATTATGTATATCACTATCGAGTTTACTCTCATCTTCAGATGAATGATATGAATCAGTCTTCTCTTGTAAAATTTTCTTATAACCTTCAACTGCCATTTCATATTTTTTACAACATTGTTCTGCAGCACATTTCATCCATAAATAGCGTTTGCCTAGAACAGTTTTACACCAAGCATAAAGTCCATATAAGGCTTCAGGTTCTTTTAGATGTAACATGGCCAATGTTACAATCATAGCAACTCGTTCAAACTCTTGAGTACTGGTCCTACCAAGATCAATAAAATCTTTGAGGTAGCAAAGCCCATTTCTCAGCGCTACATTGATTTCTCCACAATGCAATGCTATGTGCATTAATACGATGCGTATTCTACAAAACCATTCATGGCAAGTATTTGTATTTGCAATGAAAAAAGATTTAACGACTTTTGATGGGGGTGGCATAGCCAAAGCACACCCTTCAGAGGCATTGTAGATAGCTTTCTCCAGATTTTCTACGAATCTCAATAGCATTCTAACTCTATTTCCATTGTTGTGGTCAGATTCTAGTTTTCTGAAATTGGGAATTAAGTAATAATCAGTCAAAAAGTGAAAAATTAATAAATAATTCCAAATAATATAAAAAAATGTATGTAATATTTCTTCAGTTTCGTCCAATCATTTGGAAACCTTACAAGATTTAAATTACTTTTCAAAATGTCTAGAATAAGTTTTTACTTAATTCTGCGTTTAATAAATCTGCTTTATATTTACCTTAAAACAATATGTTTATTAAAAATTGATCGGAATACAGTATTATTTTTTTTTTATTTTTAGTCCCAATATTTCAATTTGATTTAATGGCTCATAATAATATTATGCCAATTAAAACGGTTGGTTAAATAAATACAAATTTTAAAATTTCGAATGAAAAAATTTTAAAAACAATAGTTCAAACAATAAAAATTTGAATGACAAAACTTCGAAAAGACAAAAGTTCAAATGAAAAACTTCGAAAATACAAAAGTTCGAATGACAAAACTTTAAAGCTAAAAATGTTTTAAATTGAAAAGGTCGAAAGTGAGCAAAGATCGAAACCAAAAAATATCGAAAGGATCAAAATCGCATATGTTCGAATTTACAAATGATCGAAATTAGATACGGTCGGAAGTACAAACGATTGAAATTATATGTTTAAAGCTACTAATGTTCGAAATGATATATGATCAAAATAGTATAAGATCGAAAGCATATTACGAAATTAATAAATTAATTGTTATTTTTATGTTTTTTTTTGCAAAACAACCCGCGATATATCCAGGCCGCACAGGTTAGGTAAACTAGTTTTTTTTCTCATTTTATGTACAGGGTGGGGCATAGGAACCATTAGAAAAGGGAGTGACGTGAGGCTTGTTTCAATTATTTCCTTGACGGAAAGCATTGTACTTTCAGTAGTTTCAGTTGCCATCATGGATCCGTGGACGTTTGAGCTACGCTTATTGATTGTTTTGTTAGGAGTGATGTGTGCTTTGCAATAAGGCTTGTCTACTCCTTTCAACGTTCTCTGGAGTACGTACAATACGTTGACGACTAGGGGAAGTTATTAACCCAGCGTAAGATTGTGTTTCGGACGGGTACAGTAATTTCGATTCATATTGAATCTCCGGCGGAATTCACACTGCAACGCAGTCACCGACCCGCCACTCCTGACAAAACAATCGTACGCTTAATATACGTCAACGTATCCATGATGGTAACTGAAAGTAAAATGATTTGAGTGACGGAATAGATTGTAACCTTTTTTAATGGCCGAATACAACCCATTTTTGATTTATTTAGTTTTACACCCTTCGGACTCCCGTGCAGTCACCATAAACATCTGCAGCCTGCGGCTTATTGTACCATCATTTGAAGGTCCCACTACTTTCCCATTCACCAAATTAAATCCCTCATTCACTGTCATTCATTCCACGTCGTCGATGGTTAAACGCTAGTCGGCCAAGTCCCATGGTGACAAGGCCCATGGTGGAATGTCCCAGCGGTCATTCATCCACGACGTGTCCATAGACGTGTCCATAAACGTGTCCATAAACGTGTCCATAGATAAAATAAGACAACAACGATTAATAATAGTCACAAATTACTCATGTCTCATGCGATTTACTTCTATTTTATTTATTTCTCATAAATCGCTCTTTGAGGTGAAGCAGGAGAACCACTCTATTTTCTAAAGACTTTGCTACAATAGATATTTTGTAGAAATGCTTGATATATTCGTTTTCTTTGTCTAACTAATTAGAATATAAATAAAAATATTAAATAATCGTGAAAAATGAAAGTAGGTTGGCAACGTTGTTCTAGCTTCGTGACTGTCATGGAGAAAGGATAAAAACTGTCATGACTGGTAATTAATACTTGTCAAATTAAATAGGTAAATAATTATTCCGCTTATTATTCGTTAACAATAAAATTATTTCGTCAGTGTTTAATTTGGATGGCTTACGTCCTTAAATACAATAAGCGGGGTGTAAAGTACATAAAAGATCAAGATTCTTTAAGGGCCGATTCCACCGTTGTGTTAAACGGAGATTAAAATGACATTGCTAATGTAAAAATGTTATTTTAAACTTCGTTTAACACAACGGTGGAATCGGTCCTAAGTTGAATATCTTTAAACCAAGATTTCAATAGAATTTGTGTGGAGACCACTTATGGAACAAAACTGTTTTTGGCATTATTTGAGAAACAATAAAAATGCTCGGACACGTAAATTTTTATTTATAATTAATCACATTTTTGTTATAAAAGTGTCATCCCATATTTCAACACCTGACTGGGGTAAACCTTTGAACATTTTAAATAGCAACAGATGTGAATTGAAAAATCATTTGAAGGAGTTTTAAATTTTACTTATAATTTTTATTCTTTCTAGGTGATATAAGAGGATTTAAATATTTCAAATACTCGCTACTTTGACCTATTTAATATCCCGCAAATTTTAGTGTATTTAGTCCAAAAGGGCAAATATTTGAAATATTTAAATGTCAATATACGCATAGAAAATGAAATATAAAACAAACCTTTTAATATTGGGAGATTTTAATATACGTATCTCTCCTTAGAAATTCTAACACAAATAACCACATAAGACATTTAATTAACTTCTCTGAAATCCTTAATCTTATGCAATTTAATAATGTTTATAATTCACACCATAAACTGCTGGACTTAGTGTTTTCAAATCATAAGCTGCAAGTTGAACATTGCCTGTATTACCTCATTAATGAAAGCAGTCATCATCCTGTCCTCAACATTTCTGGTAAACTCAACTTAGGTCCTAATAATTGTCGACAGAATTTTACCAAATCCTACACCAATTCTTATAACTTTCGCAAAGTAAATTTCAATGTTCGGTTATATAGAACATCTCTAATATTGATTGGACTTTTCTGGAGGTATTTCAAAATGCTGAAGATGCCTGTACATATTTTTAACCGACTTCAAAAAAGGAGGAGGTTCTCAATTCGTCGCAATATTTTTTTTATGTATGTTCAGCGAAAATTCTTTAACACGGTGTCCGATTTCAATGATTCTTTTTTTGTTAGAAAGGGGATACTTCAGGGGTGGTCCCATATAAATTTGGTCAAAATCTAATAATTGGGTCCATGAGAAAATCCTCCCTCTTCATTTTTTATGTATGTTTAGCAATAATGCTTTACCACATTGTCTGATTTATATGATTCTTTTTTTGTTAGTATGGGGGTATCTCAGGGGTGGTCCCATATAAATTTGGTTAAGGTCTGGTAATGGCATCTGCACGTTTTTGAAGTCGGTTTTTTTTAATTTTTAATTTCTAATACTTGTTACAGTAAACTTTATAATGTATTTGAATTAATTAAACAATGGTGTGACGCTAATTATCTAACATTTAATATTTCAAAAACCAATATTGTTTGTTTTAAATGTGAAATGGAAAATATTTCAATGGGAGCCGAAATTATTAACGTTACAAATGAAAATAAATTTTTAGGATTATCTATTGATTATAGACTAAAATTTGAAAGTCACATAAATTTATTATGTAAAAAGTTAGCGTCGGGTTGTTTTGCAGTACGATCAGTGACCTACAGTTTAAGTTTGCAGGCTGCAAGAAACGTATATTTTGCGCTGATAGAATCCCATTTGAGGTATGGCATTTGTTTCTGGGGTGCATGTTCTGACGAGCTATTTAATAGAGTCTTTATTATGCAAAAGCGGGCCCTGAGGTACATGTGTAAACTTAATAATTATGCTTCTTGTAAACCCTTATTTTATAAATATAAAATTTTAACAGTAGCCAGCCTGCTTATATTAGAGACGGTAGCTCTTATTCATAAAAAGTTTAAGGAAGAAATAATTATAACTTCAACATACAATACAAGGCAATCGTACTACCTTTATCTACCGATCCCATCATCCGCATTAATAAGGAACTCTATTATATACAACGGAAGGAAAATGTTTAATCATTTACCCTTGGCAATAAGAAAAATTACAAATTATAAAGTATTCTATGGAAGTGTGAAAAAAATTATGCTAAAAAAAATTTATTATTCTATTGAAGAATTTTATAATGATAATTTTAACTAAAATTTTATGTATACTGTAATATTTACCAATTTTATTTTATTTTAATTACATTTTTATATTTTAATTTTAAATTGTGTAAATACCTAATTTTATATTCTTATTTTAATTTTAAATTGTGTAAATACCTATTAGTACTATAAGAACTTAGACTTTGTTTATAAAATTTTACATTTTAAAACAATAAAGTATCTATCTATCTATATATCAATATGTACCGAGATTTAGCAATAACAGTAAACTTAGAAGCTATCCACTATATGGTTTAACTTCAATATCATTAAACTTATTAAGAAAACAGGAAAATTTCTATAATTCTATAAAAAAAACACGATGACTTGTACGCATATTCAGAATTTCAACGATTAAGGAGACAGATTAAAATAGACATTGATAAAGCTTACAAGGACCACGTTAAAGAGCAGGAAGATGCTATTAGTCAGCACCCTCAAAATTCTGGGCATTCATTAATAAAAAAAGGGCGGAAGTAGCATTCCAAATAAAATGGTTTACAATGGCAATGAACTAAATTCTCATCAGTCAATTCCCAACGCATTTGCTGATTATTTTGCCAAGTCGTACCTACCTAAGTCTAATTTTAATATAAACGATTTAATTGAAAGAGAGTCATTTACTTTCAACATAAAGAGCTTTAATGAGACGGAAGTATCAGTTGCGTTGAAATAAATCAAACCAAAATTTACGACAGGCCCCGGTAGCATTCCAGCGTTTATAATTTTATTAAAAATCTGTTTAAAAAGTTCAATTATACCTGAAATATGGAAATTATCTAAAGTATGCCCTATCTTCAAAAAAGGGGAAAATGAGATGTAGCAAACTTCAGGCCAATTTCAATTATATCCAATTTCTGTAAAGTTTTTGAGATTCTACTCCATAATCATCTTTACAATAATGTAAATAAATTAATTTCTCCTAAGCAGCACGGATTTATGAAAGGACGCTCGACTATTACGAATTTAACGAATATTTCTCAATACATTTCTGAAGCAAACACAAACTGATATTATCTACACAGATTTTTCTAAATCCTTCGATAGACTTGACCACACAATACTCTTGCAGAAATTATAAAATTTTGGTATCTTCCGTTCTCTACTAACTTTATTTGCGTCGTATTTGACGAATCGTAAGAAATTTGTAATGTATAATGGATTCAAGTCTATCGAATATTTAGCAACTTCTGGTGTTCCACAGGGTAGCAATCTATGCCCCTACTCTTTAACATTTTCATTAATGATATTTTGGAAAAAATCGATGTTGAGTGCTGTTATATGCTGATGATTTGAAGATATACTGTGAGATAAATTGTAAGAGTGATTGTGACGGATTCTTTACGAATCTCTGTTACACTTAGGAATGGTGTTCTGTAAAGAAGTGTAATGTGATGTACTTCTCTTTAAAAAAAATCTGTCATCTTTTTTGATTATAAACTCAATAATACCACTCTTCAAAGGCCTCAAACTTTTACTGACTTGGGAGTGACATTTGATGAAAATCTCTCATTCGTACCTCACATTAACAACATTGTAGCTATGTATGGATTTTTAGCGAGAAATAGTAGGCACTTCAATAACTTACAAACCGTAAAAAATGTATATTATGCGTACGTCAGATCCAATCTTGAATATGCTTCGGTAATATGGAGTCCACACTACCAAGTACATTCTGATAACTTAGAATCGATTCAACGAAGGTTTCTAAAATTACTTTCTCTAAAATACGATGGAATTTATCCTCCCATGGGTATACTTTCTAAGGACCAGCTTCAAAGGCACAGCTTTCATCGCCTATACATACGCAGACAGTGTCAATCAGTAATTTTTTTGTACAAGTTAATTAATAATTTGGTAGATGACATTCAATTTGTTACCAAAATCTCATTTAATGTTTCTGGGAATGCATCTCGAAGCAACATTACCTTTCATCTGTCAACTGCGCGAACCAATATTTTACAAAACTCAACGTTGTTCCGAATGTGTTCAAATTATAATTTAATAAGTAACCAACCTGATATATTCAACTCATCTGTATTCTCAATAAAAAATGCATTCTTAAATTAATATTCGTGCAGATACTCTGTGATAAGTAGATAATTTTATATGTAATTGTAATCTTAAATTCCTCAACCTGTAATTGGCTGAAACTGTTGGGTGTAAATAAATAAATAAATAAAAAAATGAGTAAAAATTATTTTGCTATCGAATGCGCTAGTTCAGTGATGATGTAATTATGGTTCCACTGACAATTAAAGTGACAGTAGATTTTTTGAGTGCGTTTTGTTCGTTTTGTTTACCTAAATTATATCGTTTTTTTTTTCACTTTTATAAATATATTCCTAAAGTAAGTAGATAGCATGTATCAAATACACAATCGTTTAGTTACCAATTACATACCTTTAAACTATATGACCTGTAAACAATATTTTGAAATAAAATAAAAACAGTAAAAACGTATATGTCAAATTTATTGATGTTTTTGTTAAAAGTTTGGTTAGAATGTCAGTGGAACCTGTGGAACCAAAATGACATCACACTGAACTAGCGCATAGAGAAATAAAAACCTTTTCAAATGAGCTATTGCTATTTAATTTAAATAATTCATCACAAACAAGTTGAAATATGGGATGGCATTTTTATAATAAAAATGTGTTTTACCAAAAATAAATATTCGAGCATTTTTTTAAATTATTTTCTAAAATAAGCCAAAAATTATTTTGTGTCATAAGTGGTATCCCACTGTATAATGTACAAATATATTTTATATTTCGCGCGTTTCTCAATAAATAACTACAGCGCGCCACCTGCTTCAACTTTCGTAGCATAGAGAGAGAAAGCATCTTCATCATCGAACGTCTCGTGTTGTCTCTGGTCATATTTAAGGTCTGTTCCAACAACGATCAGAAGCCAGTCTCTGACACCAGGATGCGGCGCAGTAGATTATTGGAACCGCCAAATTATCTACTGCGCAGAATCCTGGTGTTAGTAACTGGTTTATGATCGTTGTTGGAACAGACCTTTAATTAATTGATTAATTTAAGCCAAGTCCATCCTCAAAAAAACTCTCCAAGCAAATAACATGCTTGTCCTATAAGAAACTTTTTTATTTCCCGTCTAAATAATCCATTTTCAATCCTTTTTAGACTTAACGATAGATGACTGAAATTTGTTTTACTTTTATATAAAATAGACTGCAAGGTGGTAGTAGGAATGGAGAGTGGAATACAATAAGTACGTCTTGTGGCATGATAAGAGTTTGCACTGATTAGAGTTTTATATTTTTTGTGCATGATCACTGACGTTTCCAAATAAAAATGCTGACTAAGGTTAAAATGCTATGCTAAAAATAAAGACTTACATGAATCATCCAAGTTAACTTTGCATAGAAATCTAAGAGCCCTTTATTGTAACAAGAACACTTTTAAATAGTTCCTGATTGCAGGATCCCCAAAAACATATTCCGTATCTTAAATGTGAGTCTACTAGTGAATATTAAACACCTTTAACTATTTAAAAGTTTGGTCTCTTAGAAACTGTTCTTATTGCATAGCATCCAGAAGCTAACTTATTGCATAATAAATTGATGTGTGGTTCAAATTTTAAATTCTGATCAATGCAAATTCCAAGAAATTTGGTGTCTATTGGATTTTGTATGTTTTGTTGACCATGAATAACATATGATATAGTACAATTTTTGAAAGTTATCAAACATTGAAGCTTAATAGGTTAGAATTACACCACCGTTTTATTAAAATAATATCAGTACTAATCTTGTTAGATAAAATGTCTTCACTTTTGTTATGTCACATTATGGTCGTATCATCAGCAAAAATAATAAATACTAATATTGGGCAAGTCATTAATGTACAATAAAAAAACAAGTAGCGGCCCTAGAACAGGGCCTTGAGGTACACCACTGCCAACAAGACGACAATCTGATGTATTATTCTTAACCACCATACTTTTACATCTGTTTGACAAATAATATTTGAACCATTCCAAAGTCTTACCCCTGAAACCAAATGTTTCCAGTTTATTTAATAATATTCTATGATTTACATGGTCACACTCCTTAGATAAATCTCAGAATACCGCTGCAGCAACTGATTTTTCATTTAGCTACAAATATAGTTTCTCGAGAAAAGAAAATATGGCGTCTGAAGTATTTTTATTGGATTGGAAACCAAATTGCCTAAACGAGAGAAATTAATATTTATTTATTTGTCAATGTAAGCAACAGAGATAGGCCTATAGTTACCAGCAAAATGTTTATCACCATCTTTATATACAGGTATGACCTTAGCACATTTTAGGCCATCACTAAATTACCCTGATAAAAATGGACATATAGCATCTGTCAATACTGCTAAAACATTTTCTGGGAGAAGCAGAAATATTTTGGGTGATATACCATCCCAATCTGCAGCTTTTTTATTTTTGATACTCATTACTGTCTTTAATTTTGTTACAGTAATATTGGCAGGTTTACTATTTTCCCTCGTACCATATTCACATTCTTTTTGCATATTACTGGCATTTTTGATCCTTTTCTTTATTCATTTATAATTTTGATCACATGCTATTTCAATTATTTGTTCAAATTTTGATCTTTTTTTGGTTTCGATCTTTTCTCACTTTGGAACTTGTCATTCGAACTTTTGTACTTTTGAAAGAAAAAATTCCAATAGAACTTTTATTTTCAAACTTATTTTACTAACTCAATTTAAACATTTATACGAATTTTAAATAAGCAATATAAAAAAGATTACTTACTTTTCTGGATTTTTCTTAAGAGCTATCAACTCATTTCCTAGAGTGTTTAGTGTCCCCTCGATTTTAGTGAAAGTTTCATTTGGTTTTCCTAAAGGAGTTCTCAATTTATAATTAACACAAAATTCGGCAGCTTCCAAAGTTATCCAATTGTTTAAAACTTGACGATTGTTAATAACAAGTTCAAAAAACAACTCCATATTCATTTGAGACTCGGATTCGATAGCCCAACAACAAGTAAAAATGTCTTCCAACCAATTTGCAGATAATGTATCGTTGTGTAGAAGATACTTCATCAAAGTTTTAAAATGTAAGGGGTACATTTCTCCATCAACGGTACCATTTAAATGTAAATGTTGAGCTAGGTAAACCATATAGTTATTGTATTCTTTAAGATAGGTACTCTTTAATTTCATTGAGTAAATAGAATTCATTTTATTTAGCTCTACTACAGCTATGTCCCATGGTATATTGGATGATAATTTTGAATAAGAATTACGAATCTCAGGCTTATTAGAATTCATGTGCAATTTACAAAGATCGCAGATATTGGATAAAAAATTATTAGACCATGACAATTGTTTGTTTGATAATAGTTTATCAAGATTATCATATACAGCTAACACAATTTTATTGTTAAAACTATATCCACAGCATACTAGAGCATCAACCATTTTAGAAAACTTTTCATCAACATATAGGCTTTCTAAATAAATTTCTGAGTTGATCAGAACATCATTTAGCCATTGCAGAAGTAGTAGCATTATGTCAGTTGAAGCGTCAGCTGAAAGTGCATTATTTATTATGTCTAATATGACTGCAAAATTTCCAGAATTAGGTGATTTGTTAGGAACATCATTAATATTTAAGCCTTCGGTTAATGCGAACCTGAAAAAAAGTAAATTGGTAATTATAAAGAAATTACCTATTTCTTATTATTGTACCAAGAGAAAAAATAAGAAAGGACGCCGGCTTTATATACAATAATTTACAGTTTGAAACAGCGACCAGTCATTTTGAATTTAAAACAGGCTCGTCTTATAATGGGAGATTAAGGGGCCTATTCAGTAACTCTGAACGACGTCGTTAATAGACGATAATCGTTCACAGACGACTTTTCTTATTCAGTAGACAACGATTGTCGTTGAAAATAAGACAAATATGGTTGTAAAATTGTCGTTCATCAACGATAGCCAAAGAGCTGTCGTTAATAATATGAAGTGTCGTTATAGTGATTTTTGCATTCCCTCTCATTTTTCATTGTTTTAAATAATAAAAGCACTTTTTTCCAAATTTTACAACTAAATTGACATCTACCTAATACAGCAAGTACAATTTGTAAGGAATTTTTTTCTAATTTATTTAATTATTTTAAAAATAAATCTGATTCAAAGTTAGGATTGCCCATTCAACCATTTACTATTCGATTCTTATTAACAGTGCTGTTCTTTGCGAAACAGTAACAGTACCTATATTATGGAAGTACCTATAATACTTCTCCGTAACCTACACAAATTTGGTTTGTCTTTCAAATCCAATAAATACAACTTGTACTGTTCTCGAGTTGTTTTTTGTATTCTTATGGAATAGTTCTCAGTTTTTTTTTAATACATCCATACTCATTTAAATAAACCCTACATACAATACGACCAGCAAAAATGGCCCGCGAGAAACAGAATTACTACGAATCGAGAATCGACCCCCTGATGATCGTGTTGTAGGTTTAAAAAACAATAATTAATATATTCTGAAAACAAATGAATATATCTACTACTTCCAAAAAAATGTCAAATATACCGGTTGTTCAAAGAACAATAATTAATATATTCTGAAAAACAAATGAATATATCTACTAGTTCCAAAAAAATGTCAAATATACCAGGTGTTCAAATTAAAGGGTTACAGTTAAATACCGCCTTTTATAAAAAAAAAACAAAGTTTTATAGTTTTTTGGGGAAAACATTTTGGCTAAAAATCCACCTCGATATGGCCATATTATGGTCAGCTATAAAAAAAATAATTTGGCCAAAATGTTTCCCCTAAAAAACTTCTGTTCTTTTTTTTATAAAATTCATATTTTTGGCGATATTTAACTGTAAAACTTTAATTTAAACACCCGGTATAATCATCAACATACGTTCTTTTATCACAAAACACTAAATTATAATACCAACTTACCAGAAATCATTGTTCAGATTTGGTAACTAGAAACAACGTAACGACTTTGTTATTGAATAGAGTTTCAAAAATTATCGTTATTTAAAGTCGTTGGTTGAACTGTCGTTAGCTTAACGATGTCGTTCATAAACGATAAATTACTGAATAGGGCCCTAAGTAAGAAAAACATTTTTCAAGCGGATCATACTGCATTCTAGACTTTCCACTGACAGGTTATTAAAATTATTGAAAAGAAACGGCCGTCGGTTTACTTTTTAATACTAGTGTTAAAAGTAATCACTTTTAAAACATGTATTTAATATTTTACATGTCTTATTTCATATTTTACTAATATTTTATATATTTTTTATTTCGGTATCAGGTGATCTAAATCTTCGTAATAAAGCGCAATGTTTGTTTAAACATTATAGCATACGAGTTTTGACCTATAATTTGAATTAACCGTTTAATCCTTTTTATAAGTCAATATTAACTTTTGTCTCTTTTTAATATCTAAATGATACATATAGGGCTTGCGGTAAAGAATTTATAAATTTACATAATCGATTTTTCGTTTAAGGACTTACTTAGCCAAGCACGGTATATAGATACGGACCTGATTTCCTCTTGTAACCTTACTTAGATTAGCACATCAAATTATTGTACTGTAACGTTTAATTTATTTATAGTTTATTTATTTAAAACATTTTATTTACAGTTTATTTATAACGTACTAATTAATTTATTATAATACTTAGGCACTATTATAACTCACAATTCTAATTTATTACAATTTATCTTTTCTGTCCAACGCTTAAATTGAATCTTCTTGCTTGTCGACGAACTCGCGCTATTTATATAAAGCCAGCTCAGTACTAGAACTCTCTAGACTTTCCAAAACGATCCAAAACTCAAATTTTTAAGAAATTCTTCAAATAAAAGTTGCTTCTAATGTTATTCTCTATAATTTTTGTCATACACTTAATTTTCTTGAAATGGTCCGTATTCGAGAAATTTGACAAAAAGTGCAAAATTAAAATTTTTAAGAAAATTTTAAACTAAAAAGTTGTTTGTGATATCGATCTCTATAATTTTTGTTTTATACATTGTTTCTGTAAAATGGACCGCAACGGAAAAATTTGAGGAAAAGTGTAAAATTGAAATTTTTCAGTATTTTCTTTGGCAATGAATATAATATAAAAAAATGTTAAGATGTATGTATATGTTTAGTTCATACTCTAAACATTTACAGAGGTATACAATAGGTTGTACAAAATAACCAGAAAAATCCTGTAATAACTAGATAGGAAAGTCATGTGTTGGACGCATCATATTTTTTGTTTTAAAGTTAGGAATTTTTAATATTTCAACACCCCTTAACCGCCTGATTTTTATTCAGATTGTTTTCAAAATCAATGGGCTTCGACCCCTTACAGAGCTTGATTTTTCTTGTAAATTTTAAGTCCATATCCTTTTATTTTTTAACTTCGTGGGGACAAAAAACGTGACATCGTGACATTTTTAAAAGTTGTTTTAAGTCTGATGAAAAGGATTTTTCAATTTGAATCAGTATTAAAAATTTTGGTTTCTTGAAAATAAACCTATAATACTCTTTACAGAATACCTTATGAAGAGTATAACAAATATGCAAAATACGTAAGAATCATAGGCGAGAATGTGAAAGTATCCCAGAACTGGCTAAGAATACAAGGGATACTTATACCTTTGTATTCTAAAGATAACTACAATGCTATTCACATGCCTTTTTTAGTACACAATAAATTGCGTTTAGAGTTAAAAAATTCAATTGGATCATTTATATTCCAATACATATTTATATCTAGTTTTTGTAATTGGTTGTATGTAACTTTAACAAAAAAAAGATACTTGTACCCTTTGTATTCTAATACCTTCATATGTTATACATATTATTGTTGAGCCCAACAGCTTGCCACAAATGAGGTGGTAGCCGAGGATATGCAAACTGAATGAAACAATATATTGTTGTTCTTTAAAGTTCTTTATTGTTCGCTAGTCAGACCCCACCTTGACTATATAACATATAGTGTTCAAACACAACTTTCTCGTACAGGGTGTCCGCCGGGAAGGTATACTACTTTGTTTTGCCGCCATTTTGGTAAACATTAGTCTTGACAGTTCATATTTGGCAGTCGTGAAGTAGACACGTGGCAAATTTATTATGGAAAAATATTCGATAAACCAACGTGTTTTAATCGTTAAAACATTTTATCAAAATCAATCATCGATTATTGTGACGATGAGAAAGTTACTTGAAATTTTTGGGAGAAACAACGTGCCAACAAAATGCACTATTTATCGTGTAGTGAATGATTTCGAAGAAAGAGGGTCTGTAGCCCAAGCATGGACCACAACGTACTGCAAGATCGGCTGAAAACATTACTGCTGCTCAAGAAAGTGTTCAAAACAATCCATGAACCTCAATTCGACGCCGTGCTCAGGAGCTTGGTCTTCAACCCAGACAGCACACCAAATCCTTTGGATATCTACTGGACATACCAATATCCACTGAATGTCCAGTCCATGTTGGATATCTATTTTATATCCATGAGATGTAATTTATAGACATGCAAATGTCCATAAATAATAGTAATTATATAGCAAATTATTAAAAAATTACGCCATTGTGCTCGCCATTGTGGCTAATAGTACCGTTCAGATATTTAAAATTAATTTTTTTAAGGTGTATTCAATATCCCATGGACATCCACTAAATATATCAAAGTCTAGGCGCGAACGCAAACCATGGTGGATATCCACTAGATGTAATTTTTGATTTTGCTTACTAAGTATAGATGGCGATACCACTTTCGCTCGTTGTCATGCTCAACCCGCCGTAATTGAGTTCGATCGAAATTGGTATCCCAATCAGACTCCATTAGAGACTGGAGTTGAGAATTTCCATTTATTGCTGAAGAGTCCTAATAAGGATGACTTTCTCAAAATCAAAAATCAAAGGCAGAGTGTTAAAAATATTTTTTATCTCTGCTATTTTCTTTCGACGTTATTCAATAATCACTGGTTACTTATGAACCTCTACTAAAGATACCCATAAAATATTTTGCTGAATATCCGAATATCTTCTGTATCCTGGGATATAGACGGACATTTGGATATCCATATTAGATCCACTGGATATATTGGATATCCACAAAATATATTCTGTGGATATCTCTGGGATTTTTTGTATTGTCTGGAAGATACCCATTAGATATTTTGCTGGATATCCATAGGATATCTTCTATATTCTGGATATAGACGGACATTTGGATATTCATATTAGATCCACGGGATATTTCTGATATCCTGTGGATATATTGGATATCCACAAAAGATATTTTGTGGATATCTCTGGGATTTGGTGTGTTGGCTGGGAAAGAACAACTTTGGCCACAATTTTGCACAAGGATTTGCATTTGTTTCCATTTCCATATAAGATTCAGTTGACACAAGAGCTTCTTCCACAAGACCATTTACGCTGCCGTACATATGCCAATAGGATGTTATAGTAGGGTGATTCATTTAAGCAAAGTTTTTTTTTTTTTTTCGGTGCTTAAGCAAAATATTAATCTACACATAGAAAAAAAAATTCTCACCAAGTTTGAGCACCAATTTTAAGTACTTACTATTTATATTGAAAGTTTTACCAATTAAAATGCATGTAAAAATTTTTTTAATTTTTTAAATTTCTAATGCTTACCCACCTTTTACAATAATGCAAATCGGTTTGATGGACCTTGTGGGGAATTTCATGCTCTTCAAAATTGCTTCAGTATTTTTTTATGTAACTCGCACTGGTTTACCAGTAGGAGTCGTCAAAGTAGTTATTCAATTTTTTCGAGCAAATCGCCAAAAGTAGGGAGAAAAAAAGAGCGGACTCATAAAAAAAAGTTGTCTGACCAATATTTAATGAATTTACAGCCATTTTTATACCTGAAAACGTAAGAAATTGATAAATACTAACTCATGTTATTTAGATTAATTTTTCCTATTATCATTATATTTCCCTACACTAAGAACTTTTTTAGAATTATTATGATTTCTCACTCATAATGAATATAATTTCGAAGAGCGTGAAATTTCACACAAGGTCCATCAAACCGATTTGCAACATTGTAAAAGGTGGGTTAGCATATTGATATTAAGAGCTCAAACTTGGTGAGAATTTCTTTTTCTATATGTAGATTAATATTTTGCTTGAGCACCGAAAAAAAAACAAAATTTTTCGGAAATGAATCGCCCTAATGTTACAGCTCGCTCATGCAGGGGCGGCTCGTTACCAACATTTTTGGGGTTCACAGTAGCAGAATATAGATCCCGGTACAGATATAGGTAAAAAACTGTCAGTGTTTTAGAAAGGTTTATTATAAACTTTCTAAAACACTGAAAGTTTTTTCATACATCTGTACTGATACCTATATTCTGTTACTGTGAACCACCCCACGAGCCGCCACTGCCCATGACAACCCCGAGTTTCATGAAAAAATCATAATGAGTGACGAGGCACATTTTCATTTGACAATGTGAATAAACAAAATAGTCGGTTCTGGGCAATGGAAAACCCTCAAATTATTCATCAGTCACCTTTGCATCCATTAAAAGTGACAGTCTGGTGTGCAATTTGGTCAGGAGGAATCATTAGACCTTACTTCTTTGAAAATCAAAACGGCGTAACGGTAACTGTGAATGGGGAGCGATATCGTGATATGATTGAAAAATATTTAACGCCACAACTGCATGCTTTGGGCTTGATTAACATGTGGTATCAACAAGACGGTGCCACATCGCATAAAGCCAGAATTACAATGGAATGACTGCGAGACCTCTTTCCAGAACAAGTTATTTCAAGAAATGGCGATGTTGATTGGCCTCCACGGTCGCCTGATTTATCTGATATTGTATTCCATACATAATTGCCGACATTAAATAAAACATTTATCAATATAAGATCCATTCTCTTTCATTTAATCAAAAATTATAAACAAAGTAGTATACCTTCTCGGCGGACATATACATATAGATTTAAATTGGGCGTTTATTGTGAATATGTTTCATGGAAGTTTCTGAAAATCTACTCCTTGGAAACTAGGCGAAAACAGAGAGACCTTACTTTGCTATTTAAAATTACAAATAGTAGATGTAATTTGTAATTGTCCTAAACTTCTTGAAAAAATAAATCTTGTTCAAATTTGTTCAACTAGGCAACTGCAAACATTGTATGTACATTTTTATAGATCAAACCAAGCTTTTAACAGATGCATTCCAAGAATGCTTGGATTAGCTAGCTTGCACTATGATCTCAGGCTGTTTAATATTCCCTTTTCATCATTCAAAACTCAATTACTCAATACTGAGCTTTAATGCTAATGTTTTACTGTGTATTTTCTCTTTTTTAACCTTCGACTAACCAATTTTGTTATTTTAAATGTTCTTAGTCTGTATATGTATAATGCCTTTGTTTGTGCTACAGCACCATAAATATTTGTGGATAGTTTAATTGAAATGGGCTTGCCCGTAAATAAACAAGGCCGAACTTGTTAAATTCAGTTAATATGTTTAACGTTCCCCACTATTTCATATTTGATTAGGGAATAGTGCTGGATATGTCTTACTAGAAAAAAATTTGCTTGAAAATATACACACACCGGCTCGAAAAACGGACACCCCTATAATTTTTGATTAAAATGCCTAAATTTTATATTTGTTGTATTGTAACTTTTGTCGACGATAGGTACGGATTGGTACATGCTTTTAAAATGTGTTTCCTTCAAGAAATGTTTTCGAAAAGCTTTTATTTCAAGAGAATCACGTCTGAAAAATTAACACAAAGAAAAGAAATGTTAACAGTTACACAATTATCATCAGAAACACAAAAAACATTAAAAAAAAAACAGTATTTATCACTTGTCTATCTAATTAATACCTCGTATTACCTACACGAGCCTGTATAAGGGCATTTATTCTTCTATGCATACTGTTAATCAAGTTGAATACTTCATTCCGTGGAATTGCTTCCCATTCCACTAAAAGAGCCATTCTGAGCTGATCCAAGGTAAGAGGAGCAGGTACCCGGCTTCAAATCCTTCTACCGAGCATATCCCAAACAGGCTCGATGGGATTTAGATCGGGACTGCGCGCTGGCCATGCCATTTGGGTAATACCGACCTCGTTCTAATATTCCGTGACAATGCGGGCGGCATGAGGGCGTTTATTGTCATGTATCAGTATGAAGTTGTCACCAATAAATGGTACATATGGGACAACATATTCTTGTAGGATCTCATTTATGTACCTATCTGCAGTCACAGATCCCCTAGGAACCATGTACGCGTCTTCGCAGATATTCCAGCCCACACCATAACTGAACCCCCTTGAAAAGTTACCATAGATCTAAAAGTGCACTCAGCATATCATTCACCATCCCTTCTCCAGACTCTTTCGCGACCATCTGGCGATCGTAAGCAAAATCTGGATTCATCGGTAAACAACACAGGGCTCCAGTCGTCTGCATTCCAATTTTGATGCTCCCTAGCGAATTGTAATCTGGCTACACGATGTTCGCTGGAAAGTTCTGGTCCTATAGCGGGTCTTCGAGATCTCAGAATAGCTTCATTCAATCTTCTTAACATTTACATTCCTGACATGTTCAAGAAAAATTTCTAATCTCTACAGCAGTTGTGTGACGATTTCTTAGTGCTGAAGATATCATAAAACGGTTGTCTCGATGAGTATAAATACACGATGCACGGTACTGCGTGATACCCCGAATCTGTTAGCCAAGTAAATTTGACTTATTTCGTCTTGAATAAGAGCAACAATAGATTCAACAGTTTCTGCGCTTAGACATCTTAAAATTCGTACTAATTGACATAACCAAGTAACAAACCATAGAACACAATAAACACTTAACCTTTAATTTAATCGTGAAAATCACTGAAAACGCATAGCCTACTTGAAACACTGAAGTAAGGTCAATATGATAACTTTTACATTATTGAGATTTTCCTACAATATCAGGAATATATTCAATTTGGGAAAATATTTTATGTTAAAAATCTTCAGGGTATTCTACTCTTTGTTGGTAAAATGATTAAAACCGAATTAAAAAACAAATTAAAAAATTAATGCATTTTTTTTTAAATTATAGAGTTGCCCGTTTTTCGTGCCGGTATTTACTCAAAAAATGTTTTATTTGAAAATACATTCGCAAGAACATGCACTAAATATAATTTCATTAAAAACATATTTGTACAAATGAGCTTTTATAGAACATTGCGTATATGATTGTTTATTCTATTCTATTGCTCTGTGGTCTACATCTGTGTCAAAGTTGATTTATAAAAATTTTAATGGGCCCAGGCCGCACAGGTTAGGTAAATCAGTTGCCTCTTATTTACACTTTTGATTATATCAAGTTAAATGCGTCATTTTTCTTCGGTTTTTCACACGACTCAATATTTAAACATTAGACATAATAGATGCAAGTATTTTTTTTTTAATTTTCTTTACAATTAGGCTTCGCACGGGAACAATTTTTACTACTAATGAAAATGAGGAGTGTGCTTAGCAAGAAAATATTAAGTATATTTATTTTATAACGTTTATTTATTAATTTATTTATAAGTATGTCATAAATGAGAAAGACGAATATCAAAATTTGTTTGAGTCGTAATTTTATCGTGAAACATAGATGATAATGCGTCCATGGCTTATAGATTCGTTTGGTTGCAAGTAATTTTGAATCGGTGATATATTCTAAAGTATTTATTTGAATGATATAGTGTAAAAGACAATTTTAATCTATTACGTATTTATGCAAATGAAGATTAATAATCAATTAAAGAAAATAGCTTCTCAAATAAACTATTATTTTTTTAATAATGTGTAATAAATAAAAATAGTTATTGTGAGTGTATCTTAGGAGACAGGCAAGTGCCATTCAGGACTATTCTGTAGCCCTTTCTAAGACCTACAATTTTCTAGTAGATTGTTTTAATATATCTCTTAAGATTTGGCCAGCATTAGCCATGTAAGCTTACGAAAACAGTTTTTTTTTTTGACAAAACACGGTATGAGTTCTGCCATTTAGTATAAAATATTTACAAATTATATACACAAACATTTCTCGTTTATCGCTTTTTATAATAGTGAAAACCGTATCAAAATACATTGCATGGTTCAGAAAAATTAAGTAGAGAAACAGACAGGCAGGCAGCGACTTTGTTTTATACTATTTAGATTCAATTATCTTAGTATTCATATTGTACATGTGTTGTATTAGAGCACCCCCACAGAGATAATACTATCAGGTACTTTACCATTTCAGTTCATTTCCGTCCGTACAGTGTACTCGAGTGCGATCAAAGGTATTTAAAATTCGATCAATTGTTAATTAAAAAAAAAGACTAGGCGTAAATGCTCTTTCACACGAATATACTTTCGTCAAAATGTATTTTCATGTAAATATATTTTCGTGAAAATAAATAAAGCACTATTCCATAATCCCTTTATTTTATGAACTAAAGTAAAAATCTTCAAACAAGAAATATTCTAATTTTCTCAAGATTAAAAGTATTTTAATAACATGTACTTTAGTTGAATTATGAAAAAAAAAACTTTTTATAACTAGTCATAGTAATAGAGTTATTTTTATATGTCACTCGCCTTCGTCCTTCAACTAATCCTGAAGATATAAACAGTTTATTAATAAAACATTTCCCAGAAGTCACCTGTGAACATGTAAAATCAAAATACCCAACTAGCTATGCCTCTATGAAGGTAACGATAGTCCAATAAATTTTTAAGAAAGCCTGGCGTAAAGATAACTGGCCAAAAGAAGCATTCGTTTCCAAGTTTTTCTCAAAGAAAGGGATACCATCCAGGAGTTCAGTGGATCCCAAACTCACAATGAATCATTAAAAAATAATTATAATGTTCATAACAGTAAAAAAAAATTTGGAGGGGTCCAACAGTTGATCCTGTTTTGAAAAAAACTCGTAGTCTAAATAATTAAAGCCATTTTGCTGACAGTCTATAGAACTGGAAAAAAAATTAAATCTTTTTGAGAGTCTTCTAATATTCTGTTCTGAAAACTATAACAAAATAATAATTGTAGGTGGTTTCAACATAAATTTTAAAGAATATATCAAATGAGTCAAAAGATTTTGAAGACCTATTAGTTTCTTTTGGTTTATCTGTAAAAATATATGGTACAGCTGCATCTGCAACATATCTGGATAATATTCTAACAAAAACAAATGGTGATTTCATTGATACAGGGGTTATCGAACCTTGCATTGCTGACCACCGTGCACAATATCTAACACTTCAATTTAACTGTAAAAATATCTTAAAAACAATTCCACAAAGGCACATAACAAAAAAAATGGCCTTATACATTTGAAAGAATCATTGAAATATGTTGATTGGTCTTGCATTTTTAAATTCAAACTTAGTATCTTCAAATCTTGCTAATTTTATAACTGAGACCTTCAAATCTCTTAAAGAAAAACACTTCCCTTCTCCAAATATTAATTTAAATAATAATTATCCTGTAAACTGGTTTAAAGGAAAAATATCTCATGGTTAAAAACAATAGCTGATGTTACAAGGGGTGTTAAAGTCTATAACGAATTTAAAGAAAATTATAAGCAAAACATTTTTAATAAAAAGAAGTCGGCCTATGACAAATATCTCTTATATTCTAATAATGTGCCTAGAGAAAATCATCAATTTTTACAGGAATAAAAATGCAATTTGCACTACAAAACCATTCTCTATCACGCCAGATTGTTTTAACGACTACTTTTCTACAGTTGCAGGAAAGGTAATAATTTCAATAATAAAATCAGATGTGGATCCAAGAAGTTTTATGAAAGAAACTACTGTCTCCCGTTCATCAATTTTCTTGTGCCCAATGACTGAAATAGAGTTAAAAAACTCAAACTGCACCGATTTTTTTTTTGCTTGAATAGGAAAATTATTATCAAAACAATAGAAATTTATATTGAACATCTCTTAAAGCTATATAATGCATGTCTCACAGAGGGCGATTTTCCTGATATTTTTAAAGTAACCAAAGTACTACCTATATTTAAGAAAGCAGCAATAGATTTGCCAGAAAACTGGCAATTTCAATCATACCCGTTTTTGGTAAAATTTTTGAAAATATCTTTGACTGAATATTTAGAGAGCAACAAAATACTTAATTGTAAAGAATATGGTTTTAGAAAAAAAGTATACAAAAGCAATAAAGGAGGTTGTGCGTAACATAGTTTGTGGGCTGGAGAATGGGCAGTTTGTATCATTAACTTTGGGTGACCTGTCAAAGGCTTTTGACTGTGTCTCTCACAAACTCCTCCTTGACAAAAAAACATTTAAATATGGCATTCGAGGAGTACCCCAATCTGTTCAAATATTATTCAACAAACCAAAATATTGTCCATGCAATGAAATGTGTTTGTTTTGCATAATTTCTGAATAGGATCATGGATTTAAATAAATTAAAGGAAAACATATCTAATAACATTCATGAAGTTAGAAATTGGTGTTCACCAAATAATTTAAAAGTAAACGACGACAAGAATCAAAATGGAACTGGCACATAGATATGATAATTTAAGTCGTAAGCTTGTCACAGCCAATTTTGGAATACGCAACTTGGCATATCTAGTATCTATGTCATTATTAGAACTACTATAGAAATTTCAAACCTCAAAAGAAAGTAATAACATTAATCGCAGGTGTAAACTTTAGAGATCATTGTAAACCTCTATTTTTAAAATTAAAGATTATGCCTAAAGTCAAAAACTACCCGTATTTCGGAAATTACCTTAATTTTATGTGATGACCTTTTTTTCCTATTCCCTTCCCTTGTCTTTTGATCCATAAGCTGCGACATTTACATTTTTGAGCGACGAATTGATTTCGACGATGATTTCCAAAATTTTGTAGTGATTTAGAGTTAAAACGTAGCAGTATATCGGGAGAGGTTTACCCCTCGGTCGTTACCTTCTCTTTATATGTATGAAACACTGCTTGAAATTCATAAAAATAAGAATTTCTGTTTGAACTCTCACTTTCATGACTATAATACTAGATCAAGGGAATTCATTAGACCAAATTGCTATAGAATATCTAAAAGCAAAAAAAAACCTGCCCCAATATTCATTTATACAATCATATCTCAAAAAAATCGGTTAAGTATTTACCCAGAACTTCCCTCGATATAGAAATTGTAAGCTGTTAAATCTTATTAATTTAAAATTAAAACTACCAAACCAAAAACCATTTTTCACATTTCTCTCTCAATCGATCTTCCTCTTGTTCCCACCCAAAATCTCTCTTCGTGTCCGCTCAGTATTCTTCATCACGTTAACTGTTATTGAATTAAAATTGCCCAGTTACACAAACCAAATGGACGCTTTTTATTGTTTCCATTCAAGGGGGACTTTTTTTGATTAAATACGATTCCTTTCAACACCATTTTAAATTTTTAAAAACTTATTTAGGATCTGTTATCTTTGAATTATAAAATTTTCAGATACCAATTTGTAATTTATTGTTTTAATTTGTAATTTAATTTTAGATGTTGACATATCAAAATTTAGTTAAATGCAATTTTGATGAAATAAATCTAATATTATTAAGTGTGGGAAATTATTTTTTTACGGGTGCATAAGAATTGTCAATTTTTGTTGAAGAGCATAGATCAAGACCGAAAATTAAATCGAATAAATGCCATTTTTTTGCCAATTGGACAAAAACTTATAGCGTCTTCGATTCCACTACCCTGCCTGCGTGGAGTGCACATAAAAGATGAGCGATATATCGATACCAGTTACATTTCAGATTGAAAAGTAACTGCTATTGACATATCTCCCACCTTTCATATGCACTCAGTGCAAGCCATGCACTCAGTGCAAGCCGTGCACTAGATTCGAAGACCCTATTATTTATATTTGAAAATTTTCCTTTTAAAAATCTGTGCAGCTGCTGGTTTCTAAATTATAGCCGGCGTCTATTAATTGACTTCTAAATAGGTACATTCAAAATAATTAATCAATTATACTTACCTATTCATAATATTTGTAACTTCTTGAGTTTTGTTGACTAAAGTACTGTTTGATATAAAGTGATTATAACATTTACAATGAGAAAATAGTAAATACAGCATACAGTATTGCAAAGAAGGTGCTGTTTTACATAAATTCCTGTCATGTGGCATCATATATACTCCAACAAGCTCCAAAATACTTGGTTTCAGAGCCCACATAACAATAATTGAACTTGCATTTGCCAATTGTGATAGGCACCTTAATAAGAACAGTGTTGTTTGTTCTGGGTCTTTTCCAGTAAAATTAGAAAATGGGTTATTATGAGTAAAAGGGTGTACTGTTGGCACTATTTGCTTGTAGACTATTTCCAAGTCACCCAAAACATATCTATAAGCTTCTTGTAGCAATGACACATTTTTTAAATTTAACAATGCTTGGTACACACAAATAACAGCCTCTTGAATGTTATTAAATGGCGAAGATCTTAATTTTACAATCTCAGAATTTGGACCAATAAGTTTTTCTATTAATTCTATAGGTAGATTAGCAGAAAGTTCCTTAACAATTTTTGATATTAAAATTAACAGAGAAATAACAGTGGCATCTGATAAATCTGTTAACATAGATAGTTCCATATCAATTAATGTGTATATTTGATTGCAAATAAATTGTGATTTGTTTTCAAGATAACTAAGTAATAATCCAATACAGTCATTACCAGCAATTGTCAAATTATCTGGAACATATGATTCTAAACTGTCAGTTACGGTTTTAATAATTCTTGATAATGCAGAAGTTATAAACTCTACTGATACATTTTTGTTAGTTTCTGGATGAAATGTCTTGTCTAAACATTTTAAAACTGTATTCATAGCCAAAATCAATACAGTGACATGATCTAAAGTACTCATATCCCCCGTTTCCTTTAATTGAGCAGCATAGTTTCCAATGTCCTCTAAAAAATTTTCTATTAGCTGAACAGAAAATTCTAAATAAAACTTAAAATGATGTGAAATTCTTTGCAGGCTTTTCGAAATGAATTCAATGTTGCTTAGAGGTTGAGTGTGATCTACATGCCATCCAAATAATAAATCTATGGTGTCTCGAAATTGTTCATAAAATTCTGATTGGTACATTTCAACAACAGTTACCAAGACATCAAGTATAGATTTAAATACTTCCGCATTTTCTATGGTTTCAATTGCCGCTACTAAGTTATTTATTAGATTTTCAATGTGACTTTGTAAAACAGGTTTCTTTTCCTCAAATGCTAAAGTTTCATGAATACTTCTCATTAGCAAAATCTGCATCTCCTCAAAAGTGTTGGCCATTTTATTAAATAACCAATGCTGGTATCTTTCAAAATCATTTTCTTGGCCCATTATGTAACCCATGCGACCCAGTGCCCTTGCAGCTTGTTTTTTCGCCATAGGTCCAGGAGAAACATGTAAGATTTCAAACATGGATTCTCCAAGAATGTGAAAAGCTTTGCGAACATAGTGAGCATTGTCAGGTAAAAGTAATACTTCAAGAAGCTTCTTTGAAATAGCCAATGAGTTGTCTTGATCAGTTTCTATATTGAGCCTTCTAAGAAGTTTGGATATTCTTGTATCTTCTGGCAAGTTCAATTTGATTTCAGTTTTCTTCTCTGGTTCATAAAACTTCCCTCTACTTCCTGTAAAAGTAGAAAAAAAAAGTATTAATAACACTATATTTAAGTAATAATCGAACATTTCCATAAAGTTGGAAAATTAAATTTTGCAGGATTGCATGATCAAATTCAGTTCTACTTTTAAAACTACAGTCAAATTAGACCTTTCTGGTTGGCTTATTGTGTTGTGCCCCCATATTAATTCATAGTACCCAATCTGTCACATTTATATCTTTAAAAGTTTTTACAGGTCCTTGATTGAGTATGCATATGCATGTTTTTGTGCCTATCTCTTGCCATCCAAAGTTTTGCGGTAGCACAGTAATTATTCTTGGCTGTTTCTTTCTAGTTTCTAAATCTTTTGGAACCTGAACATAAGTGATACACCCTCTACTGTGAGCATAAGTTACTAAGATACTAAAATAAGATAAATAAATCTGACCTTGACATTTTGTTTTTCAGATTATTAAATGGTGTTTTATATTAGCAAGAGTTTCATTTGATATAATTTATTTAATAATAAAGCTAATACATTTTATTACTAAAACAATCTATACTATATATTATTGTAATTGTAAACATTTTGTAATTAAAATATATATAGCTTAAGTGATATATCAGAGAAAAGCTTATTTTTTTCTCTTTTCAAGAGTACTAAAAAAAGTATCACATTACTAATGTAATATAGTCCCATTCATCACCCTAAAATACCTTGTTGTCAGACTTTTTTGCTTCTGTATGTATAGAATAGAATTCATAATTATACATTCATTGCTTCACCTGCCTGTGTATTTTGTTGTCAAGAAAGAAATTATTTGAAACATTTATCATTATTTTTAATTATCACTTACTGTTTCACTAATATTATGCATCTAAGAGTAAAAAATGTCCTGAAAATTCAGTCCAATAGGCTATCGACCGAAGTCTACATAAAAGTGGTAAAGAATTATGGCTAAAAATACTTAAAAAATGAAAAGTTTGATGATTTTCATATGGACCCCTTTATTAGATATTGACCAAATTTATATGGGATCACCGTTGAGGTACCCTCCTTCTAACAAAAAAGAATCATAGAAATCGGACAATGTAGTAAACAATTATCGCTAAACATACATAAAAAAAAAATATTCAGAAGCATTGAGAACCTCCTCCTTTTTTGAAGTCAGTTAATCAATATGTTGCTGAGGAAATAATATTTAGCTTGTGCATTTAACTTTTAAGTATTTTTAGCAATAATTCTTTACCACTTTGTCCAATTTCTGTGATTATTTTTTTGTTAGGGGTACTTCTGCATACAATTGGTAAGGATCTGATGATCTATGAAAAAATCAAAATTTTTAAGGGCATCTGCACGATTTTGAAGTTGGTTTTTTAAAATTACTTTTATAATTTGTTTTTGAATTAAACAATTTTTAAATATAACATTAAATGTTCAAAGTTATAGGTTTTTTAGCTTGTCTTAACTCTACAATGCCATAGTAGGCATCAGCTTCGTATGCACATACTATTTGAAAAATATGCAAGGTGCTAGAACAACCTGTACAGGTATACCCATTTCAATCAGTCAGGTTATCAGGTGTTAGTACCACTTGAATTTAAAGTTATTAATGCAAACAAAAAATATTGAAGTTGTTTGGGCTCATGTAGGTAAAATTTAGTATAAAAGAAGCACATTTTAAAACAGAAATCAACTGTGGTTAGTGTTTATTACAACTAAATAAAATGTTAATTTTTGTCTGTGTGAAAGAGATGGTGATGACGGACCTATTTGCCTATACTGAGCTAAAAAAAATTCAACATAGAAAGGCTGTGTTATTGTAACTAAGAATATGTAAGTACTTATACCCTATTACAAAAAATACCTAATTTTTGAAAAAGGGATATTTAAACTAACTTTTTCATTAAAAATTAGGATGAATTATGGTGTGCTATCAATAAAATTGTGGAAATGTCTTAAATGACAATGATACATTCGGCTTGTTTTTCATTTCTTACCAAGTAATTCTGAATTTCTGGAATCATATTTCCTTATATTATAAAAGTTGTCCGAGTACTCTCGGTCTCCCTTGCGTCCCGGTAAACCAGAACCTCTGCTTCTGGACCCACCTCTTCGATCACTGATTTTGCTAGATCTAAATTCAGTGGACCTGGTTCTACCTACTCCCCCCTTATTTCTAGAGTCTTTCAAATAAGGGGCGCCTTTTACATCTTCATCAACGACATTGTCGTAATTGTCATCTGAATTACCATAATCAAATTCATGGACCTCTCTAGAGCTTTTGGAGGCCCTGAGTTTGTAGGATGAATTGTTTGATATCATAACTCACATACCGAACACAAATATATTGTTCTCAGACGATTAGACACCTTTTATAATATTTAAGTCCTATACAAGTCCACGAAATTAGTTCCAAAAACACTAAAAAACACCTTTTTGGTTAACTGAACTTTTTTCTCAATTATTTTGAAGGTGGGGGGATGAAAGATGAAAGGATAAAAATGTCAAATGTCAATTGAAAGACAAATCGTATAAGGGATTTATTCACGAACACAAATAAGCCGCTAATAAAAGACGTCATAACATGAGGCGACACTAAAAACCGCGGAAACCTCGGGAGCGCTCGGCACTTTGCGGAGACGGTCGGTAGATGGAGTTTGGCGGAAATTTTGAATATTTGCTATTTACAGATTTCACGTCAAAAAAATAGAACCTAACCCATAGATAAATTAATATTAAAAGATAAACCGTTTAAATGCACGGCACTGGTAACAAGTGGTAGTTCCCAGCCATACTACTTGGAGCCACCGTCGCAAATAAGACGACAGCGATGTTGTCAGTTTCCATAAACTTTCATGACATTAGAGTTATTTCAAACGCATAAGCTGCACCTTATTTTGTTTTTGTCGTGCTCGATACCGTCCATACAATGGCCATACTATTGCTGAGATATTTTAAAGAGAGGTTTGGCAACTGTGTTGATAACCTCGTTAAAAATGA
This sequence comes from Psylliodes chrysocephalus, assembly GCA_927349885.1. Taxonomy (NCBI): domain Eukaryota; kingdom Metazoa; phylum Arthropoda; class Insecta; order Coleoptera; family Chrysomelidae; genus Psylliodes; species Psylliodes chrysocephalus. Next base: position 47,416,468 of record OV651813.1, read on the forward strand.
AGAACAGAATGGCGGAAGGCGAAATGGTCGAAAAATGCAGAAAAACCATCGTACAATAAAAGTTATTATGATGTGGATATAATTATCCTTCGATAGGTAAGTTATCATTAGGTTAAGAAGATTGATAAGTGCTGATTTGAAGAAATTAGTAAGTATTAACAATATAATTTAATAAGGTGTTAGATTTGTTTGAGGACTTTGTTTATCATTTTCTTATAGCCTTAACGAAGTATAATTTCATTTTGGATCGATTTTCAATTCTTTTTTAATATACCTATTTGTAACAAAACATATATCTGGCCCTGGTAAAATTAAGTAATCTTTTTCAGCCCCTTAATTTAAATAAGTATTATTCTAATATTCAGCAGGCTGGTTATTCAAATAAAACCTTTTTTCATTTTCCTTCCGATATTAAAATTCGCGAAAACTGTTTTAAGAATTTACATTTTTTCTTTAGATAATAAAATTCGCTATCTGGGTCCATAACACTTTAGTGTCACAAAAAATAAGCCATTTAGAAAAAAAATAGAACCATTTTGAATGTAGTAGAGACTAATTCTTTACAAAAAAGTGCGGATTTTTTTCAAAATATAACCATTTTTTTCTAACCTCAATTTTTTTATTTTTTGGAACATGAGTGAATTGTTCGTCGAGTTCAAGTACGAATTTTGCAAAAATTTGTCAACACCCAAAAATAACTAGTTTCTATAGTAAATTTTCGCAAAAAAAATAGAAAAACTGCATTTTTCGAGAAAAATATAATGAAAAATTGAAGAGATCTAAAACCATATATTTTGTTGTTTGGAAAAATGCAGTATGTTTACCTATAGAGAAACAATTAAAAAAAAAAAATATTTTTCGTCATGAAACATTTTTTCCATATTTGCACAAGAAAACATCACTAACAAAAAAATTGAATATTTGTCATTATGGAAATATCAAAATAATTAAAAAAAAAAATACGTAACCGAACCCACGTAAAAAATTAATTGAATGTCGCCTGTAATGAAAACATAATTTTTAAAATAATTTGCTTCCCGGCCAACTGACACAGATCAAAGAATATACGTTCTTGCTTCTCAGCTTAATATCGCTACCAAACAAACCTAAGTTGCCTTATCTATTGATTGTTGCAGTAAACACAACATAAAATTTAGAAATATTTATTGATTTAAAATGCAATATGCTCATAAATAGTTTTTAATAAATAATCAAAAAAACACTTAAAACCTATGTAAAATATAAAAACACAAATAAAATTGCGATAAATAAAATCAAATTCTCGACAAACGCACAAGAGAGCATGCGCGAATCTAAATTACTACGCTTTTATCAAGTAATAGGTAGTTTTTAACATCCGCAATAAAAAATAGTTCCAACTTGAAAAGGCCATATTTTTGAATTTTGACTATAATCCGCAATTTTTTTTCCAAAAATCAAGAAATATCTATCTGTAGTTTTATTTAAAACATATGTCAAATCTGTAATTTTGTGACACTAAAGTGATATGTCACCCGCTATCTTTGTGAAGATAATTTTTGCCAGATTCTTTTAGTAAAATTGCTTCAAAACGTAAACGACTAATTGCAAATTCTGTACCAATTTTATTAGCTAATAGTACATCCAGTTCAACTAAATACTCAACCGAAACAGTCAGATTTTAGAAAATGTTGAGGCTGAAGCACATACACAGTAGCATAAGATAGATTTGCTAATCTGCAACGAAAAACAAGAAATTATTTGCAAACGTAAACTTAGTATTAGTGATAAACAATTTAAACAACCCTCTGTTAAAAATGAACAGTCAAAAACTCAAAATTTGTTAGATCAACTAGAACAGATTAGTTAAAATATAATTCAAATCGACTATTGCACTATGAGAAATAAACTGAAAGTTTTTTCTATAAACTAATTTTAGACAAATTAAAAATAACTTTTTTATAAGAAAGGGCAACATTTTGATAAGAAAAATTGTTCAATAAGATGTAATTAGGTATGTACACTTTTTGTTTTTATAGGAAACCCCTGACACCTGCATCAAAATTTGGTCCAGTTTTCCAAGAATGAGAGGAGAATACTATTAATTTCACTTACAGTTGTTTATGTTTATGTTATTTATGTAATAAAAGTTTAATGGCACCTTACTTTTATTAAATGATTAAACTATACCTATATATATACCTGTTGTTTCAAATATTTTAATATATTTTTAATTTATATTTTTTGGAGTTTTATTACTTAAAAAAACTAATATTTATGTTAAATACAGTATTTTAATGTAAATATTAGTTTTTTTAAAGTAATGAATGCCAAAAAAATGTAAATAAATAATAAAGGATATTTGAATGAGCCGCGTTTAGGCTTGACACTCTTCTTATTAATTTTCTTCTTTTATGTTGGCTCTAACTGTTAAGTTAATCAGCTAAATGTATAGCGTGCGATGGTGGCTCCAAGTAGTATGGCTGGGAACTACCACTTGTTACCAGTGCCGTGCATTTAAACGGTTATCTTTTTAATATTAATTTATCTATGACCTAACCTCAAATTTCAACGGCCGTTTGGTTATATTACAGAGATAAGACATGTCTTCTCTCTGGTTATATTACTTTGTTTATTTGCACTTATTTACGTGAAATCAATTTCTTGATGTTTTTGTGTAATTTCGATACTTTTCATTAAAAAAAGTTATATTAACTGTGTACTATGTGCACTGAAAGGACCATACAAAAAATTTGTTGATAAACTGGTTCAAATGTTGGTTACAATAGTTGTAATTGATGGTACAGTGTGGCCAAAAAATATATGCTTTGAATCAATTATCAAATAAAATCCTTTATTTACACTTTTCATTAAACCTGCAATTTTGATTACAACCCATAAGAAGAAACTTCAAGAAACTTATTGGTAAAAATTACTTTTTTTCTACAAAAGAAAAAATAATTATCAGCATGTTGCATTTTTGATGTAATTGAGGGTTTTTTAGATAGTTCATCAAAAATAAAAGTCACGCTATACATACATAGGCATATATATTTCATTTAGATAAACTTAGAATAAATAAATGATAAATACATCTAATTAAAACTTAAAACATACTATAAATACATATTTACAATAAGTTTTTATTTAGTACAAAAGCAAGCCCTGTCACTATTGCCATACCATAGAAAAAAAATCAAAAGCCCATTACAATTCCTTTTTTAAGATAAAATTTCGTGCTTTTCCGCTTTCCTTTTCTGTATCGCTGATCTATTACTTGTTCCATTACTAACCTACACCTTATAAAAAAGTACCAACATATAATTTTTAGCTGCATACATGGAAAAATGGTTCCATTACTATATTATATGCATCATTATTCAGGTATCTTAAACAATGGAGTTTCAATTTGTACCTCTCACTTTGCTTCTCTAGCTATTGTAGTTGAACATTTATTTTCAGATTTCTTCTCTCTAATAAAGTTTTTAATTTCTTCATTATGTCCCCCTTTAAATATCTGGTAGCTTTTCCTCAGATAATAGTTTGGCAACGTCACCTAAAACATAACATACGAAATGTACATGTTTACACACTGTAGTTTTTATAGCACACTCTACACAGTCACTTTTATAGTGGTGAACACATACCTTACATATTCTACAATATGCAAAGTTCTGCATTCGGTCGAACATAATTCATTATAAAATATTTTGTAAATAATTGTCACCTGTAGAAGGCTTTAAATGAAATTCGCCAAACCTTCTATCTCTTATACTTCAAACATTGTTTTTATTATTTTTGCAAGATGTGCTTTAATCACATCCTCCATTCTGGTAAATATATGAATGTGGTATTTCCATCTATAAAAAACAAATAATTATATAATGAAATATTAGATATTAAAATGAAGTGAACGAGGAAGTGAATATGTTGGTTAAAATTAGTAAACCTTCAGAATCCTTTGCCACATTTTTCCATCAACAAAATTTTCAATTTCTTACATTTGTTTTTCACTTCAGCTGATTTACGTTAACTAAATTGTTTTAACTTTCTAGTACCATATTTGTATTTATACCTGCATTTAATATATAACAGTTTATTAAAAGTTACACAAACTAACTCATTTCCAAAACACAATGGGCAAATAATATGTGATTTCTTAGCATGGGAGACCTCTTGCTGGTTGTGAATATTTTTTATATATATTTACTCTTTGAAGAAACAGGAAAACTCCAAATTGCAGAAAGGACACATTTTGTTATCAAAACCTTGAGTTTCCATACTTAATATTTTTCGCTAAATAATCGTCACAAAAATAACCAGCTTTCATAGCGATCAAAGACAAAAGCACTGACCTTTTATATATTCACAAAAGTTTGGTAGTGGTAAACAACAGAATTTTAGGGTTAGTTATTGATTTTTTCTTTTTCCCTCTAGTCACAATTCAAATCGCTCCTCCGCGCTACGGCTATTTACCGAGTAACCCCGGAAAGTTCCGAGCGCTTCCGAGGTTTCCGCGGTTTTTAGGGCCCTATTCGCGATTCAAATTAATTTTCGCGCGCCTGTCATTTGTCACGTATAAGTAGGATGTTTGTCTATTTACGTGTTGTGGGATTTTGTATTTGTGATTTTTTAACTGTTTTTAGATAATATTCTTATTATAATAGTGTTTTTGAGTTTCATTTAGTGTTAATTTAAGTTTAGTTTTCGTGCTTTCGTTATAAATGTAATTTTTCATGTGTAGTACGAACTAATTTGTTGGAAATATTGACCTATTGGTTGCTACAAGAACATCTAGAAATATGTATTTACTAAACCCAGGACATGTTTTATTATGTGGTTTAAAGGACATATCAGGTACCAAACGTTTATTATTGATGAACTTCTTTAAAAATCTTACTATCCTTATTCTTATATCATAAAGTGAATTGTGTAGTACTTTGTATACATGTAAATGGTAATAAAACCGTCATAACTCATATTGGAGTTTGATTCTAAACAACTTTTTGCAAAATTTCAATATTGTGAATTTGTAGATACCCATTTATCGTAAGAAACAGAATTTTATGACTTGCACTTGAAAAATAATGAATACTCCAGTTTTGATTTTGACAATAACACCATACAGATTGCAATTTGCTGGAGGCTTTTTCGCAGATTTCATTTTTAATTTAAATACTATCACATACTATAAGAAATAAACAAATTTAAAGCTAAAAAGTAACAAAAAATTCTAATTGTAATTGATACAAATTAAAATGTAAACAATGAACACGAACGCCAATGTTGCCAAATGATGAACTGATTTTGTCTCTGACTGATTTTAAAACTAAAATTAAAAAATGAACTGATATTTAAAAAAAAATCAATATAATAAATCGATTTTATAAAAAAATCCTTAAATAAATAGTATGATTACATATTACTAGACACAAATTTTGATTCTTAAATAAAAGGTCTTATCCATTTCTTCAAAAACTAAAATCCGACGACGTAACGAAATTTTGCTGCTTCTGGCAACACTGAACGTCATCCTACTTATAGGGACCTTTTACTAATTTCCTCCAGAGGGCGTATCACTTAGCTTGAATCGCGAATTCCTTTTTATTTTTCTATGGCGAATTCAGTAATTTATCGTTTATGGACGACATCGTTAAGCTAACGACAGTTCAACCAACGACTTTTATAACGATAATTTTTGAAACTCTATTCAATAACAAATGCCGCGTTTGAGAATCCACATCGGATGCATCTGAGATGTAAAAAATCTTTGATCACGTGATTCAGTATACGTAAATGTAATGGGACAGATGTGTCCGATGTGGATAAAAAAACGCTCGAGATGTAAAAAATGCATCCGATGTGGATTCTCAAACGCAGCAATAGTCGTTACGTTGTTTCTAGTTACCAAATCTGAACGATGATTTCTAGTAAGTTGGTATTATAATTTAGTGTTTTGTGATAAAAGAACGTATGTTGATGATTATAGCGGGCGTTTAAATTAAAGTTTTACAGTTAAATATCGCCAAAAATATGCATTTTATAAAAAAAAGCATCAGACAAAAGTTTTATAGTTTTTTAGGGGAAACATTTTGGCTAAATTATTTTTTTTTATAGCTGACCATAATATGGCCATATCGAGGTGGATTTTTTTTCAAATTGGAACCCTATTTTTTTTAACATAGGTATTCTTAGAGTTCATAAAAAAACAAGAAACTTCTAAAGGAAACATTTTTTTATTGGATTTCTACTTATTGAGTAACATCTACTTGAAAATTTTGCTGCGCGAAAAAAAGTTGGCCATATTATGGTTTGCTATAAAAAAACAATTTTAGCTAAAATGTTTTACCCAAAAAATTATTAAACTTTAATTTTTTTATAAAAGGCGGTATTTAACTGTAACCCTTTAATTTGAACACCCGGTATATTTGTCATTTTTTTTGAACGTAAAATAAAAATTCTACCACACGATCAGGGGGCGATTCTCGATTCGTAGGAATTCTGTTTCTCGCGGGCCATTTTTGCTGGTCATATTGTATGTAGGGTTTATTTAAATGAGTATGGATATATTAAAAAAAACAAAAAACAACTCGAGAACAGTACAAGTTGTATTTATTGGATTTGAAAAACAAACCAAATTTGTGTAGGTTACGGAGAAGTATTATAGGTACTTCCATAATATAGGTTTTGTTACAGTTTCGCAGTGCTACTTTAGGAACATCACTGTTAATAAGAATCCAATAGTAAATGATTGAATGGGCAATCCTAACTTTGAATCAGATTTATTTTTAAAATAATTAAATAAATTAGAAAAAAATTCCTTACAAATATGTTACTTGCTGTATTAGGTATATGGCAATTTAGTTGTAAAATTTGTAAAAAAGTGTTTTTATTATTTAGAACATATCCTGATTCACAATAAAAAATGAGAGGGAATGCAAAAATCACTATAACGACACTTCATATTATTAACGACAGCTCTTTGGCTATCGTTGATGAACGACAATTTTACAACCATGTTTGTCTATTTTCAACGACAATCGTTGTCTACTGAATAAGAAAAGTCGTCTGTGAACGATTATCGTCTATTAACGACGTCGTTCAGAGTTACTGAATAGGCCCCTTAGTGTCGTCTCGTCAAGGCGATTCGCGTTTATTGAAAATAAAATGGTTCGTCCCTGTGCAGTGTTGCTACTTAGAGCATATGCTCTAAGGGTGCTACCAGGTCTACCGTTATAACGGTAGATCTACCGTTATTATGGTTTCTCTACCGTTCTACCGCCCAAGGTAAATTTTCTACCGTTGAAATGTAAAAAATATAAATCAGCTCACAAATACCTGGCGCCATCTTCACGCAACGAAGAGCAACAAAAACAAGCGCTAGGCAATAGGCAACCCGCTTTTCGTACAGATAACTATTTTTAATGTTGGTTTTAGGGGAAGTCCCTGTTTCAAAATATAGTGTCGTGTCAGTGTCATAAGTCATCATAACCTATAATTGCCGCGTTTGAGAATCCACATCGGATGCATTTTTTACATCTCGAGCGTTTTTTTATCCACATCGGACACATCTGTCCCATTACATTTGCGTATACTGAATCACGTGATCAAAGATTTTTTACATCTCAGATGCATCCGATGTGGATTCTCAAACGCAGCAATAATTCAGCATAGTATTATAAATAATGCCGCGTTTGAGAAATGAGAATCCAAATCGGATGCATTTTTTACATCTCGAGCGTTTTTTTATCCACTCCATGGGTCTATTATAGTGAATCACGTGATCAAAGATTTAACTACAGCACTGTTTTCATAGGGTGACCAGTTTGACCAAATGCTGGACGCTGAACATTAGTCCAGTAACTGAAGGGACCAACCCACAAAGCACATAGAGGTTCCACGTGAACATTGATCTGGCAACCTAGGGATACGACATGCGTAATCGGAAAGTGGCACCGGTCCGCCATTACTGTGAGTGCAAATTGTCAAATTTTATAGGTTATATTTTAGTGTCATTTGTGTTAATAAATTTGAATTTAATTTGTATTTGAGCAAATTTTGAGTGTTACAAACTTATAAAGTTTATAATGCCTTGTTGTGTTATATGTTCCTGGTCTAGCGGTAGTCGTTTTTGTAAAAAATCGACTGGAATAACGTTTCTTAGGTTAGTATCAAAATTATAAATATTATACAGGACAGTATTATGACATGTTTGTATAAAATGTGTAAAAGTATGCTTTTAAAAATGCAAAAAAATATCATCTATCAACTTTTGGGCCTACCTGTATTGGAATAATACTTTTTCATATGAAATAATATTTATAGATTTCCAGAAAATCCTGAACAACGTAGCGCGTGGATATTTTGTCAACAGGCATAATTGGGAACCTTCTAAATTCAGCTGTATATGTTCCAAGCATTTTCTTGAAAAGTACATTAATTGTACGCCATGTCGTTTATCAAATTTATAGGCATTTTATTTTCTTATTTCTATTTAAATATAACCTACATTTGCTGCTTCCACCAGTTTTATTTATATTAGTTCTAGAGCATGTTTTGTGTATGCATGAGTATTGTTTGTTTTATTATAATTAATTTAGAACAATATTAATAGATCTTTTTAATTGCCTATAATGTGTTTCAGATATCACTCATAGATATGAATAAGAAAATATTAAAACTTTATTCTTTGTACACTTTTATTTAATCACAGCACACATTATTTGCATTTACAATATTTGCTTGACTTTTATATGCCCCATTCTGTTTTGTTCACCTTTTCTAGTGGCTTTTTCTGTTAAAGTTTGGTCACTATTCTAATGAATTATTCAACCATTTAATCAACAATGAGGTTTTACTTATTTTACAGTAAGTTACTTATCTTTAATATTCAAGTTTTAGAATTTGAACTTGGCTTAGGCCATTTTCATCAATTTTGTTCTTAGAGCTTTTGAAAAACACTTGGGAAGTACTCTCACAAATTTATTTCTTATTTTGCCTAGCGAAGAAATTGTGTATTATGAAATATTCTGGTTTTTACCTTAGTTGTTAAGAAAAGCGCTTACAGCATATGATACTTTTCCTAACTCGACAAACATTTATTACCTAGATCTTGGTCTCCCTTTATCACCAGCCTACAATTTCAACTCTTACTTTTACTGTGACTTTAACTATGATTGAGACTTTAACTTTATCTTCACATTCTTTGTCTGACTTTCAATCATACATGCATGATTATTGTGCATAGACCAATTAAATTGGACAGACACTCTTGTGGTGATGTTGTTACTATGGTAGGCCTTTACATAAGTTAGACATAATCTCTGCAGATGGTGAGAAGCCCAGCTCAAACCAACCACCATATTATCCTCACCGGATCTACAAGAGTACCAAGACCAAGTAAAATTAATCCACATTTTGATTTCCTGAATAGTGCATGTACCTACACAGAGATTGTTTATTAGCCATTTTTCTCGAGCCTTGCATTAAGTTTCGTATCGGATTATCGAACTTAGTGTATGAACATTTGTTCTTAATTTCGAGGAAGCTGTTAATTAAAGTAAGGTTAGATTACTTGACATTTGCGACCTTGTACTTTCCGATTTAAAGATAGAAACAGAAAGCATTGGGCTACGTATAGAGTAAGTGTTCTGTGCTACGTATGTGCCCTATTGAAAAAGTGTTACGACTGATCCAATAAATCGAATTCGCTTTATTTTTGTCGCTTATGTGAACCAAAAATATGCTATTTATTTTTTCTGTGAATGATTTTAACGCTATAGGATTATTTCCACCATTGTGTTAAAGTTTAAATAAACTAATTGAAGATTAAAATGGTGGAATCGGCCCCAAGTTAGTTATATCATGGTCATTGATTAGTTGCAATTTTGCAAATAATATATTCTCCAGCACTTAATAGTCACACTTGAGTGATAATTAAATCAGTTATATTTTATTTCTTTCATTTACTTTATTCAGCACCTCTCGGCTGAAAACCGGGTATATTTAACTCTTTAGACCCCCTTCTTTTGTAACCTTGGCCTTCCACCACCTTTTAAGTCAATGTGTAAGTTTTTATCTATAATAAAGGAAATTCATTTTTTATAGTTCAAATAATGATACTTAACCAGAAATAGTCTCAGATAAACAAATGAAATATGTTTATCTGAGGAAATAGTACAATAAAAACTTGTAAATCCGGTTCTGCTCTTCCGCCATTTTAGTGAGTGCAAAAGCCACGCCTACCGGTTCCAATTTTGTATATCAAAAATAATTACATATGACGTATCCTTACGTTGCCAGATCAATGCACGTGAATGACCAAGGTCAAAATCGACAACTGACATTTTTTATGCTATTTGCTCCAAACTCTAGATGGGGCTACTGGTGAAATTATGATTTCTTACTCCATTTTTAAGCCTTATGGGGGAAAAACTTAACCAGACTCCAAAGATGTGACGTGTATTTATTTATGTTCTTGGTTAGTTTAATTTTTCCGTCGGAAAAATCCGCCAACAGTCGAACGGACTATTTTTAAAATTTTTTTTTTTAAACGATTTTAGACCTTCTGAAACACATTTCAAAATACTTTTTTTGCCCTGCAAACGCTATAAAATATTTTTTTCTTACCTTAAAACCAGCTGGGTCTGAATCTGTGCCGCTACTATGGAATTTATGGAAATTCAAGCTAGCGGATCCGCTGTTTTTTCGGACCTGGGCAAAGCTACAAATTCGCAAATAGCGTAACAAAAAAGCTACAAAAAACCCACCAGGTCTTGTATGGTGCCGCCACAGAGTGCCCGCTAGCTTGATATAGCTTCTAGAAGATACATGCTTTGTGGACCAACCTGTCAATAGAGAGATCGGGCAAGCACCAATACCACAACCACAGCTTATTCATATCCAGCTAGAACACTCTCTTGGCGGGAACGGTTTGCGTCGATCCCTTCGCGCAGGTTTTATGCTCCGCCTTTTCGGGGAAAAGATGTCTTTGCCGTGCAGTCGGGAGATCGGTATTACTTATTCTACGTTAAGCGGATATAGCCGTGCGTATATTTTTGTGTTTAATTTGTAATTCTTTTGAACATTTGTGTTTTATGTTTATTTTTTACTGTAGTAAAATGAGTGACAAAAAACTATCAGGACATCATCATGTTTGTGCAGTGCGAAATTGTTTTAATAAAGGTTATAATTTTAAGAAGAAATTCTATTGTTTTCCTAAGGATGCTAACCGGTAAGTACTTACCTACACGATATTTTTTGCATATTTTGATGAAAAGTAAACTTTCGATTATTTGCTATGTTGTAGTAAAAGTAATTTAAAGTCATACAAAATCTTCTTTAATTATGAGAAGCTATGTTTGGCCTGTATAAATATATAGTTATTAATTTAATACTTGTTAAGGTAAAAGAGGGTTTATTGGTGGTTTTGTTTAATATTTTTGTAAATCGAAATAATAAAATATGTATATCAACAAATATTAATTGGAAGCAAATAGATACAGTATGCGCCAGATCTAAAGAACCAAGGATGCGCATTTATAATGCTACTAACACGCCTACGGATGAATAGAATTGGTAGCTTACCTAGAAAGTTGTAAACCAGAGGTCCGTATATTTTAAGACATAAAATAAATGGAAAATAGTAAATGATACTTGTTCATACATATTGCTTAGTGTTATTATTAGTACATAATTCTATAGTCAATTAAAAAAATCATTATTTTTAGGTAAACCGACTTTAGGTTAAGGCTGTTCTACCGCTTTCCGTTCGGTATTTATATAAAATTCTGTTACGGTCAGGAAATTATCCTTTTTCAAATAAATTAAATTGTGGAAAAATTGTATATTGGTCAAACGGGCCGTAGTTTAAAAAAAAGCTATTTAAAACATTACAATAGTTATACTAAAAACAAAAATAATTCTACAAAACATATTTTTTTCTGAAAATCAATCGTTTATGCAAAAATTGTTTCACATTTTGATAATAAAGGCATTAAATTAAACCATTTAGAAACACTTGAAATAAATTGATTTAAAAATTTAAATATCCTCTTAAGTGATCAATTAGATATTAATAAGTAGCCTAATTAAATCTATTTACCTGTTCTTAGTTTTCTGTGAGATAATCCCGATAATGATATTTTAATGGAATTTATTAATATATTTCTCTTAAGTACCTATTTTAACTAATTAGTTTATTTTGGATATATATTAGAAATGTAAATGCGTTACATTTGAAGAAGAAGTTGCAGAAACAATTGTCGTGCAATTTTTAATTTTTATTTCTTTAAATAAAAATGTGAAAATCTACCATGTTTGGTTTTTCTCATTTTAATAATATGGATTTGCATCAAGTAAAGACCGTAATATTATATTAATGTTAAATTTAGTATTTTTTTTACATTTATTAGGAAACAAATTTTTTTAGAAACAGAAGATAAATTTAAAAAATTTAAATATAAAATATTAATCAAAAATAAAATGCACAGATATGTGTGTAAAATACAAAAAAATATGGAAAACTACACAAGTTTAATTCCAAATAAACTACAGGGTATGTTTACCTGTTGCTTGTGCAGTTTGAAGTTTGATATCATCTAAAGTAACTCCTTCCTTTTTTGTTGCGTCAAAATATTTAAAAACATTGTATATTACTTCACGACTTTGTCCGTTAATAACAAATCTGCGCTTTTTTTCACCCACAATAGAAGACATTATTAAAAATAAAACCAGTCACTTTAACCAAAACACAGAAACAAACAATGTTCTAGTCGTTACGCTACTGACCGTAAGCAAGGACAAGGTTCAAATTGTGAATGGGCGTGGCGATTTTTAAGTAAACGAACTTGAGCATTTGCGCTGGTTCTTCAGATTTGGCGTTTACAATACCTATATAGCATTGTTTAAAAATATATTTAAATATTTACAGAGCCAGAACATAGGCAATGAAAGCCAATCGAGAGGACCTATTTGAAAAACTAATCGAATTATATAAAAGTTACTCGATATGTGAAGACCACTTTGAAGAGAAGATGTTCACGAGTCACTTTCGTACAAGATTAGTAGCCATTGCAATTCCTACCCTATTCCCGTCCCTCGAGGGGAGTTCCACAACTGAAGACCATACGTATAGTGCACCGCTCTTGCAACTTCCTGCGAAAATACGAGTTCTAGATGACAGACTGATAGCTCCACCTATCACACATGCACTATTTGATTCAGGTACTAAAAATAATAGTGTTTTACTTAAAATTAAATATAATGTTTTATATACAGGGTGAAGCGAGGGGTGAACCTAATTTGTTCCACTTTTAAAAGACTAACACTTTTTTATTTTTTAACTTTTTAAAACAAGCTAATAATCACATGATTATCTTTAGCTGTAAAATTTTGTTATAGCTTTTGATCCGCCCTAAATAAAAAAAAAATCATTTTAAAGCAAATAAATCGTTCTTTATACTTATTCATCTAAGTTGTTATTTAAAGTTTAAATAAAATGTATTTTTGCAGCTAACCAGACAAATCTAGTTGAAACCGAGCTCAAAATCGAGGTTCAACATGAGATCGCCCTGAGTCCAATTACAGACAGTCCTCCTCTGACGTCTCCAACATTTACCCAAACGTCAGCCAGTTTATCCTTCGATACACCAAGAAAAGTTAAATACAGGCAGCATATCAAGTCCATAACTGCCGAAAACAAATATTTACGACAAAGGGTTGAGGTACTTGAAAAAAATAAAGAATTGGACAACATATCTTTGGAGCAATATATGTCCCTAACATATAAATTTTGCAATCCAGACATTGCAAAATGTGTTAATATGCAAGTATCACAAGGGCATAAACATCCAAAGGGAAGACGTTACAGCAAAGAATTTAAAATTGAATGCCTATCAATATATTTTGCTGGTCCCAGAGTTTATAAAAAATATTTAATGTCTAAATATAGCCTTCCCTCGCCTAACACTTTGCTAAAAGAAATCAGAGCAGTTAAGATAGGACCAGGATTAGATAATCCCGAGTTCTTCATTTTATTAAAAAAAAAAGTTGACAGTTTCCAGTCTCAAAGCAAATATTGTTTATTGTGCTTCGATGAAATGTCAATAAAAGCAAATTTATTTTATGAACGAAATCAAGATGACATCATAGGGCTAGCAATGGGCGATACAGGGGAAAAGATTTTTAAACCAACTTTAACTGTCAGTGTACTTATGGTAAGGGGAATTTATTCGAAATGGAAACAGCCGATAGCCTACTTTTTATGTCATACTTCTTGTTCTGCTAATCTATTACATAAACTATTAAATGAAGCTGTGCAAAAAACAACAAATGTGGGGTTAAATGTTTGTGCAGTTACTTGTGATATGGGGTCCAACAATATCAAATTGTCAAATATTTTAAAGATATCTCCAGACAATACTGGTTTTTATTTAGAAAACCGGTATCTCTTTTTCATCTTTGATGTGCCACATATTATTAAAGCGATGAGAAATATGTTAATGAAATATGACTTTTTTCTACACCCGTATTATAATAATGCACTTATATGCCCATAATCCGTTTCATAATGATACCCATTATGATACAGATTTTTCATTACGATACAGATTTTTAATCAATAGAAACCTACAATTTTTCAATCAAGCATGCTGTTTGACGTTTGTCCTAGGTTCCTATGTAATTATTTTAGTTGTCAAAACGTATTAAATTTTCGTAGGTAGCTAAACTTCGATAATTATAATATTAAAATGTCTGATATTAGCGATATAGAAGACTCCTCCACACATATCGGAGAAAGCAGAAAATACAGTACAAAATATTTTACCGCAAAAATCTAGGGAAATACCAATACCTGAAGTAATACCATTAATTACAATTTTGTAGAATTTTTTATAGAAATACGAGTAATTACTGTTATTGTGTTCAATACCAATATAAATATAATATTTATAGGTCTTGATTATTTATCGGGTGTAGAAAAAATAGCGTATGCAACTCTCATGTAATCCCAGCTAGCACAAAAACATCCCATCTACGTTAATAAGCTGCAATTTTAGGCTCTTTAAGCTCGCATGCAATGTACTGTTAATGTAACCCTATCATCCCTGCAACCACCGAATGTCCGCAACGGCAAGACTTTTATAGCACATCTCACAGAAGTTAAAAAGTGAAGTTCGGAAAACATCACACTAGCACTTTTACGGTACTTACCCTGAAAGTTGCTCTGAAACTTTCTATAGATGTTATAATGTGAATTCATTCTACAGCATTATACAGTGTGTCCACGGATGGACTTAACAATACTTGTAAAAATATTTATTTTAAATTTAAAAGTACTTCTTCATAATTTCTTTTGCTTGTTAAATAAATACGATTAACGTTGAGAAATTATGAAAAAGACCTTTTGAAAAATTTAAAATAAATATCTTTACAAGTATAGTTATGACCATCCTTGGATACACTATATTCAAAATAGTATATTGAGGATATAGTAAAATCTGAAGAAAACAAAATAAAAAATTGTATAAATTTATTATTAAAAAGCTTTTGAAATCAAGAACCAATATCATACAAGTAGAGGTAGGTATTAATAATATAGGTAAAAAAACACTGACAAATTGGACAAAAGTTGGTATAAAGGGTATATAAGGAATATCTCATAAAGGGTATATAAGGAATATCTCAAAGGTTCACTAGAAAAGAAAACACTGAACGCTTGCACGAAAGAGTATAATAAGGTACCTATATTGCAAAGGTTCACTGGTAGCTAAAATGGTGCACGATTGTACAAAAGTAGTAAAAAAGTGTATTTATATAAGGTATATTTCAAAAGTTACTAGATTTTTATTAAGATGGCAGTTGTAGGATGCTAAAAAAAGATATTTGCCTACAACTGGTACTAATCATAGTTTTAATATGATATAAACTGAATATTGATAAATGTAAAGTCATAAGGTTTAATAAAACAGCTAATATCATTATGCATGATTGTCATTGCAGGTTCTGAACTAAGTTTTGAGCAAACTATAAATGATCTTAATGTTATTTTTGAGAGGGACCTATAAGAGTTTGGAATGCAGATGTCGAGAAGCATCATTTGTTTTCCTGTATAAGTTATTGAACGGTTTGATTGATAGTGACAGCCTCTGGTACACTTTATTAGATTCCTTGTTCCTGCCAGACTTACTAGGCATATGAAACTATTTTATGTAAATGCTCATATAACTAACTATGGACAGAATTTATTTGTAGACCAACTGATGTCCAATTACAATAAGTATTTTTCAAATTATGACATTTTAAAAGGTTTATTTTTTAAAGTGTCAACTTTTATTACACTATTGACTTCATTTTTATACTGTGACAATTTTATTAATTTCTTTTTTATTTTATTTTGATATTTTAACCATTTAGAACTTTATATATCAGTAGCGTACTGTAAACAAATAAATATGTGAACTTAATTACATAGTTTCTTCCGTAAAAATAACTTTGTAGATAATAAATTTACTTGTTTAATTATTATTAAGAAAATAATATATATATAAAGAAAATAAAAAATATGCTCGTTTAAATCGTTGCACCTATTTTTAGTTGATTTTTACTTACTTTGTTTTTTTAAATAAATAATAACATTTATTTTGACTTTTACAAATTTTATACTTAATAATGGATGTTCAACTTATACAGAACAATGTTTTTTAGCATGATATTCTGCTATGAAAGAAAAAGAAATAATCTCAGATGTTATATATTCTTCTTCAACCAATTCTGTATTAACTTTAGCTTCTAAAATTCCTGAGATTTTTACTAGAATTATAATCCAGCACAAAGGAAACCTAAAACACAATATTTTTAAAATTTATTTTTAGTGATTAAAATATTACACTAGGGCGACCATACTTACAGCAATTTTTCTGTATTGTAAAGCATTTTTAAAGTTTGTCCAGCAATTCGTATTGTGCAGCAAACCTACAGCAAAATGGCATAGGTATATATATCCAGTGAAATGCTGTATTTATCCACCAAAACGTCACTACTGTCCAGCAATGGTAATACTTAATTTACTGAAACGTAACAAATTTAAATGTTATTTATCTTTAGTGAACTACATGAGCACTTCTATACTGCTGTTCTAGCAAGAAAGGTTTTATCTGCAAAATTAGCAGTTTTTTTATGTGCATTTGTCTACATTTTATCTTTCTCGATACTGAAAAGGAATGTCTTATTTGTAACAAAGGTACTAAAATGTTAAAAAGTTACACAAAAAAAGGTTTAAAAGATAATAAATATAAATTTTCAGATAGGACTTCTCTTGTTAGGATGGCAGTATATGACTTCTCTGTTTTTGTATTTTTATAATTGGGAGTAGGGTTGAGTATCGGTCAAAGGTATCAATACCGGTATCATGTGAGATACTTTGTGGTAGAGGCATCGATACTGTTCGATATTATGTTAAAGATATTGATATTTATAAGTCTCGAGTAACAAAGTATCGAAAAAGTAAAAGATTTTTGTTAAACGGCTGGCAACCCCCATTCAACAGGACGGAGTAGGGAACTTAACTAATAACAAGAGTGCATCAGTAAAGTATATTCTGTAGTCGACACCTTTTCTTTCTCTACTGGTACTCTACCTGGTACAAGTTATAGTGTCAATAACTGGCAATTTACCTTATAATTAAATAACAAAAAAACAGTGGTAACGCTTAATCATATTACCAAGTTTCACCACATGCAAAAACTAAAATATTTCAGTACAAATATTTGAACAAACCTTATAATCTCTGACCACACACATAGCGATACAATACTTGCTTCTAAGTATCACTATGGCGATAGTATTGGTAATTCAGTATCAGTGCCTAAATATCGATACTTTCATTGTTTAATATCGTTACTTCTATAGTATTAAGGCATCAATAAGATCCCTATTATCGTGTAAAATAAATATTTCATCATTTAATTGTATCTACTTGTTTACAATGATTTATTTTTTATTGTATTTGGAAATTGAAATTTTACCATCTAAAACAACAGACAATATAAATTAGAAAATTTATTGAAAAGAAGAAAACAACTTACCAAACTTATTCAAACGTATAGTTTCCAACATGGAGGAAGGATTATTAGTTTCCAATTTCTTTAAAATCTGAAATACGTACAAGAAAAAGTGACAAGTGACATTTTTTTATGTTTTGTTGGTTATGACAAACGAATGGCTACGTTCGAAAGTCCACAGTACTTCTCGTGGAAACTTTTTTAGCAAGTTACTTAGGGCCGTATGCACCGTTCTTGATGTAATCGTAGATTCCGTAATCTGGATTAAGCAAATCGATTATGTTTGGTATGCACCATTTTGGTATTAATCACGATTAGCTAATCGGATTGTAAATCTGGCAACGTTGAAAATTTTTTCTTTTCTACTTTATGTGTCAAATAAATTTAAAAAACGTAGAATAGCTGGATGTCAGTAGCAGATAAGTTAACAATAATTTGGAAGAGAAAACGTGTTTTTGTGTTTTCTAACCTAACTTTTTTCTCTCTAATAAGTTAGCGAGTTAGCGTGGTTTTTGATTTTAGTCTTTGGTTTATTAGTTTTTGGTTTATTTGTTTTTTGGCAAATTTTAATTTTTCATTCAAAAATGGGCGACGGAAAGAAAAGAGAGCCAAATTTCACCCCAGATGAAAAAACACATCTGTTTAATATTATTTTTAATGGATATGGAAAAAAGTTGGAGGACAAAAGGACAGATCGCGTTTCCGTCACGGAAAAAAAACAGTTGTGGGGAAGAATTCAAGAAGAATTCAATTCGACTTCTCCAAATACAACTTTTAGAAGTTGGGAGTCATTAAAATTACTATATGAAAATAAAAAAAAGGACCTAAGAAGAAAAATGGCAGAAGAAAAAAAACAGAGGTTTATGACTGGCGGTGGTACAGTATCGCCAGTAAAACTTGATTCCGTTGAAGAAATTTTATTGTCGGTAATGAATGAAAAAACTATTTTTGGTCTATCACAGGATTTTGATTCAGACGCCATAAACACAAATCACAGTTTTGCAGAGGATAATTCTGAATTAAATGAAGTAAGGACCTAATTTAGATTAGATTATGAATTAAAATATGTTTTAATAAAACAGATTTGTTTCACTGAAGCTTTTTTTTGCAGTATAATACCAATCCAAACAGACAAGAAGAGAATTGGCGAGGTAAGCGCAAAGCTGTGGAAATAAAAGAAAATTGGAAGAAATATAAGTGTTCAGATTTGAAATTACCAGTTACCCCAGAATTATGCTGTACCCAAAATGTATGTATAATAATATCCTTCTAATTTACCTTGACAAAAATTATAGCTCAAATTAAAAAAAAAACGCCCATTGTAGATTAAATTAGTTCTGCAGTTGAATTTTACAATCCTGTAGTGTTACCTTTACATAAAAAAATGGGTCAATTAATACATTGCTTTTTACAGGAAGCTACAACATCAAAAGTTTCGCAATATACCACATGCACACCATCAAGTAGATGGCCCACAATCAGTGAAGTAAGTACATCATTTTATTTATATGTATATGAAGCAAAAATACCTTTGATGAAACTGATAGTTGAATCACTAAAAAATCTGCAATTTTTTTTTAAGTTTGATACCAATGAAGAACCTGACATAAGCACTCATACAGAGCTCTTGCAGATGCTAGGTACCAAAAAAACAACGGAGGGTGAACTAAGCTCTACCCAAAATGTAAGCATAACATTGTTACAATAAGCAGTAAGATAAATATCATTGGTGAAAGTGTAAAACCTAGTCTATGTATTTTACATAATTTTAGACGATTTAGAAAAAACTATCACTTTTGGATTTTTATTTGTTCCATTTCAATTTTTTAAATAGTTGCATATTGATACATATGAGACAATAAAACAATAAAACACTTACATAGACGATATGCTGCTCTTTTAAATAATGTATAAAAAAAATTGAAAATATGCAACATTTACTTTTTATAGGAAGCATGTACACCGTCGGGATCAAAAACACAAGCCACGGTGTCGGCCACACTTTCAAGTAGAAGACGGCCCACAAAGACGGTTACAACGTTAACATCTTCGGACTTGTCTGCCAAATATAATTTATTATTGGACAGGAGGCTGGTATTGGCAAATAAACAAATACAAGCTATTGACAGTGAGCAAGACTTTTTAAAAATTGAGAGGAGTCTTAAAATTGACTTATTAAAAAGTCAAATTATGAATGAAAAAAAGAAAAATTAGTGTTTTTTCTCTTTTTTTTCACCATTTTTTATTTTCTTTATTAATTTTAAGTTCTAAATGAAGTGTTTAAACACTTTCATGTAGTTATAATTTTTTGTATATTTTATTTTATAGGTATTTTAAGCTATTGTATGATTATTTGTACATTAATTTATTTTAATGCTAACCTCATGAAAATTGAAAGAAATTTTAAAATTGACTCATTAAAAAGTCAAATTACCAATGAGAAAAACAAAAATTTGCGTTATAGTAATAATAATAGCTATCCCTTCCCTGTAAAGCTCAGTCAGTTAAAATTCACTCGTAAAAGGGTGAATTATAGGAGAGTAATATTTTTATTATTATTTAAATTATAAAATAAAGTTTTATTTTATTTAAATCTGAGTTTCATTGTAAAATAGCAAAACAATTTTCTGGTTTTTAGTATATATTATTTAAAGAGATCAATAAGAAAGTCCAATAATAAAAATCAATTGTTTATTTTTACAAATTAGGGTAATAATTATTAATTAGATTTTGGCGAACACTTCCACCTGCCCTATTAATTGCTATATGTGGTATTATAGGTGCATCTGGAATATCTCCTTGCATTATTAAATAATTGAGCTCTTCCAAATTTATTTCATCGGGAAGAGGTGGCTCATCTTCGTTCATATCAACTGCTATATTTTGTAATACAGCAGTAGCCACTATCATGGTTAGAGTTGTATTTAATTTACATCTAGTTCCATATGCCAATACAGGAAATCTTCGCTTCCATACTCCTATTGTTCTTTCAACAACATTTCTTGTCCTTATATGTGATTCGTTATATAAATTTTCTGCTCTTGTATTTGGATTTGCAAGAGGTGTTAGTAAATAGGGTTTAACCTGATAACCACTATCACCTGAAACGAAGGATAGTGAAATGTCAAACTAGGATACTACTCATATCTAATACAAGTTCAGTGAATTGTGTAAAATACTAAAATTGGATAGATACTAGAATGTTAAATAGTTGTTTTTAAATATAAATTACCTAAGAGAGTTGTATTCTGAAATTCTCCTTGTTCAAAGCGAGCTCTAATGCTGCTATTATTTAAAACGGTAGAATCATGAGCCGAGCCTGGCCATCTTGCTGTAATATCCATTATTTTTAAATTGGGACTAGCAACCAACTGGGTATTTATAGAGAAATAGGATTTTCTATTTCGAAATACCTCTGCATCATTTCCACCTAAAAATTTGTATATTATGAAGTACTTAACAATGAGCATATCTGTATAATAAATTTAAAACAATACACTTTATGAGCGTATTTATATTAAAACTTACCTGGAGATAGAATTTTTATATGAGTTCCATCAAGGCATCCAACAACGCGTGGAAACCTAGCTATTCGATGGAATTCATGTTCTATTCGAGTTCGTTCAGCCCCTATTGCAGCCATTTTAATGAATCTGTTGGATAAACCAGCAATTATTCGGGTAACTTTTGTTATTATACGTGATGCTGTTGTTTGGTGTATATTTATAAAATCGCCAATGCAATTTTGATGAGAATTGCTTGCATAGAACCTCAAAGCCGTTAACAATTGATTTATGGGAGAAACGCTATTATTCCTAAAAAAGAAAATGGTTTTGGTGTTTACCTTGTGAAAGCAGTGTTGCTCCAATTTAATTGTATGCTTACAAATTATTATCGAACTCCAGCTGATCTTCAATTTGTTCCAAGAGCCATAATACTGTGTCTTTTTTTAGACGAAATCTTCTAAAAAACGACATTTCGTCCATTTCGGTAAAAAAATCGGTTCGTTGATAAAATCTTCTAGGTAAACCGAATTCGATTATATCCAGAATATCAGCATCATCATCTAACATAATTTCATCTTCTATGTCCATAACTTTATTCTTTAACTTTTTTACGCGTAAATCGTGAATCAATTAAAATTATAAAAGTGGGGTTATAAATGAGACAACTCGGATTAAATGGTCAAATATCTAGGATTACATTTAAACGCGATTAAGTACTAAAAATCAAGCGGTGCATAACAAGTTTTACATATAATCGAGATCAAGGGATAATCGCGATTAGTACACGTCGGTGCATACGGGTCTTAATTACGTTGTGTTATCATAACAGGCAGGTTAAATACGTAAGTAACAAATAGATGTTTAGCGAGGTTTTGATTTCCCTCAACAACTTCTCATTAACGTTGCAATTACGTTGTATGGGTATGTTATTATGTTCCCTTAAAACAACATCGCCGAAAGGCTTGGTAACGTTATGTGCTAGCTGGGATGGTTATTACATGATCGTTGCATAATATACTATTATGTTAATTCAAACTCATTTCAATTAGAGTTTTTAATGGATTGCTTGTCCTTTTTTAAAAGTCTTGAAATAATATAAACGTTGCCAACAAAATAAAATTTATTAAAAGCTTAATAATTTCAATCAACAGTATTATTCAATTATTTTACTATCTTCGAGAAAATGCTGGGTTTGAGTATATACTTACACGAAGATTAAACCAAGACTGCCTGGAGAATCATTTCGGTAAAATAAGAAGTGAAAACGGTAACTGCATTAACCCCACAGCCATACAGTTCCATAGAACATTTAGAAAGTTGCAATGCGTCAACTTGCTTAACTCAGGTACAGAAAACTGTGAGGCTGATTCTGATCAGATGCTCTTAAGACTTTCTGACTGCCAACAGGATTTTGTACCTGAGGATAAGGATAAAGTATCGGAACAAAGAGACGCACTAAATAGCATGGACTATTCAAATAATGAAATGCTGCAAAAAAATTTCATACGGTACGTGTGTGGGTACCTTTTAAATAAAGCTTTAAGAGTTAACACTTGTGATATATGCAATAAATATAGTAAAGACCATGATGAACTAGATGATTCATCTTATTACTGTTTCCTTAAGGCATATGAAAATGCAAATACACCTTCGGAAATTTGCAAATGCCTAATAATAAATTTGTGGAATTAATTTGTAAAATAGAACAAATATTTCAAGAAAACTTTGAAAAATTTGCTACTAAAAGGAATATTTGCCAAATGCTTTTAGATATAAGTAACCATTTAGCTTTTAACCATCCCTGTAAATATTTCCCCAAAGAATTTGTAGTTAGATTATATTTAAGAGTTAGAATATATTACACATTGAAAACGATAAATGGTAATTTTAGAAATGTAAATAGAAATAAACTTATAATATGGAGAAATTTGTAATGATATAGTACAAAATGTATTATAATTTGTTATTATATATACGTTATATATACGTAGGTATAACGGTATAAGTAAATTTTTAATTTGATTTTTTTTAATTATTTAGTAATAAAACCTATTTAAAACCTAAGCTACACAACTTTATTTTATTACCATTTTTGTCTTTTCCCTAAACATCACCGTGCGACTGTCAAAAGCAATAATGTCTAAGGTTCTTTTTCAGTTAGGCCAAATAAGATTTTTGCATCCGAATTTAATTATTTGACATACTCACAATTTGAAAATTTTAAGCCGTAAATGCCAAATTGCAAGTTTGTCGAATATTAAAATTCGGATGCAAAGAGCCGAATTTCGCAAAGCTGAGAAAGGACGTTAACAATGACATAGCGTTCAGGAGGAAAACCTAAAAATAAATCATAATCTTGAACAACCAACATCAACGACTATTATAAATCACTATTTTTTTCGTAAGATAACAAACACCCCATTATCGTAATTATTCTGACAATTTTATAAATCGCCCTTTTTCAGGGGGGCCAAAGTTGCGTTTTCCCACTATTTTGGACCACTTTATTAATTCATACATATTTTTTTTCCTTTAATAGTTTTTTATCCCATTTTTGTTTTAAATGGGATCTTGAGATGTCTCGAATGATCTCAGAAATTTTTTTCCAGTATCTTCCTGGCGTTTTAAAACAAAATTGATTTGTTTATTTGCATTTTTCATACGTTTTCGGAGTTCTAGAAATCTTTGAAACAAGCATAGTAATTAAAAACTCATATTTCATTATATTGTTATTCAATGCGCACCATTTTAAAGCTTAGAGTGTCAAAAATCTTGTCAACGCCGGCAGCAAGCCGAAATTTAAGTTAAAGCATTTATGCGATTTGATTTAAAAAGTTGTAACATGTAATCAATTAATAATTTATGTAACCAAGTATTAATATGTAAAATGTGGAATCAGTAAGCCGTGAATATATCAAATTCAAATATAAGATGATTTGAATAAAATCAGTGCATCAACCAGAACTTCGAGAGTATCTTCCAGAGGCTACAGGGTGGAGCATAAGGCCTTCACCCCAGGTAACATATTTCGAACATAGTCATACAGTCCACCATGATCGAAGGCAGTAAATGTCAAGCCTTATAAACCCAGGGTAAGACATCCATCATAACCTAACCACGTGTACAGACGCGCCACTCGCTCACCTTAATCGTCTGATTTTGTTGGTATACAATATCTCTGTTGTTTTTGGAGTCGTGTTATTGTCGGTATTATTGATAGTATTTTAGAAAAATATTGATAGTATTTTATCATTATCAATTAAGTTGTTAAAAAAAAGAAGTTTTTAAAGTGAAAAATTCTTGAATTTTCAAGAATTTGTTTTTCGTTTGTGGGGAACAGAAAAGGTTTGGTTGATTTAAAATAAAATCTATAAATTTGTTGTAATTCTTATTACATTTCAATAATATATTTTTGTAAAGCTCTTGTTGCAGCAATGGAAGCGGACTCCGTTCCAAAATGTTTCCTTTGTGCCCAGGAAGTTGTGGATGACGTTGCAAATGTCACTCGAGGCTTAGAAAAATCCCGTAGAATCCGCCAATTGGTCTCCAAAGTCCAAAACATGAAAATCAAATCAATGTATTCCCAACTCCCTCGAGCGGAAATTCAGTGAGAAACTAACATTTCTATTCAGTGCAAAAATTCGGGCTTTTTCGAAGGCCGTTTTTGCAAAAAATATTCGTCTTGCAAAAAAAAAATGCTGGGGACCATTTTTGTAGACAATGATACGATCTTCATTTTTTATCTAAACAAAAATTGTCTAATTTGTATATTTTTGCAGATATTAGCGGGAAACCATTTTTTCGTACTTTAGGGGCCATTTTGAGCCCTTTCCGACCCAGCAGTGTTGGTAAAAGTTTTCGCCCTTGAAAGCAACCGTCAAGACCTAAGAATTGAGCCACAAAGGAAATCTGGACCGACTTAATGACAGCTTTGCATATTTTAAGGTCTTCAGTTACTGGACTACATGAAATACACTGATTACTTTGGAGATGCAAGGACTTTTTTTAGCTCCGATTTACAAAAAGTCTTCCCTTAATGTTGTATTTTTATCTTTGGGGAACTAAAAAAAAAAAAACAAAGGTAGGTACTTGCCTAGGATTGTTAGCTTTTAATTTCCCAAAACCCGGACCTTTGTTTCTTAAATTTCTAAAAAAAAAGGTTCTCTATAATTTTAAAAGGGACCCTCTGTCGATATCCAAATATTCCCGGACATTTTCAAAATCCGACCGGACTCCGGACAAATTGTTCAAAACCCGGACAGTTCGGATGAAACCCGTACAGAAGTGCCATCCCTATACTTGCCTTTCCAAAATTCATATCAATGTTGTGTTTCATGTTGAGCGCCCAGCATTGGGTTTCAGTAAATTATGGATATTGTTAGACGCTAGAAAATAAAATACAGAGTTTTGTTGGACAAATAAGGCGTTTTGCTGTACATTTGATGTACAACATCCACTTTTAAAATGCTGTACACGGTGAAATGATGTAGGTGTCACCCTAGCCTACAACTTATATTTCTTTAAGTCTGTCAAAGGCAATAAATAGCCTCATTATCTACATGTTCCAGCCAACTCATATTATAATAATAATTGTATTGCAAAGTATAAAAAAATAATCATAAAAAGTCAAATGGGTTTCTTATATTTGATTTATTTTTAAGTAATTTTTGCATATATTATTCAAACACAAAAGAAGCGTTCTGCAACCAATTTTCTCTCCAGCGTAATTTTTGGAATGTTTTTAATTCAGACTTAAATTTTTCTGCAGTCTCCTTTTGAAACTTGTCATTTGGGAAATTTTGGAACCAATTTAACAATAACTGAGTTAACTCTTCAGTTGTACTGAATTTGTATCCATTTTTTCCATCCTGAACTAATTCATCCAGACTGAAAAAGAAAACAAGTATTCATTAAATATATATATTTTAAATGGGTTTGATAGTAAAGCAGTTTGTAATCATAATGTGCATTTCTCACCATTTAAAATCATAGGCACAAACTGGTAAGGCACAACCAAACATATCCACAACTTTCATTGGTAAATCTAAACCACTGGAACTTGTATGAAGGCAAACACCCAAATCAGCAGAGGCTAGCATGAGAGGGTAATCACCAGACTCCAACCAGGGTGTTAGAACTATCACATGTTTCCAATTTTGTTCTTTAATCTTTTGATAATAATAATCTTTCAAATGTCCTTTTCCAGTTATGCAACAAATCAAAAGAGGCAATTGTTTTATATTACCCTCAACAATATGATTCTCATATTCTAAAAAATAATTATATTTAAACAAAACAAAAATGATAATAATAATACTCTCCCTAATTCACCCCCTTACGAGTGAATTTCAACCCCTGAAGTCGACTGAACGACTTGTGTAGGGGAAGGGACGGCTATTATTATTATTTGCCGTGGCGCTCCGGGGCGACTTAAGGATGATTGATGGTGCCATTTGACTTACAGGTGAGGAAAACCTCACCCACCATCATAAATTGAATTATCATAAAATGCATAAAGAATCAAAAATAGAAACATTAGGTATTTACCTCGCAAGGCAGAAAATAAAATAGAAAAATCTTCATCTTCTGTCCAACTTGTACTGGAAACTAATAAGCCAGGTCTATTGGATTTATGTTCAACTTTATTATCTGTCTCTTTAGTAAATAGTGAGGTACAATCATTAGAAAGTAACTGAGAATAAGTACTTCCTAATTTTGTCAAAAATTTATGTTTTTCTTCCAAGCTTATTGGCTTAAAAATTGTTGGTGGTTTATCATATAAAGTTGTAGCACTAAAAAAAATTATTACAACACAAAATATAATTTTACAATTATCTATAAGGTGGCAAGCTGTAAGTTACATTTAATGTTATAAATTTGTATTTTCTAAAATACTTAATATTTTTACAATTCAAAATTATTGTGACATTTTAGCTCTGAATTGATCAGTCCCAACTGTTTATAAATGTAGATAATATATTCAACATTACCTGATGCCCCAGTTTTTATACAAATCATTTTTCATTGCATTGGTAACACAAAAATTATGACTTGCCCTTTTACCAGCAAAAAATTCAACTTGTTTTGTAATAGTAGTCAATATATTTCCATTGGACAGACTTAAAGCCATTATTGAACAAGCATAGTTATGCCAGTCTATTACAAATTTACACCTTGAAATAATAGAAAATAACCAACATATAACTAAAGCAGGAATTGCTGGAGGATTTTGAACAATAAGAATATCAGGTTTTCTTGCAATTACAAGTAGAAAAATTAAGTTTAGTGCTTGCCAAATTGTTTTAAATACATAATTAATTAGCCTTTGTGGAATTGTTGGTGGAGCCACTAAATAATGGTAGTAAATCGAAGGAGATTTTTTAATTTCGTGCATGGGCTCAGTTTCTCCATAACCAATTACATCTACTGTATGTCCCAATTCAGCAAGAGATAATGAATGATACTGCATTCGAGGACTTCTTCCTATGTCCCCTAAAACCACAATACATACGTTCTTAGTCTTTCCTTTCCTCATTTTAAGACAAAAAACACTTGAAGTTAATAAGCAGAGACAACAGAATTCCTCGAATAGCTCGGTAAACTCCTATATTTTTAAAATACCTAAAATGTTATGGCACACACATTTGTTTCAAAATAAAGTGACGTCGGCCTCTCACAGGTCACCTGTCAAACTGCTGACAAGTGGGAACTCTGGGGTGCGTTCAGAAATGTAGGGTAAATGCGTCCGGACGTTTTCTAAATTCTAAAAAGCGTTCCTAAATATGGAACGTTTTATCTGGACGAATTACCCCAGCCGTTCCTATTTAAAAGAAAAACGCATCGGGATGAAGAAATTTTACCCATCGTGTTGAGCAGGGTAATTTTTACTCGATCTGCGCAGTATGTCATCATAACCCCACATATTTTGATTACTATACGAGGCAAGAGAGAGGTCCGACACGCCCAACATAGCGCGCGGCCATTTTGAACCCTGTGACACAGTTTACACCTAAAGAATCAGATCGCTCACTCTGCGTCGGCACTTTGGATCTCAATGGCTGCGTTCATCCGCGCCACATGCTACCTGATCGATCTGGTAGCGCTCTCGAGTGGCACGTATGAACGGTGTATTTTGACATTTCGCTCAAGGAGCGGCCGCCATTAAAAGTAGCGCATTTTATTTACGTCTGATCGGTGATCACTGATCTGTCTTATGTACTTACGTCCACGGTTTGCTTGGTGACTAGTAGGGTTATATTAGCATATTAGCAATTGAAAAATAAACAAACAAATCTTCAACCAGAGACATTCAACTCAAAAGTAAAATGAATAAACCAAAATCAAATGTCACTTTTAAACATGGTCATCCGTGCATAAAGATCGATCAGGTAGCGTAAGTGATCGCTACTTTTGTAGCGCTCCTTGAAATGGCGCGGATGAACGCAGCCATTGTTTCAGTTTATCACATACTTTGATTTTCTTTTACTATACGGAGAATGGTCGCACTGCGCAGCTTTCTGAGTGCCTTTTAAAAGGAGATAGAAAACTCCGCCATTTTGAACCCTTATTACGTGTTGCATACATCTTGGCGCAATATTTTTAATAGGTGCGTTTTAATCATCCGCTCCTGCTTCGAATTGTCGGTTTTCTTGTTTCAATCTGACAGGTTAAAACGACTAAACCGACAATTCCGGAAGCAGAAGCGGATGATTAAAACGCACCTGATATTTTGCTTGCTGCTGTCAGTGTAAAAGAAAATCAAAGTATGTGGTGTCAGTGAATATTATTTTTGAAGTCACAGTTTATTGCTAAAGAATCAGTTAGCTCACTCGGACCAGTTGAAAGTTCCAAAATAACATCCACTCCAGGAACGCGTTCAGGAAACACGCTCCGACCAAAAAGAGCGTGCTCAATTTGCTCTTGGTTTGTTCAGGAACAGTAGAGCGTTCAATTTGGACATTTAGCTACTCTCGTTCAGAAAGTCGAGTCAAATTAGTCTAGAGTGCACTCTTTTAATTATACCCAGTTTGGACTGGGTTCATTTGAGTAAATTTGACAGAACGTAAAGTTCTTTTGCAGAAGTTGTTGTTTCATATTATTTTTGTGTCATAAAGGAATTTTATAAGGTTAAATTTGTTTTAAAATAAATAATCTAAAATTTCTTGTCTTATTGACTTTATAGATCATTCATTATAATCTCTATTATAAATAGGGCTGTGAATAGGTATATATTGAAATAAAAAGAAAGAAAAACAGCTTAAAAATTTAAATGAGTAAAAAGTAAAACTATACGTGACACGAGTAACAATAACAACGGGAAGCGAGGAACATAAAACATATAAGGGAATAAAATGTCTATAAACAAATAACTGTAAAAAACTATAATTTTCAAATTCGTTGACGTTTACTCTCGTTGCCGTTCAGAAATTTTGGGCCAATGAGAATTACTCCAGAGTAGTCTGGGCAAACAATCTAAGAAAATTAGTCTACTCCCGTGTAAAGTCATCTGAACGCGCTCCAGGGGTAGTATTCTCGAGTCACGAATATAGATTCGCATGCGAGATTTATGATTTGTCTCACTTAGTTTTCGCTCAACAAAGTGAGACACATTGTAAAACACGTATGCGAATGTCGGTATTCGTGATTCGAGAATACTACCCCAGGGATACAAATTCAGGATACGCAGAAGACTGCTGTTTTATTATAGGCGATTGTCATATATTGTATTATCCGAGTTGCACAGTGTATAAACTGAAACATTGAGATCAAAAGTGCCGACGCAGAGTGAGCGATCTGATTCTTTAGCTGTAAACTGTGTCACAGGGTTCAAAATGGCCGCGCCCTATGTTGTGCGTGTCGGACCTCTCTCTTGCCTCGTATAGTAATCAAAGTATGTGCAGTTTATACACTGTGCAACTCGGATAATACAATATATGACAACCGCCTATAATAAAACAGCAGTCTTCTGCGTATCCTGAATTTGTATCCCTGGAGTGGCTGTTATTTTGGAACTTTCAACTGGTCCGAGTGAGCTAACTGATTCTTTAGCAATAAACTGTGACTTCAAAAATAATATTCACTGACACTGACAGCAGCAAGCAAAATATCAGGTGCGTTTTAATCATCCGCTTCTGCTTCCGGAATTGTCGGTTTAGTCGTTTTAACCTGTCAGATTAAAACAAGAAAACCGACAATTTCGAAGCAGAAGCGGATGATTAAAACGCACTTATTAAAAATATTGCGCCAAGATGTAGGCAACACGTAATAAGGGTTCAAAATGGCGGAGTTTTCTATCTCCTTTTAAAAGGCACTCAGAAAGCTGCGCAGTGCGACCATTCTCCGTATAGTAAAAGAAAATCAAAGTATGTGGGTATAGATTACAGTACCTATGATTACAGTATATCGCCAGATAAGGACCGATTCCAATGTTGTGTTAAACGAAGTTTAAAATGACATTTTTACATTAACAATGTCATTTTAATCTCCGTTTAACACAACGGTGGAATCGGCCCTAAGGTAACGTTAGTGGATGGTTAGCGGATGTTCGCTAAAACTCTCTAATTTCTACAATCTCAGATAACAGAAAAGACTATGCTGCGTTTGAGAATCCACATCGGATGCATTTTTTACATCTCGAGCGTTTTTTATCCACATCGGACACATCTGTCCCATTACATTTACGTATACTGAATCACGTGATCAAAGATTTTTTACATCTCAGATGCATCCGATGTGGATTCTCAAACGCAGCAATAACCAAAAACTTGATTTGACAATACTTTGCACTTAGCGTTCCTATTTATCGTGCAAAAATAAACGATCCGACGAATTTTGTCCGGACGATTGAAAATTTGACGCTCTTGATTTCTGAACGCACCCCCACAGACGTGAGCCAGAGACAGAAAGCTAATTCTGTCACTTGTGACTTCAACTTTAGATTATTTTATAGGGGAGAAATTTATCAATTTAGTTTAAAAACTAAAATTGTAAGTACCTTTTTGAGTTATTTTGAGAAAAATAATCCAAAAATATTTCAACTAAAAATGGTTTTTTCTTCATATTACATATTTTTTTTACTTTGTATATACATAGGTTAAGTGATAAAATTATGTAATAAGAAATTTAAGGTAGATCTTATTTTGTATTTTAGGAATATGGCTACAAGTTTTACACGGACCCCATTCTTGAGAGCCATTACGGTAAGTTCCACTATGTTTTTTTTCTAGGTTTGTCATTAATATTTTTTAGGCAAGAGGTTACTCTGTATCAGCTCTACCAGTTTCTGGTAATCCAAACGCCGAAGTAAAATGTACTACTCTTCCTAACAAGGTAGTAGTTGCTGCTGTTGATAATAATGCGAGCCTTACAAGAGTATCAATTGTATTTAGGTATAAAATTTTCTTTATTCACAAACTTTGCAATGTCACATTCGAAATAAGACTAATTTTACAATTTGTATGATTTAGATCAGGATCCAGAAATGAAGAAACTGACAACTTGGGTGTAACGCATGTTTTGAGAACTGCAGCAGGTTTAAGCACTAAAAATGCTTCACAATTTGCCATTATTCGTAATATTCAACAAGTTGGTGCTAATTTAACAGCTACTTCTGATCGTGAAACTATTACTTATACTTTAGAAGGTACTAAAGAAGCTGTTGAACGAGCTTTGCCATTTTTAACAGAAGTAGCCACTCAACAAGAATTTAGGCCATGGGAAGTTTCTGAATTATCAAACAGACTATTGTTGGATATTGCAACCAGGCCACTTCAGGTACACTAACCCTTCATCAGGGGTGTATACTTACGAAACGTGGTTAGTCGTGATGGGTCTGCCTGACCTATGAGTACTAAATGTCCGATTTTTGCTTTCAAAAAATGTTTACATTTTATTCTTTTTTCGATTTAACTTTCTTGTCTAGAGATTAAATATATTGTATAAGATAAGTACCAGATAATTTCTAATTACTTATAAAATGAAAGATAGATTTTTGTTTATTTTACTATTATTCAGATTCAAAGGCATTCTACATTGTTTTCTTCTAAGCATTTAAAACAAACAATTTTTAAGTGTTTATTCAAACACAAATATGCAGGAGATTATTCACGTTTGGTCAATCAGTTATAAAATAGGGGCACCTGACACACCTAATGACCATTTGCAATGCAATAAAAATAATTCTGTCCATAAAATTCAGGAAAACTATTTTTAGAAGATAGAACTACAATGTCAAAACAATAATAGTTTAAAAAAATAACTTAAAAATTATACACCATGGAGCTGACAGACCCATACTCGACTAACAAAGAGTAAAAAAAATAGTTGCACTGTTAGATTGGGTCTTGAAAGATTATATTTTTAGCTAAGGGCAGTTGATTTGCTGCACAATGCTGCTTTCAGAGGTCGTGGATTAGGCAATTCCCTCTTTATTCCTAAGCCACAAATTGGAAAAATATCTTCTGAAACCTTGCAGCACTATGTTGCCAGCAATTTTTTGAGTGGTCGCACTGCTGTTATAGGATCAGGAATCAGTGAAAGAGAGTTGGCACAGTATGCAAACTCCTTGAAAATTGGAAATGGTGAAGGTAATACTAGTCCCAGCCCTTACAAAGGTGGCGAACTTAGGTAAATATTATGTTTCATTTATCATTTTGAATATAAATCTCAGAACTTTAGCAAGTCAGTTTGTTAAGATTTTTCTTTTTTTTTTAGATCAAACAAAGGTGGACCACTTGCCTTTGTTGCTGTAGCAGGAGAAGGAACTGCTCTTAAAAACACCCAAGAAGCTCTTGCTTTTGCTGTCCTACAAAGAGCCATAGGTGCTGGACCACAAATTAAATATTGCACAGCTGACAATGGCATATTTAGCAAGGCTATTGGAAGTCCTGCAGATGTTAGTTCTGCTGCTATTAATGTCAGCTATTCTGACACTGGTCTATTTGGTATATTACTAGCTGCCCCTACCAAATCTGTTGGCAAAGTTGTTGAAACTGCTGTCAAGGTGTTGAAATCTGGTTGTGTTTCAGATGAAGATGTTAACAGAGGTAAACACAGTTTTTAAACCTTTAAAAAACATTTTGTAACCATAATTTAACTTATTTAGTTTATTTTTTTTTAAAATACTATTTACAATTTATTTATAACATACTAATTAATTTATATAATACTTGACACAATTCTAATTTATTTATTACAATTTGTCTTTACTGTTCAACACTTCATTTGAATCTCCTTTTCTATCGGCAAACTCGCGCTATTTATACAAAGCCAGCTCTGTACCAGTAGTTTCTAGGCGATCTCGAATGTCCAATAATTCTCTCTCTATGACTCAACGGCCACGTACCACTTTTTCTGGTAGTTTCTCGAAGCGGTGTGTTTGTCTCTATATGGCCAGCGCTAACTTCATACCGCGGGCAAGGCGTAAACAAAGCACAGGGTTGGCTTTGCGCGAAAATTTATTACCACTAATTTTTATAAAAAAAATTTTTTTTAGGTAAAAATCAACTAAAGACGGCTATACTTCTTGATAATGAGAGTGGAGCAGATATTGTAAGGAATACTGGAACACAAGCTGCTTTAACTCAAAGTGTATCATCTGCAAAGTCCCTTGTAGCTGCCGTAGAATCAGTTACTACCAGTGATGTTCAAAATGTAAGTACATTTTTTACTTGAACTTATTTTAGTTGATATATTTCTATCCTTGTCATAAATAAATACATTAATTTGCTGCGTTTGAGAATCCACATCGGATGCATTTTTTACATCTCGAGCGTTTTTTTATCCACATCGGACACATCTGTCCCATTACATTTACGTATACTGAATCACGTGATCAAAGATTTTTTACATCTCAGATGCATCCGATGTGGATTCTCAAACGCGGCAATTGTTGTCAGTCTCAAAACTTAGCAAAACTATAGTTAATAATTAATTACCTACTAGATTTAAAAAAAAAAATTAAACTATTATTCTCAAAATTAATCATTCAAATGTATAATTTGTATTTTAAGAAGCAGAACTGTTTGATTGCTCAATCATTCTTGTATCTTTTTTCAGGCCCTTAAGAAAGCTGGAAGAAACTTGTCATTAGCATCTATTGGAAATCTATCTGGAGTACCTTACTTAGATGAATTAAAATAAATTTTTTACTTGTACACTTATTTATTGTAATAAGATATTTATTTCAATTAGCATTATACTACATTATGCTGTTTAATAAACATTCTCTGTTAATATAAAGTACTATGTCATACAAGGTTTTTTTTTTTTTTTTTCATTTGGCACTGACCAACTTATTAAGTTCAATTTGGATATATCTGCATTTAAGCAGTACTAACTTCAGTAGTTAAATTTTAGATTATTCACTATAACTATTGCTGCGTTTGAGAATCCACATCGGATGCATCTGAGATGTAAAAAATCTTTGATCACGTGGTTCAGTATACGTAAATGTAATGGGACAGATGTGTCCGATGTGGATAAAAAAACGCTCGAGATGTAAAAAATGCATCCGATGTGGATTCTCAAACGCAGCATCTACATATGACAGTATACAACATCAAAAACTCTAGATCCATATGTAGATGGAACATCACAGGGTTCTGCAAAATTTCTGCTCAGGGTCTAGTTAATATCTGCCTATTTCTGAATGGCAAATATGTACATAGGATTTAATGGTTGTAACTCAAACCAATAAGAATACTCTTCATATAAGTAGTTTACCCATTTATGACTGAGCTAGTAAAAGGAAGGCCATTTATGCTCTGAGGTGACGAGGAAAATTCTACCTACAACCATCCACACGGTAGCTTACTGGAATTGAAATCACGATGACGTATCAACAGATATTAAATTAATAAAGAAAAACTGAATTTTTTTAGGTTCATATTTATAAACAGAACTTACCTGAGTCGGACTTGGGTAAGTCGTCCTTGAACTAAAATCGAAGTTCGGTTACAACCCCTCTAAAGTTCTAGGTGGTTCTGGTGTTAGACTGGAATTTAGAGATGGACATTAGCAAATCTGTAGCTATTATGTACATTTACGGATTTGTTACTACCCATCTCTAAATTCAAGCGATATAAACGAACTTCGATTTTCGTTCAAGGACGACTTACCCAAGTCCGACTCAGCTGAGCTTGGTTTATAAATACGGACCTTAGTGTTGAGACTGTTGAGGTACTGGAGAACCACCAAGCAAAATTTAATAAGAAAAATGTATTAGATCTTTTTCTAGATATTTTTATTTTTGATAGATTTGAGATTTTGCTCTCTCAAAAGTGAACTCACAATGATATAATCATGAATAATCATATATTTTTCAAAAATTGAATATCTCTATTTTTTCAAAACTAATTATTAATTGATTTTTGGTAATACAAAACAATAAATTAATATTACTTTCAATATATTACAAAAATAAATGGACAGTTATATAAAGTTAGATATGTTTAAAATATATAATTAAAATATAAACATAATAAATGCTTTGGTGAACAAAAATATATTAAATACAAACAACAATTAGAATACTCATGAATAATAAAATTATTATCACCCAATATACACAGGTTTTATCTTTTCTATCGACTACATCAATATGTCTAGTTTCGTTCCTTACATTTGTGTCTGTTCTGTCTATTTGAGTACCCAGATCGTCCAATATTTCTAAAAATAAAAAAATGTATTAAGAATAATTAAATAAAAACTAGAAGAATATAAGTTATTGAATTCTTACCATTGTGGTAATCCACTTCATTAGAAATAGTATGTGCTATATCCTTTTGCCTGGAAATGATTTTTGACAAATTTTCAAGACCCTGATCTTGTTCTGAAAAATAATACATATCAAATTGGCTTCAAAAACTTAGTTATAACCTAGTTATCAGAATCATGAAAGTTTATATTTTAATTAGCACATATATGACTTACCACCCAACATTCTTTTTTGAGTTTCTTTTAAATCATTAATTGAGTAACTGGTACTTGGAGCGATATCTAAATTTGCAGTGCCAATACCTATCAATTCTCTTCTATCTTCTAGTGACTTAACAGCAACCTGCTCATCAAACATTTTTTGCATTTGTATGCCCTTAGAATGTAATATTTCAATCTGCCTGGTTCTCCTTTCAGATTCAGCAGAAGTTCTGGTTTATTTTTTAAGGAAAAAATAAAATAGTGGAAATATAATGCTAACTAAAACATGTCTTTCAAGATTTACTGACTACTGAATTCTCTAGGTACCTACCAAAACATAAAATAAGCTGTTCAGGTGTACCTATATCAATTAAATGGAAACTGTTATTGAGTCAGCTTTGTTTACATTTTTGGAAAATGCAAAAAATCTGAAGGCTTGTTTCTACTTGTTTATTGTACACCAAGACCTAATAAAGAATATACTTGCCAAGACCACATTCTAATTGGAGTTTATATTATTAGGTACACCTTGAGCAATATTGTTTTTCCCCAGACTTGAGACCTCCAACTTAAAAACATTATTGATTTTTATATATACTATATAAATACCTACCAAATACATGAAAGGAGCACATTATATTGGGTATATTAGGATTTCTTGGAATTAATAACTAATAATAATAATAATAATAATAGTTTATTTGTCCTTTAGGATCATGTTACATGATATAGGATAAGTCATAATATATATGAATAAAAAATATTAAAATACAAATAAATATAGGTACAGTATACTATATATAGAAGTAGTAACTTGGGTTAACAAACTTGAACCACCATCACAAACCTGAACCAGTATATTGGTTCAAGTTTGTTTTGCTGTGTTAAATTATTTAATACCAACTCTATGCTTAAAGTGAAACTTGATTGTAATAGTTCCATAATAAAGGAATCTGTAAATTATGTTTTCAAATCTTCGCGCCCAACACATTGCCGGATATTCCCTCTTTTTTATTGGTTCAGGAATATACGAAACTCCAATATGTAGTTCAACAATTTGACGTTTGCGGCGCTTAGGTAGGTATTTGCGGTATATAATTATATATACGTATTGAAAGTAATTCCGTATCATCTTAAGCCAGTGAATGTGGCAACATTGCGTATTTACAAACATTTTATGTGCTTTCCGTTTTGTAGGAATCATTCAAAACAGAAGTAAGTCGAAAGAAACAAGTATAGTATATTACATTACGTGTGTGGAAAGTGACATTTTTCACACGAGTGGAAAATATTGTCACACGAGGCACAAGCCGAGTGCGACTATCACACCAGTGTGGAAAATTACTTTTCACACAAGTGATGTACAATATTTTTCCTACGACCACAAAATAATTTCATCAAAAAATGTAGAACCAGGTTATTATTATAATAATTAAAATGTATTTAAAAAAATAATCAACAATAATTGTATTTATGCAATTTTCATATTTTTCGAAACAAAAATTAAAAAACAAAAAAAAATTCTGCAACCACCAAGTTTTGAACGCGGGCCCGCGGACCCGTCGTGTAAGCCAAAGTTCAAATTGCAACTACCCTAAAACCTGAGCTAATAGGTCTTATGTCAAATGCATTTTTAATTCGATTTTAAGTTTAAACAGAATAAAAAGCCAAAATAATGAGATGTATGTAGTTATTTTAAAATTATTTTAATAATTGTTAAAAATAAATATCTAGGATCTAAGTTAATCGTCAATTTTAATAATTTAATCATAATATCGATTTTAGTATTAATATGGACATTACATAGATCAAAATAGAAATGATGTGTTTGACATTTTGTGACAGCTGCTGCGGAAAGTTGCATATTCGTACACGGGTGGAAAGTAAATTCCTATTCATACGCGTGTGATATAGGGCACTTTCCATAGGACTATATAGTGTGATATGTGTCACTTAAAAAATATTTTCATTTAGTTATTTTTCATAAAAAGGTCGAAATGGTCTGAAACCTAAAATGCAACTATGATATATTAAATTTTTACAGTAGTATACGAGATATGTCAAATAGGTAATTTTGCTGAAGAGTAAAATATCTTTATTTTTGACAAACCTCGTATACGACTGATAAAATTTGATATCTGATGGTAGTATTTTAGGTTTGACACCATCCTCGTCTTACTATATGCAGAAACCTTTTTTATTACTAATTTTATGAAAAAAGTTATTTTTCATAAAAAGTCGAGCATGGTCTAAAACGTAAAATGCAACCATCAAATATCAAATTTTATCAGTCGTATACGTGATTTATCAAAAATAAAGGTACTTTATTTTACAGCTAAATTCATATTATTTGATATATCTCGTATACTATTGTAAAAATATATCTGATAGTTGCAGAACTTTTTGTGAAGAAAAACTTTTTTCATAAAGTTAATAATAAAAAAGTTTCCCATATGCTGCGAACTTAAGTGGACACACTGTATATGCTTGAACTTTTGTAAATACTCGACTGTTAATTTCGACGTATTTGTGTTTGGGGACTTACCGCCGCTGACTTGACATGTAAGAACTAAAAGCTGCGTATCTTACCTATTTCAAAAATAATATTGTTTTATTTCCAAATATTGTCCATATCTTAAAGTGGTCCAAAGTAGATTAAGAAGAAATGAGAGGACCAGAGATCTTATTGGTTAATTTGGGTTGGATTCCTTGTTAAAAAATCTCATTAATAGATTTTTTTATATTTAGACAACTAATCATGCAGGCTGTTCAAAAATAAGGTTTAAATAAGATTGAGAAAACTACAAAAAAAAATGTTTTTATGGAAATTCACATTTTTCTCATTTTATAGTATTTAGTATCGAAAATAAAGTATGGAAAATAAGGTTGTCTACAAGATGGTCCGTTAACAATGGGACACAGAACATCTATAAATTCCTTGCATAAAAATCTTGCGATATAAAAATTTACCTTTGTTCAATTCTGGATATTGAAGATATAAGGTGTTAAAGTAGATACTTAATAAAATGAAGTGTCAAATATTTCAATCAAAAATACTGATATAAATGTATCTATTTTAACACTATGTATATTCTTTAATATCAAAAATTGAACTAAGGTAAATTGTGTTATATCGCAATACTTTTATAAAGTAGCTCTGAATCTCATTATTAACGGACCACCCTGTAGACGACTTTATACAAGGTTACCTTTATTTTAGATGCTAAATACTACAAAATAAGAAAAATGGGTTGTTCCATTTGAAAAATCGATTTTTGGCAGTTTTCTTAATCTCATTTTAAACCTTAAACCCAAGGAATTAAACCCGAAGTAGATATAAGGACTTCTTTATAGGACTAACTGATAATTGTATGAGGGCTTACCAACATCATTTTTGATGTAAAAACTAAAATATATATATATATATATATATATATATATATATATATATATATATATATATATATATATATATATATATATTTACATCTTTCTATCAATCTCAAGTCAATTGGAGATTCTATCAAACCTGAACCACCCAAAAATAATAAAGTTGGATAAGTATATTTAATGTATATTGGAAAAAGAGGGTTTCTTTATCTGTAATGTGAAATGTATACTCTGAATATTTCATTAAAAAAATTTAATTTTTCTAAAGATTTTACTGGATCAGTGCAATCCTGAACCATTAGAAGACTGATACAATCTTGAACCATTTTATACAGTTTTGTTCACACTAATCATACAATTCTGAACCTTCGCTCAGTTGCCAAATGTAAATTAAGTATGAAATCTACGATTTAGTGATACGAGAATAATCATAAAATTTAACTGTTTATATAATTCTAAACTCTGAATTGAAATTTAAAATAATTTAAGTTGGATTATGTATCACTCTTGTGGCTAGGGCAGTTTGGGTCGAGATATTAAGAGCAAACTAGATATATGGATGTATTTTCTCATAAATTGGAAATCCGATAAAAAAAACTTTTTAAATAAAATATTTACAATCTACAATTTTTTTCCTTACCTTTGCAATTAAAGAAAATTAACAGGTGAGATAAAACATTAATTTTTGACATTTTACAATAAACCAGATTTACAACGCTTTCCTATAAAAATCTTACCCCCCACCATCCCATAGAGGGAGAGTGGGGGTGGCATTCCCAAAATATTAGGTTAAAACTTTTTAAATAAAACAGTTTGAATTCCAAAATTTGGTCAAAATGATAGGGGTAAATTTTTATAAAAAAAGTTGAAACTTATGTCTTTTACAAATGTACCAAAAATAAGAGTTTTATCTCCTCTGTGATGATTTTTATAAATAATATCAAGTTGTTTGTTGCCGTTCATTCTGATTTTATTTTATTTGGAATCATACCACATATGGCTGACAATTTAAAAACTTACAAAAACTTATATCTCATGAACTGGATGTAGGAAAAAAAATAAAATCTGGGAACTTGCAAGATGTCTTGGGGCTCATTTAGCTATTCCTATTGACCGGAAATAGATAAGTCGCTTATTTTAAATACGGCATCCTATTACAAATTTGAATTTTACTTCAGATTCTGGGCAGGTTTTATGTATCATATCATATGCCTAAGTCAGAGCGATTTTACATATTTTAGTTTTTATATCAAAAATGACGTTGGTAAGCCCTCATATAATTATCAGTTAGTCCCATAAAGAAGTCCTTATATCTACTTCGGGTTGGATTCCTTGGGATTAAGGTTTAAAATGAGATTAAGAAAACTGCCAAAAATCGATTTTTCAAATGGAACAACCCATTTTTCTTATTTTGTAGTATTTAGCATCTAAAATAAAGGTAACCTTGTATAAAGTCGTCTACAGGGTGGTCCGTTAATAATGAGATTCAGAGCTACTTTATAAAAGTATTGCGATATAACACAATTTACCTTAGTTCAATTTTTGATATTAAAGAATATACATGGTGTTAAAATAGATACATTTATATATCAGTATTTTTGATTGAAATATTTGACGCCAAATAATAACAGTGGACACTTCATTTTATTAAGTATCTACTTTAACACCTTGTAATATCTTCAATATCCAGAATTGAACGAAGGTAAATTTTTATATCGCAAGATTTTTATGCAAGGAATTTATAGATGTTCTGTGTCCCATTGTTAACGGACCATCTTGTAGACAACCTTATTTTCCATACTTTATTTTCGATACTAAATACTATAAAATGAGAAAAATGTGGATTTCCATAAAAAAAATTTTTTTGTAGTTTTCTCAGTCTTATTTTTGAACAGCCTGCATGATTATTTGTCTAAATATAAAAAAAATCTATTAATTAGATTTTTTTTTAACAAGGAATCCAACCCAAATTAACCAATAAGATCTCTGGTCCTCTCATTTCTTCTTAATCTACTTTAGACCACTTTAAGATATGAACAATATTTGGAAATAAAACAATATTATTTTTGAAATAGGTAAGATACGCAGCTTTTAGTTCTTACATGTCAAGTCAGCGGCGGTAAGTCCCCAAACACAAATACGTCGAAATTAACAGTCGGGTTTTACAAAAGTTCAAGCATATACAGTGTGTCCACTTAAGTTCGCAGCATATGGGAAACTTTTTTATTATTAACTTTATGAAAAAAGTTTTTCTTCCCAAAAAGTTCTGCAACTATCAGATATATTTTTACAATAGTATACGAGATATATCAAATAATATGAATTTAGCTGTAAAATAAAGTACCTTTATTTTTGATAAATCACGTATACGACTGATAAAATTTGATATGTGATGGTTGCATTTTACGTTTTAGACCATGCTCGACTTTTTATGAAAAATAACTTTTTTCATAAAATTAGTAATAAAAAAGGTTTCTGCATATAGTAAAACGAGGATGGTCTCGAACCTAAAATACTACTATCAGATATCAAATTTTATCAGTCGTATACGAGGTTTGTCAAAAATAAAGATATTTTACTCTTCAGCAAAATTACCTATTTGACATATCTCGTATACTATTGTAAAAATTTAAAATATCATGGTTGCATTTTAGGTTTCAGACCATTTCGACCTTTTTATGAAAAATAACTAAATGAAAATATTTTTTCCTTCGACCACTTAGGAAAGTGACACATACAACACTATATAGTCCTATGGAAAGTGCCCTATATCACACGCGTATGAATAAGAATTTACTTTCCACCCGTGTACGAATATGCTACTTTCCGCAGCAGCTGTCACAAAATGTCAAACATCATGTTTCTATGTAATGTCCATATTAATACTAAAATCGATATTATGATTAAATTATTAAAATTAACTATTAACTTAGATCCTAGATATTTATTTTTAACAATTATTAAAATAATTTTAAAATAACTACATACATCTCATTATTTTGGCTTTTTATTCTGTTTAAACTTAAAATCGAATTAAAAATGCATTTGACATAAGACCTATTAGCTCAGGTTTTAGGGTAGTTATTTTGTGGTCGTAGGAAAAATATTGTACATCACTTGTGTGAAAAGTGATTTTCCACACTGGTGTGATAGTCGCACTCGGCTTGTGCCTCGTGCGACAATATTTTCGACTCGTGTGAAAAATGGCACTTTCCACACACGTAAGTGTATACTATACTTGTTTCTTTCGACTTACTTCTGTTTTAAATTATTCCTACAAAACGGAAAGCACATAAAATGTTTGTAAATATGCAATGTTGCCACATTCACTGGCTCAAGATGATACGGAATTACTTTCAATACGTATATATAATTATATACAGCAAATACCTACCTAAGCGCCGCAAACGTCAAATTGTTGAACTACATATTGGAGTTTCGTATATTCCTGAACCAATAAAAAAGGGGGAATATCCGGCAATGTGTTGGGCGCGAAGATTTGAAAACATAATTTACAGATTCCTGTAATATGGAACTATTACAATCAAGTTTCACTTTAAGCATAGAGTGGGTATTAAATAATTTAACACAGCAAAACAAACTTGAACCAATATACTGGTTCAGGTTTGTGATGGTGGTTCAAGTTTGTTAACCCAAGTTACTACTTCTGGTTCAGGTTTGGATGGTTACCGTAAATATCTAAGACATGCACATTAAAAATATACAATTACATTAGATATTTGGCTATCCCAACCCATATTGCTATCAATATGTATGCCCAAAAATTTTGTAACATCTGAGAGCATAATTTCTGCATTATTGACATTTACTTTACAATTCTGGGTAATTTGATTTCTGGAGTAGAACTGAAGGCAAACGGTTTTGTTTGAATTAACAATTAAAGAATTTCTATAACACCATGATGTAAACTCATTAGATAAAACATTTAATTTACTAATTAATTCATCTACTGATTGTGCGTTGGTGGCAATTGTTGTGTCATCTGCATATAAAATTATGTTTTCTGAGTTAATATGATTAGGCATATCATTTATGTAGCATAGAAAAATTAGAGGTCCTAAAATTGATCCCTGAGGCACACCCATATAAACACTTTCTAGTTCAGATTTACAATTTCCAACTTTGACATAGATCTGTCTGTTATTTATATAAGATGACAACCAAGACAAAAAGTTACCTCTAAAACCAAGCCCTTCCAATTTTTGAATAGCGACATCTAAGTTGATTGAATCAAACGCCTTTGACAAATCAAAGAAAAGCGCACCCACAAACAACTTTTGATCAATAGAAGTATGTATGAAATTAAAAAGATCTACTGCTGCACTTTCAGTAGATTTTTCTGGAAGGAATCCATTTTGATTTTTGCATATTATTTCATATTTTTTAAGAAATATTAGCATTTTTTTGTGGACACACTTTTCAAAGATTTTGCTTAAAATTGTAGGCACTGTAATAGGTCTATAATTATCAATTAAATTATTATCACCTTTTTTAAAGATAGGAGTTACATATCCTACTTTCAGATAATCTGGGAAAATACCTAGCTGAATAGACTGATTGATTAAGTCTGCTAAAATTTGAGAGATGTGATGACTAATACGTTTTATTATCTTTGTGGAAATGCAGTCAATGCCCATAGAGTTAACATTTTTTAATGAGTGAATAACTTCAATTACATCACGATGATCAACAGGAGAGAAGTAAAAGGTCTGAGAGACACATTTAAAATTCAAATCATTGAAATGAGACTGTAGTGCTTTTTTTTGTGGAGGTGGCAAAATGCTCTGCAAAAACTTTAGCTATTTGTTTTGGTTCAATAATTGACAGTCCTCCTACTTCAATTTGTTTAATTTGAGAACCTTTTGATGTTTTACCATCTTGGTGATTTCCATATTTTTGTTTTTGCTGAAAAGTTTTATTTTGCAATC
Source organism: Psylliodes chrysocephalus (assembly GCA_927349885.1). Lineage (NCBI taxonomy): Eukaryota > Metazoa > Arthropoda > Insecta > Coleoptera > Chrysomelidae > Psylliodes > Psylliodes chrysocephalus. Next base: position 47,461,270 of record OV651813.1, read on the forward strand.
CCTTTTGAAAATGAGATTTTTTTGCTCCATTTATATTATTGACATATTGTCTCTTTGCTTCTTTGTATCTAATATGTATATTCACATCATTAGAATTTTTTACTAACCAAAATAAATTCCTTATATCAGCTCCCATCCTCAAAATATCTGGAGTTATCCAGTTATTTTTTTTATTTGTCTTTACAGCTCTTGTAACAACCGGACAATTTACTTCTATATAGTAATTTAGAATATTTAAGAATGTTTCATAGGCAAGATTTATGTTATCAAAATATTCATACACAGAATCAAAATTTTCAGAACTTATTTTTTGCTGCAGATTAAGTAAATTCGCCTCTGATAAGTCTCTAAAATGTATTTTTTCATTGATATCAGTTACATAACATTTTTCCTTTATATAATTTAATGACACGTCAATTGCTAGGTGATCTCCAATACAGAGGTCTACCACGGTTTCCGTATATGTAGAAAGGTAGTTTGTGAGAAAATAATCAATTTTAGTACGCGACGTTTTACCGATTTTGTCAGTACAAATTCTAGTTGGTTCTCTATTTAAACAACGCAAGTTAAAACACTCCATCAAATCAACTAATAAAACTTTTTCTTGTGAATCTTTTATAAAATCAATATTGAAATCTCCACAAATGATGATACATTTGAAATGACTATAACAATAATTAAGAAGCATACACATCTTATTAAAAAACGTATCAAGATTACCCTTTGGGGTAACTAACAACTAGGGTTGTCAACAATGCAGGAGAATACACAAGTATTAAAAATTTAAAAAAACTGACTTCAAAAACGTGCAGATGCCATCACATCTTAATTACATTTATATGGGACCACCCCTGAGGTACCCCTTACTAACAAAAAAAGAATCATAAATCGGACAAGGTGGTAAAGCATTTTCGCTAAACATACATAAAAAATGAAGAGTTTGAGGATTTTCTCATGGACTCAAATATTAGATTTTGACCAAATTTATATGGGACCACCCCTGAAGTACCCCCTTTCTAACAAAAAAAGAATCATTAAAATCGGACACCGTGTTAAAGAATTATCGCTGTACATAAAAAAAAAAATTGCGACTCATTGAGAACCTCCTCTTTTTTTGAAGTCGGTTAACAAAAAGGGTATTTTTCCTGTTCTTAACTTGTTTCCAGTTTAGAGCTATGTGCTGCTTTATTTCAGATTCGCAGCCCTTTCCTGAAGAATTTTAATACAAACCTGGGGCCTGGAAAACGATCGATCACCAAACTCAGAGGCTCCAGGTTAAAATGACTGTTGACAGCACTACTAACAACTGAGTAATTCCAAGAAAACCTAGTACATAAAACATTTTTATTTTAAAGGATACATACTACTTGATTTACTTGTAACATCTAATTTTTGATTCAACTGGCTCACTTCATTATTGTACTGCTTTAATCTTAATCGTATATTTGCTGAGAGTTGTGAATATTTGTCACTATTTCTTGGATGTTTCTGTCTGATAGTTAATTGCTCCATAATATCTCGATGTAGTTTTTCACAAGAGTCATGTTCAAGGAGCCTATAAAGGTTTAATTAGTAAGTATATCCACCTACTAAATATTAAATTCTTGCTAAAATGTAATTACTTACCAAGGATCTTCTTCAAGAAATAACAAAGCCATTTTTAGAAGTTACGCAGTTTTTGAATTAGTTATGTTTATAAGCATTATCAGCAAGAGCATCAAATAATAATTTGTTACCGTAAATATTTATAGAGAAATTTTTTTCTGTCGTAAAATTAAAATTCATAACTGAAGTAACTAAAGAGTTGAAGACCATAGACAGAGACCCATACAGTGTTGCCAGACTTCAAAAAGAGAATTATCGCATAAACCGTTTAAAATTATCGTACATTATCGTACAAAATAACGATACTTATTAAAAAAAGTTTTTTAATATAATTTAAAAAAAAGAGTAATTAAAAGAGAAAGAAAAATATTTTATTTTTTTTTATCTTTATATTAAATAAAAACATCGAACTTTCTTTAAACATAAAATAATAATTGTCTTTGTACTAAAAGGATAAAAGCTAAAACAAATAAAAATAAAAGAAAACAAAAACGTTTAAATTTCATCAAAAGTGATGTCATCAAATTGCATCTCATATCGTTTTGGAAATTCTGGTTCTGGTAGAGTTTGGCAGACGTCATGCTTCTTAAACATTTTGTCACTGGGTTTAAAATTCAAACAGTCTTGTTCTAGCTAGATGGACCTGCTGAGACGATAACATTTGTCCATTTACCGTATCAGTTATTAATCTGTTTCTTCATTTGGTTTTTATTAAATTTACCTTTGAAAATTGTCTTTCACAACTGGCACTTGAATGTGATAGTGTGAGAACACTTAAAACAAAATTACACAAATCTGGAAATATAAGTTCTCCATTATAGTATGTTGCTTGACTTACTTTATGAAAAAACTCGATTTCCGTGGATTCCGGTAAATCCTCAAAGTGTTTTAATTTTCTCCACTGGTCGTCAATTTTTTGTAGTTGCGTGGTGTTTTGGGGATCACAAATTTGTGGTAAAGATGTTATTAGCGGTAAAAGTATAGCCTCATTGCCTTTTTTTATATTCTGGATATTTAAAATGGAAAGCTTACTTAAGTCGACAAATTTGGGAAGAACCCATTCCAAAAAAATATAAAACAATCAAAATTTTAATATCAGTTTACCATTTAGACTTGTCATTAACCATAAAAATATATTAAGCAAAATTAAAAATATAGTGGGTTGTGATGAATACATCATTACATAGGTTTTCGCATTAGTTTCTTTTTCTAAATGTAAATTATCGTATAAAATGCCATTATCGCATAGCTACTATCGTACATCGTACGTTCGTTAAATTTATCGTACAAAATCGATAATTATCGTACATCTGACAACACTGGACCCATAGCAGAGACAAAAGGTCTGTTCTGGTTTTGAGAAATAACGATCCACAACTGTCGGGCTCATGCGCAGTAGATAAAAAGTGTTCTGGTTTTTCTGGGACTACTTCGGATCTCTCAGTCCAGTGTTCTGGTTTCGTATCCGAAATAATCCGTGATTGTTGTAAACAGTCAAAATGTGTTCATGCTTAGGAGTGTGGATCGACTCGGACTGTTTTGATCGCGCATGCGTTTTTGAAGTGTTATGAATATTGTATTGGCTTTTTAGACCATACGGAACGAATGCAATCCCAAATTGTTTATTTATATGTGGACGAATGTCTCTTGTTCTTGTTTTATTTGTAAATTAAAGCAATTTTAGAATTATTAATTTTTTAATATTATTCTGTTTTTATTTATTCCATTGAAATGTGATGATAATAATAAACATATACATGCAAATGTTATTTGAAGCTGAGCTTTCAAAAGGAACTTCATTATTATAATAAACAATAAACAAAACACCTTTATGTGTTCTGGTTTTCCAACAATTTCAAACAGTCGGGGATTTTTTGCCTTTACGCATATGGTCCGGCGCAGTTTCAAAACAGTTTTCATTTTGAGAACCAGAACAAACCTTAGGGTAAGTTCGGTTTGGCATTCGCTGTACTCAGAGTGCACTCGGTATGCCTCGATTGTGGTCGCCTTGGCACTCAGAGCGTACTCTTTTGTGTTCGGCTTGCCACAGATCACGTACTCAGAGCGCGCTCACTCTTCCCCGAGTTGGCCGATGGAGATCAGGGGGTCGATTCTCGACTTGTAGGAACTTTTTCCTATAGGAATTTGTGACACTTTCCTATATGTAGGAAACTGTCATAAATTTTCGATGTATATAAAAATGTCAAAAATTCCTATTAGGCATTCCAAACAAATGAATTACCAGTGGGCAGGTTTGGTATATCTAAGGGTGGCGACATATGGTGTATTCTATCTACTTTACGTAAAATCATGATTAATGGATTACATTTAAATATTTTATGTCAAACACAATAAAAATAATATTTAAAAAACCTACCTATACATTTCTTCATAAATTGGCAGGCTTGGCGAGTACTACTTCGAATAAAAATAGCGTCCAAGTTGCAAGACTATGTCGCTACCCCCTTAAATATACAAGAATTTCCCACTGGCACCTATTGTTTGACAGGTCGTTGGAATGCCTAATAGGAAAATATTCCTACGAGTCGAGAATCGACCCCCAGCGAGTATCTGTAGGAATTTGTCAAAAATGTCAAATGTCAATAGGCTTGACAAAATAAGCGATACGCCACCTACAGTTTTAATTTGAAACCTTCCAGTGGGCCATTAATTTGCTGCGTTTGAGAATCCACATCGGATGCATTTTTTACATCTCGAGCGTTTTTTTATCCACATCGGACACATCTGTCCCATTACATTTACGTATACTGAACCACGTGATCAAAGATTTTTTACATCTCAGATGCATCCGATGTGGATTCTCAAACGCAGCAAAAGTTTGTTCTGTGATTAATGTTTTGTTTACTCATGTGATTCAAGCATAATATAGGTTAATCTTACGGTTTCTGTTTGTATATGGTGTTTTAAAGACGTTTAATTGATAAAATTATTGTTTATTTTATCAAAATGAACCATCACTGTTGTGTTCCTCTTGGGTAAAACTAAATAAAGAACTTAGTTTTCATACATTTCCCAAAAAAGGACAACGTGTTTTGGTAGAAACAAAATTAGGGAAACGAGAAGCTGTTGATCGGAGGGAGGAATGGATAAGAAAATTAAAAATTGGAAAGCCTGTGAGTCCGTACATGAGAGTATGTTCATTGCATTTCTCTGAAAACGATTATTTTTATAGAGGTTAGTATTTAGTCGTTTTTTGTGTTTCCGTATTAATAGTTTTTGTTTGTAGGGGACAGCTCTAAATTACATAGATTAAAATTTAATGCAGTACCGTCTAGGAAGTTACCTTTGGAAGATAAAATAGTATTATGTATTTAGGTTATGGGTTAATGTAATATAAGGTAAACATACTTTTGCTAAATAAATACACTGCCACTATCTATAAAAATGTTTAATTAATACATATATAACCAACACTAAAACTAACAAAATCCTTTACACACATTAAAAACGAAAAATTCAACACCTAATCTTACGAAAAACCTATGGCATGTCATATGAAAACAAATGTAAACAATGGCCCAGCGGAGGACGAAAAAGTGACCGGTAGAGGCGCTGGAGTCTAAGCTTTTTTCGCCTATTTTCTGATCGGTGATTAATCAGTTTTACACGTAATATTTCTTGTTTGTTTCTGTTATAACTATATTCTATTTGATTAAAATTATTTTTTTACAGTCCATATGCTGCGTTTGAGAATCCACATCGGATGCATCTGAGATGTAAAAAATCTTTGATCACGTGATGCAGTATACGTAAATGTAATGGGACAGATGTGTCCGATGTGGATAAAAAAACGCTCGAGATGTAAAAAATGCATCCGATGTGGATTCTCAAACGCAGCATCAGACACACACAAAAGTGTATTCAAGTGCAAACTATCACTAGTGTCATATGTCATTCCCCTTGTGTTCGTCTTGAGATTCTAAAAAGAGTGAACTCTGTCTATGACGTCACGCACTCCGTGCGCGCTCTGTGCGATCCGTCGAGTTCCAAACCGAACTTACCCAAAAGAGACCACAGCGAATGACCCGGAGCGGAGCAAGAGAGAGGTTCGACCATAGATAAATTAATAAATGTTATTTAGGATGTTATTTTAGAACTTTCAACTGGCCCTAGTGAGCTAACTGATTCTTTAGCAATAAACTGTGACTCCAAAAATAATATTCACTGACACTGACAGCAGCAAGCAAAATATCAGGTGCGTTTTAATCATCCGCTTCTGCTTCCGGAATTGTCGGTTTAGTCGTTTTAACCTGTCAGATTAAAACAAGAAAACCGACAATTCCGAAGCAGTAGCGGATGATTAAAACGCACCTATTAAAAATATTGCGCCAAGATGTAGGCAACACGTAATAAGGGTTCAAAATGGCGGAGTTTTCTATCTCCTTTTAAAAGGCACTCAGAAAGCTGCGCAGTGCGACCATTCTCTGTATAGTAAAAGAAAATCAAAGTATTTGCCCGGAATCACATACTTTGATTACTATACGGGACAAGAGAGAGGTCCGACACGCCCAACATAAAGCGCGGCCATTTTGAACCCTATGACACAGTTTATAGTTAAAGAATCAGATCACTCACTCTGTGTCGGCACTTTTTATCTCAATGTTCCAGTTTATACACTGCGCAACTCAGATAATACAATATATGACAACCGCCTATAATAAAACAGCAGTCTTCTGCGTATCCTGAATTTGTATCCCTGGAGTGGATGTTATTTTGGAACTTTCAACTGGTCTGAGTGAGCTAACTGATTCTTTAGCAATAAACTGTGACTCCAAAAATAATAGTCGTTTTCTTTTTGCAACTAATCTGAGCTAACTTACATCGACTAAGCTGAGATGTACGTTCTTTTTATGATTGTAAGTCAGAATCTTTCTTCCCCCCCCCCCTTTCCGATGCTAAGGTGCACGGTACTTGACGTCAACCATAAACCATCACAGAAAGTGAGTGTTCTGTGCATCATATGAACAAACATATCCCATGAATTCATTATTTTAGAGAGAATAACAGACTATGATAACAGGGGGTGAGATTTGTAGTGTTGAATGTTGAAAAAATTATAAAATTTGATTAAAATATGAGGTCTTTTGCTTTGCATCGACAGTGTAGCACTGAGTTACGTTACTTCTGAAAATGTCGTTCCATCCATACAATTTGTATAAATGGAACGATATTTTCAGAAGTGGTGTAGATCAGTGCTACACTTTCGATGCAAAGGAAAAGACCTATTGATTGTTTTTAAACGAATGACATGGGACACGTCACCTGTCAACCAAAATTCGCGTTCTTTTTACAGTTAAGCTTAGATCAGAATCTAACTTTTAGTTAGTCAAGTATGCTTGTAAAAAGAAAACGCACATACTTTTGCTGCGTTTGAGAATCCACATCGGATGCATTTTTTACATCTCGAGCGTTTTTTTATTCACATCGGACACATCTGTCCCATTACATTTACGTATACTGAATCACGTGATCAAAGATTTTTTACATCTCAGATGCATCCGATGTGGATTCTCAAACGCAGCATTTGATTACTATGCGAGGCAAGAGAGAGGTCCGACACGCCCAACATAGGGCGCGGCCATTTTGAACCCTGTGACACAGTTTACAGCTAAAGAATCAGATCGCTCACTCTGCGTCGGCACTTTTGATCTCAATGTTTATACACTGTGCAACTCGGATAATACAATATATGACAACCGCCTATAATAAAACAGGAGTCTTCTGCGTATCCTGAATTTGTATCCCTGGAGTGGATGTTATTTTGGACCTTTCAACTGGTCCGAGTGAGCTAACTGATTCTTTAGCAATAAACTGTGACTTCATAAATAATATTCACTTGCCGCGTTTGAGAATCCACATCGGATGCATCTGAGATGTTGTGAATTTTTTATCACGTGATAGAGAATTAGATCTGAATGTAGATGTAATAAACAAACGCTCTAGACTTTATTTGGTTACGTGATAAAATGTCAATGACAAGTTAGAAGTTTATACTTATTAAATTTGACTTTTGAGACTACAAATCAACCTAAATTTGAAATATAAACAAAAATTAAACAAACTATTCACTTTTTTATTTATAACCAATGAACTGGAGTGGGGTAGAATGCTTGTCAATAGACTTGATGTGCGACTCTATGGGCGAAGATAGGTTATTTTTTATCTCACTCGGGAGTATTTAAAATAGCCAGTTTCTATTTCACATTGTTATTGTCTGATCCACCAGCTTGTGGATTGAGCAATAACAATATGCATTTTCCTTTGGGGTTTGGTTCCGGTTCTAGCTAACCAAATTAGAACCAACCATATTCCTTTCATAAACAATGACGTCACTTATAACCATTTGGTTAACATTTTTGAACCAGCCTCGCGAGTCGGTTCTAATTTGCGGTATGTTCTATCCTTATTTAAATAGTATTCTTCTCATTGTCTAACTTTTTAAATTTAGTTTTCCTCGGAACTTAAATAGTTCCGTACGAGGTCAACTAAGAAAATAGATCTTACTAGACACTTTTCTTATAAATATGAATAAAGAAAAAAGAACTTAGACAATAATGTTAATAAAAGTAAAATATGTAGTGATCGACAAAACTTCCTAGAAATGTTTAGTATTCGAGATGAAATCTTCAAGGGCGTGTGTGTGTTAATTTTAACACCATTATTAAGTCTTAGACTGAAATGAGATTCAAAAAATGTGCCACTATTTTTCAAAAGAAGATTATAATTCTGTTTATCGCTAGAAAAAGGTCTGCATCGTTCGTTAAATGCTTTGCCGGTAGTGTCGGTTTTATTTCTATTTTATTTTAAAGAGTTTTAAATTAGTATTATTTTCGTCTGTTAATTGCCCTGTCGGTAGTGTCTATTTTATTTATATTTTATTTTTATATTAAAGACTTAAGTTAGTTAATATTTTTTCTTCTATATCATATAGCTTTAGTGTTTTCTTTGGCAAATAACTAACTACACAAAAAAATTAAAAGAAAATAAAATTGAGAACTAACTTTAAAAATGAGTCACACGTGGTATTTAAATTTACACCAAAATGACATATGACTGACCGAACCAATAACCCAATTCATTCCATTGGCCTTTGTTATGACGTCATCCATATGAACCAAAATCTGAACCGCTGTCAAAAATACTGTCAATTTAACGTCAACCATAACCAGAACCATACGTCAAAGGAAAACGACTAATGTGAAACAGAAAATGGTTATTATAAATAGTCCCAAGTGAGATGAACAATAAAAATGGCTGCGCCCATCGAGTCGCACCTTGTTCTAATAGTACAACATGTACATTGGCATTCTACCAGTGTTGCCAACCTTCAAGTATACTTTTTCCCTCTTCTCACCTTAAAAATTCCCACTTTTATAAAAAAATTCCCTCCCGTTAATAAAATCGGTTTTATATCAGAAATACAAGCATCTATATATTTTCCAAAATATATTTATTACAAGAAAAACGAAGGTACGTAACAAAGTATAAAAAGTGTAATCTAAAAAACATAAATCTTTTAACAAAACTTTAAAAATATATTAAAGAATTAACAATTTTAATTTTATTTATTTTTAAAATCATACATTTTTCACAATTTGGACTGAAGTAAAAAATTCCCGTTTTGAGTTAAAGTTTTCCCTTTTGTTTTGAAATTTCCCGCAAAACGGGAAATTTCCCTCCGGTTGGCAACACTGCATTCTACCCCCTCCAGTTCATTGTTCATAACAAACGATAAATTGACAAACAAGACTTCACAGAACACTTACGTTCTGGCATGGAACGAACATCTCATTTACATCTCATTTCAAATCGAGATGTAAAAAATGTAATCTGAACACGTACATCTGGGATAAACAAACGCAGATGTAGATGTAGTAGATGTGTCCGATGTGGATAAAAAAACGCTCGAGATCTAAAAAATGCATCAGGGGTGCTATTTTCAAAGTCGAGAGAATTCATTTCTCTCGAGAGAAATGTCATACGTCAACGTAAAACAGTATTTTTAGGGTCCTAAGGGCCAGTGTAAACTCACTGATTGTTTCTCACGGTTTATTTAGAGATAATTAATATCCTCCTAAGAATTTTAATCCTCGAGGCCTTTAAAAACAGCGTTTCCACATTGACGTATGACATTTCTGATGAGAATCTTGAGAGAAATGAGTACTCACACGGTTTGAAAATAGGTCCCCCGATGTGGATTCTCAAACGCGGCAATAGACACTAGGTTCTTTCGTTCGCTGTTGGTGTAGTTTCCACCAGTGTAGTTTACACCAGTTACACCAATTTATTTACCTTAGGACCGATTCCACCGTTGTGTTAAACGAAGTTTAAAATGACATTTTTACATTAACAATGTCACTTTAATCTCCGTTTAACACAACGGTGGAATCGGCTCTTAATGAACTTCCTCCTTATTCCTTATACACATGTCGAGTGTAATTCACTCCTGCTAAATAGCTGGTGGAGAAAATATCCACCTGGGGACCTATTTTCAAACTGTGTGAGTACTCATTTCTCTCAAGATTCTCATCAGAAATGTCATACGTCAATGTGGAAACGCTGTTTTTAAAGGCCTCGAGGATTAAAATTCTTAGGAGGATATTAATTATCTCTAAATAAACCGTGAGAAACAATCAGTGAGTTTACACTGGCCCTTAGGACCCTAAAAATACTGTTTTACGTTGACGTATGACATTTCTCTCGAGAGAAATGAATTCTCTCGACTTTGAAAATAGCACCCCAGTGGACACCACATCGCCGACAGGAAGGTTTAGTGGATTTTACACCGGGCCGAACGAAAGGTTCAGTGTAAGTTGGTGTAGTTCATTCCTACACCAGTGGGACGAACGAAAGAACCTACTGACAACAGTAAGCAAAATATCAGGTGCGTTTTAATCATCCGCTTCTGCTTCCGGAATTGTCGGTTTAGTCGTTTTAACCTGTCAGATTAAAACAAGAAAACCGACAATTCCGAAGCAGAAGCGGATGATTAAAACGCACCTATTAAAAATATTGCGCCAAGATGTAGACAACACGTAATAAGGGATCAAAATGGCGGAGTTTTCTATCTCCTTTTAAAAGGCACTCAGAAAGCTGCGCAGTGCGACCATTCTCCGTAATAGTAAAAGAAAATCAAAGTATGTGGTGGATGATATCGGCATGATATCGGCCATCGGCATATATCCAAAAATATCGCATCGCACGGATTTATTATCGGTATTAGAGAATTGTTCTGTGTATTAGAGTGGTTAAGTATTCAATCTTGCAATACGATAATTTTAAATAAACTATACTAAAACAACTTTTTGGATGGTGATAGGCTATATTGTCTCTGGCTATATACTGAAGACGTGATTGTTTATTAAAATACTGGGAACTGGGATTAAAATATCTATAGTTGAGACCCTTTACTAAGGTTACTTCTCTTAAGGTGTAAGTAAAATAAAAAGTTTGTTCTATTCGCAAATCGCGTAAATAAGACTAGTATTGGATAGTGATATTTCAAAAATATATTGGAATCGGGAGTGTTTGAAAAGCAGTAGTGTGGACTACAAACTTGGTGACTTTGTGTTTAAAAAGTAAAACATGATGCATCGAAAAAGAAGTAGAAGCCCCAGATTTAGAAGCCCTAATAGGCAAAGAGGTGATAGGGTAGAAGAGTGTTTCAGTATTAGCTCTCTTAGTGATTGTAGTATTGGTCATGCACGTGACAACGATCCTGGAAAAAGTAGAAAGTCCAAAGATCGCCATAAGCGGCATTCAAGACATTTTGACAAAAATTATGATGATAGAGAAGATAAGAAAGGCTCGAGAGACTTCCAAAATGTGATCCAAATTCCAAACGATTTATATCAAAGTGAGTATCAGAACAATAATAGACATGATATGGAGCAACCTTTGGATCCATCTATCTGTAACTTTGGGGAGTCCATGTCACACAATGAACCATCTTATATCCAGCAAAAGATTGTCAGTCCTGATAGCGATAGATTGGGACGTTTAGAGAAGATGGTAGAAATGTTAGTGCAAACTAATGTTAATAAACCGCAAGCTGGAACTTTTATTCCTCCTCAAGAAATTCAATTAACTTCTTCAGATCCAAGGTTTAAAGGTAACACATCTGTATGGCTGAATCAGATAAATGAAGAATGTTTGGAAAGACACTTTGATGAAATTACATGTATTAATTTTACGCTTAGTAAAATGACTGGGCTAATGAAAGCTTGGTATAAGACACTTGATCCTTATGAGTATTCATGGCCAGAATTAAAAATGCTTATTACCCAAACATTTCCAGATACAGTTGACTTTGCTAATACTTTACATTTGTTAGTTGACAGAATAAAAAGACCAGATGAGACAATTACTCAATATTATTTTAGCAAGATGTTTTTAATAGAGGCTTGTAAAATATCTGGACCAAATGCTGTTTCATGTTTAATTGATGGTTTAAATGATCCACATGTTCAAAAAGAAGCAAAAGAGCAAGGTTTTTTAACTCCAGAAAAATTATATGCTCAGTATTTGATAAAGCTTCCTAATTTTGGTTTAGGAAGTCAAGTTGTAGAACAAGAACCTATGATAGAAGTTGTTCGTGATCATGGAATGAGAGAGAGTGAAGATTATCATCATCCTCGTAATGACCACAAAAAGAGGGAAAAAGAGGGAAAGAGGAAGTGCTTTACTTGTGGAAAAATGGGGCATATATCTCAACATTGTCGCCATGCACCAATTTGTTATAAGTGTGGGGACAAAGGGCACATTGCTGCTAAATGTAAAATTTTATAAATTCATCTTCAGCAAGTTAATTGGATTTATTTCAGAATTCATTATTTTATTTTACCAATGATTTAATTATACACTTTTGAAGCTTTTCTGTTGTAAATACAAAATCTTCTAAACATCACTTCAGCTGAGAGGCATATACACTTGATTATATTTCAATAAATAATGTATCAAATATAATTTCTTAGAAGTTAAAAATGTGATGTTTTGAAGAAAGTAATATTTTTTCAGTAGTAGATTTTTAATCCCTATTGTTCATTTTCTATTTGAATGTTGCTTGTAAAATGTATTCTGCTTAATTTTAATGAATGTAGGGTGAATTAAAAAAGTATTACTACATTTAAAATAATTTATTTTATCATTTCTTTATGCATAGTAATGTATTTTTGAATAACTTCTTTTATGGGAACTACCAAGAAGATCAGTAAGATATTCTGAAATATTCTTTCATGTTTAGCTTTAGTTTATTATCTTCCATCCATTCAATTAATACTGACTTGTGAAAGGTCAAAATCGTGCAAGTTTTTAGAATAGTTAAGAAATGATAAAAAAAGGTTTAATAAGCATAAAATTAATTGAGTTTTGGATGACCAAAGAATAGTATGATGTCCGAAGATTTTAATTATTCTTGATGAGAAGACTCCTCTCGTTATTAGATAAGTATTTTTATGATCCAATAACAGAAGGTTTCATATTATGTCATCAAGTAGGTATATATATATTTTTTTAAATTAACCACTTTATAAAATGTTATTTTCACTAGTTTGTTCTTGTTCCAAAGAGGTTTTATTATATTTAATGAATGTTTTGATAAATTGCATCCAAAGATTTACACTTTTTAAGTTTTGACTACATTAGATTCCATTTCTAAAGTTTTTATCATAAAGATGGTCAATAATAATCATACATTTACTCAAATAGTGAAAGCTCGCTGAGATTTTGTAGCAGTAAATAAGAGAATTTATTGTCTTATAGTAAAACAATTATATTTCTCTATGTAGAAGGTGAGAAATAATATATTTAATTGGTTATATGTTTAGAGAAGAATACCTCACTAGAAAATCAGCAGGGGTGAAGTAAGAGGCAGAGCAAGCAAAACATGGCAGGATACTGTTAGTAGTGATAACGAGAATAAAGGAATGGCAGAGGTTAATAAATTTAAACAGCTAAGGAAGATTATTTTAAATTTAAAAGCATCTTTAAAAGGTGAAAGTCATATAACAAGAAGAAATGGAATGTTCTGCAGTAAAAAAGTATCAAGATAAGTGGATAATGTATCAAATATAGAATACTTTTAAGATTCAAAATGTATTTTGAGAGTCTTCAGTTAAAACAGTGGATATCTATTTTTTTTTTTGTTAAATCTGGGAGCATACAATTACCCAGTTAAGTGTTGTTTAAAATAAAAAACATTTCATAAGTGCTAGAATTTGTATAAAAAACTTTAATGGTGAAAGTATTGTATTTAAATAATCTTTGTGTTGGACTATTATGAATCAATGAAGTACAAAGTATTAGATATTATAATGTGTGTGTCTAGTATAAATAAAGTGATTATTTAGAGTAAAAACTCTAAAATGAGAAAATCAGAAGAGTAGAGCAATCATAATGAGGTGTTATCAACAATTGAATCGAGAAAAACGATAAAAACCTTTTAACTTTGAAACTATTTGACATAGACTATTTTTATGCATAGAAAAGTTTTAGATCTCGTGGTTTGCAATCTATTTTTAATGTTAGTTTTTCAAAAAATCAAAATGTAATGACAGATACAAATGAAGTATGGACTTGTACGGTTTTTGAACTCGAATGGGTGAACATTTTTTGATTTAATATTTTTTCGAAAGGAAAAATACAATATCAAAACTGTTATCTCAGTCATCTAATCATTTTCAGCATTTGTGGTTTTCCAATTGACTATAGCAACTGACCATTATTTTGTTGTTAAGATGAAAAACCTACGAGTCACGGGCATGTACGGTTTTTCTCCTCATTTCACGAATAAAATCAGCTGTGCTACGTTAACGGCTAGGTATCTAGTACGGGTTTTAAGCTCAATCGATGAAGAAGCAAATTGTAAACAAAATGGCTACCTTACTTTAAAATTTGGACTTGTACGGTTTTCGAACTCACCGATTCAATTAGAGTTGATGACAGGGTATTAATATTATTTATGTATATCAATAGGGTTAATGTCAAATGGAAACAATTATATGATACAGCTATGTGAAGAAATTGAATAGAGACCACTAAAAAAAACTAAAATAAATACCAGCTAGCCACTAAACAGAGAAGATGAAGAAAGTCTTAGGTACAAAAATAAAATGCACGGGAAATCTATGGACAGAGGAATAGCATGTTCGACAAAGTTATTTTATTATTTAGCTTTATTAGATATTTTACTTAGTTGTATGTGCGTGTGCCACATGATAACTCTAAAACGAAAGCTTGGATCGACTTGAGGCTTTTATTTGATATCTTCCAGCTGAGAACGCTGCTGATACTCAGAATTTAACATTAAATATCAGTTTTCTTAAAATGCACTGCATTTCTTATAGAACTTATTTTATGCAATGCGGAACTAGATAGCCATGCTTGTCAACCGTGGAACCACAAACAATTTTTTTCTTTATTCTCTTGAACGTCAATTAAAAAGTGTTTAAACATCTTTTAAAGGATTTTATTTGTGGCTATTGTTTGTAAGTGATTAGTGAAAATAAATATTTAAAGTTGAAATAAATGTGGATCTTATGCGAATAGCATATCTACAGGATGGAGAAGAAATGATTTTTGAACCAGTTTTAATGAACTTCACAACGCAAGAGAACCTTTTTTACAATCTCTTCTTTTTGCCATCAATTTTTACAATAGATCAAAATAGAAGTGCAGCTTGTGATATAGGGCTCTTTCCAAAGGACTGATTAGTGCGATATGGAGTATGGTAATGTATTGTGTACCACCCTGTATATAATTTTTTCTTAACATTTTATGAAATGAAACACGTACAGTCCTGGCTTCTCAGCCTATCGTCGAACTATCCCACGTCACACATAATTCCGATGTAACAGACCAATGCTGAATTTTAACTGTGTCATGTAAAGCCCAAGTAACGTCAATGTTTCACAAACCTAAAAATTCAACGTCTTTCATTCAAAATCAAATCGTTAATGTTTACGAGTTTGCTTGCAGGGGTTTTAGTCCCGATAAGGTGGGAACCACAAATTTGGCGCCCCTTCAATTTATGTTACAATATGGAAGTGAATAGTGTTATTTGGTAATAAAATTTTTAGTAAGTGTTAAAAAACGAGACATGTTTATCTTTACAGAGTACGCTGCTGGACCAGAAGGCCCAGATACGAGCCATTCATTACGCTACCCTATTATTTTACAACGTAAAATCTAAGAAAAATACATGCGATTGGATTATGTTTGGTGCCCACTTGCAAAGAAATCGCATTTTTTCCTGTTGGCATTATTGCGTCATATGACAATAACCCGCCAAGAAACATGAGTTCACAAGTGGAGGAATTAAAAGAATGCAGTTGTGCAGGTTTACTACATTTTACAAGTTATAATAAAGAAATCACCTCTATTATACTTTGTTATTTAAATGAATGTAAACAAAGCACTTCATGTGTAGAGAAAATGATTTATAAAGCATTCATCCAGAAAGTAAGCAGATCTACAAAATTTCAAAGCCAGCATTAGACGATGTGATAAATCAAAGGTAATTATTCAAAAAAAGGGAACTAGCAAATAAGCCACCTTTTTCCAGTAAGATTGCGGCTAAGAAGTGGTTTCAGGGCGATTTAGTATGCAAAGGATGTGTTAAGTGAAAAGTTGGGCTACTTTAAGACGCCTACCAAGAAAAAACTACCAACATAATTAATCAGCTGCTCGGTCTAGTCAATGGTCAGATGTTGCTTCACAGATCATGCAAATAATCTTCCACTATTTAATATCAGTGACTGAATGGTTTGCGATTTAATATTAAATAGAGGAAGATTATTTGTATGATATATGAAACAACGTCTGGCCATTGACTAGACCGAGCTGCTGATTAATTTATATCAAACCTCAAGGGTGACCCGTATATTATATTTTAATCTAAAATAAACTATTATTAAACCAACCTGATATTAACTGTTTTAAACCGATTGTTAAATATTTGTGACACAAACAGGTGCCTGGTCTTGTACTTCGATTTGCTGATGTAAGGATTCGTTTTTTGTGTATTTGGTAAATTACAGTTTCGACTAAACTATTTAGTGAATGGTCTAACATATACCAATCAAAGTAATAATACAGCGATTTATTTCGTTCTGTCTATGTGTGGTGTATTCATTGTTATTAAGCTGTTAAACCTACATTTTATGTATTATCTATTTATCAATGCCATATGATAGTGATTTATCCATTTGCTATTGTCAACGTCAGTTTATTGTATGAAAGTTAATAGTGTAAACCCCAAAATCAGAAAACTAGGCTCTATAGAGGTAGCATCAGAGAGATAAGTTTTAACACATAAAACGTAAATCGTCGTATTGGTGGTGAAAAGAGCTAAGCTAAATTTTTAGACAAAATGAGTTAATTATATCACATAAAACAACTAAAAAATAGAGTGGTGAAGAGAGATAAACGTGTGTCTTTTTATCCAACTGTTGCAGCAACGTTTGGCCACAGAACACTGTTTGGCATCGGTGAGGTATCTACCTGTATTTTATTTAATCAATGATGAACTAACAGCGCTGTCTTTTTATCCAACGTTGATGCAAGCGATGCAATACCATTCCATCATTTCAATGTACGGGTTTTCCGATTAGATGTGACAACTGACAGCTATGGATTGCGGGAATTAATCAGAATTAAGGAGTTTATTAATTATTTGTTTTTGTGGGAAAACCACCAAAGAATGAGATTTTAAAAATATATGCGTACACATTAAATAGGTACATTTGAATAAAATTATAAACACAAATTTTAATCCAAAATGTCAACTGTTATTTATTTCAACGGTCAACCATAAATAAATCGAATCCAACAAAAGGCGTTCAAGGCCGCATCGGCGAAAAAACGATTCCAACAAACCGGTGGAAAAAGACACACGTTAAGCGATTTTGTACTTATATAACCTTAAAATCCCACAAACTGAAAGAAGCTAGGTGACAATACGTACATATATATCTATCTCAGTGGTAAAACATTTTTAAGCCACATACATTTCTTTTTCTTTCGTTTTTAAATCTGTCTTAAAATGAAGGACGTGTTTTCGTTTGTACCAAATTTTATCATATTTAGTACATACATAACTTGAGATTTAAATCAAAAGTTGTTTTAACCTAATAGTTACAAACTTTTTACCCATTTTTTCCAATTAATAAGTGTGTGGCTTAGGGCCGATTCCAACGTTGTGTTAAACTTCGTTTAACACACGGTGGAATCGGTCCTTAACTCTTTTTACCACCAATACGACGAAATCTTTATGTTTACATCAGGACTAACAACAATCATCAGTAAACAATGTTGTCAAATTTAAGTTGTATATATTTAGACTTTTTAGTACTCTAGTTTCTACCCAGACAACACCCCAAATCCCAGAGATATCCACAGAATATATTTTGTGCATATCCAATACATCCACAAGATATAGATATCCAGTGGATCTAATATGGATATCCAAATGTCCGTCTATATCCAGGATATAGAAGATATTCTATGGATATTCAGCAAAATATTTTATGGGGATCTTTAGTAGAGGTTCATAAGTAACCAATGGATATATCCTATAGATAAAAAAGGAAATAATTCCAAACTCAAATGTGACTGAGATGTAAAATACATCAAATAATACTCAAAGATTTTGCCCACTAAGGAGAAAGTTATTCTTGGACCATTTTCGTCTTTATTAGGACTCTTCTGCAATAAATAGAAATTCTCGGCTCCAGTCTCTAATGGAGTCTGATTGCAATACCAATTTCGATCGAACTCAATTACGGCGGGTTGAGCATGAGTAGATATTCAACGAGCGAAATTGGTATCGCCATCTATACTTAGTAAGCAAAATCAAAGGTCGCTGTAGTAGCTAGTTCAGAGACTAGGTGGAATAAAAACCAGGCGGGCTATTCTTAAAAAGGGAAATAATTCTAGTCCTAATAAGAACGAAACCGGTCCAAGAATGACTTTCTTCTTAGTGGGCAAAATCAAAAATTACATCTAGTGGATATCCACCATGGTTTGCGTTCGCGCCTAGACTTTGATATATTTAGTGGATGTCCATGGGATATTGAATACACTTTAAAAAAATTAATTTTAAATATCTGAACGGTACTATTAGCCACAATGGCGTAATTTTTTAATAATTTGCTATATAATTACTATTATTTATGGGCATTTGCATGTCTATAAATTACATCTCATGGATATAAAATAGATATCCACCATGGACTGGACATTCAGTGGATATTGGGATGTTCAGTAGATATCCAAAGGATTTGGTGTGCTGTCTGGGTATGTTTATTAAAATAATTTATTTTTGTTTTAAACACTACTATTTTATGATAAGCGCTTTATAAAATAATTAATGGAGTACTTATATTTCATAAAAATACTTTAGGTGTAAATTTCTAAAATTTGATTGTTCTTAGGCATTTGTAGTACTTTACTAAATTCAGCAAAGTTGGGTTCAAAATCAGCCATTCAAACAAAACAAAACCGTCAAATCCAATTATCAAATACAGTTGATGAATAATTTTTGCAAGAACACGTCGAGATTTTATAACAATCTAATAGCTGATCCAGTGAAATTCAGTCATTCTGAACTAAACTTGATTTGTAATAATTGTTTATGATGTTTTCATCCAAATAAATTGAGATGGTTTGTGAAATAACTAAAACTAAAAACAAGCATATTAGTCATATTATGATTTATGATGGGCTTCTGTACTTCAGAGTATTCAGTTGATTTGTTTCTGTTGTTTTCCAGAAGAGTGTTTGTTTTGTTTTTAGCTGTGAATAAAATAAACGTTATATTGTTTAGGGCTGATTCCACCATCGTGTTAAACGAAGATTAAAATGACATTTTTACACAATGTCAGATTAATCTTCGTTTAACACAACGGTGGAATCGGCCCTTAGTTAATGAGTTATAGTTTATAGAATACATTTATGTAGTTTGTAGAATACATTTATATTCTTTACATTAACTGTTTGTGATTATGAAATCCTGTACAGTCTGCCATAAACAATTTCGAAAAGGCAAAGGAATTTCATTTCACCTGTTGTAGGTATAAACAATCAAATTATAATAAATTGGGTCCTATGATTGAACGTTTACGTTATCCGTGTTAGGCCCAGTTTTAACAGTAACGAGGCAAGTTCGTATGATGGAAAACTTTTTCCAACACATTACTGTTATTTTCCGCCTGTTATGTTATAATTTAACAGTTTTCCATCATACGAACTTGCCTCGTTTCTGTTAAAACTCGACCTAACATGTACGTTACGGATAACATAAACGTTAAATCATAGGACCCATGTGTTTGTTAAAAAAATAAGATTTTTAGAATCTGGTTTTATTAATAAAAGTGTAAACTTTTGTAGCATTCCAAGAGATAAGCGTGATTTGTCTGATTGAAAGAGTTACATTTACTTGATAACAATACTAAATACACATGTGGAAACCACTTTAAGACCTCGTCCATTTAAACAATCTGACATTTCATTTTAATACAAATAACCAGTTATTGCTTTTTGTTTTCCCAATGAAACTACGCCACTGGACATTTTCTACGTTCATGAACCGAGTTCATATCAAAACGAACAACCTGAAATTCCATGATATGTTTGCAACATCCCTTAACATTGAATACATATAAGTCTGTCTCTCTCATGCTCCCTCTATATATTATATCCTAGCTCTATGGTCAAAATATTTCAAAATACAATATGTTGCATTTGCGTTTATTAAAATAGTCTGAAATGAAGATATTTATAGTGTTTGTATTTTTAATATTTTTAAACGAAATAAAAAAAAATGACAAACTGATTTCTAATAGCGGTAAATGAGTATATGAAATTAAGACACAATATTCAAAATTGATTTTCTAAAGGTAAAATATTTATTTATATACATTACATTTAAATTGTCCTTTTACTTATATTAGTATAACCAATTCCTACACTAGTTAATAATACTTTTGAAGAACCACTTTTATTATCATGTTCTTCATCGTCATATGGTTCTAATTTAAATGAAACTCCAAAAAAGTCTTTTAAATGCCTTAAAAACCAGATGGAATATTCAGATAATGGACCAGTTATAAGTTTTGATACATCTTTATCTCCTAAAGCCATGTATAAGATAGCCAAGGACTGTGATGAGGAATCTACTACACCCCCAAGGTATATTTCATATAGAAGTCTTTGTGCTGCAGCTGTTCCTAAATCTTCTGGAATTGAAGGGTCCTCCCCATTGGATACAACATTCGATACCTAATAAAGAATTTGAATAAGAATAATTTTCTTGACTGTAGCAGAATTTTTTATGTATAAAAATTTCCTTGGTTTATTCGGTCGTTTTTATTTTCTATTGTTTAGCACAGCACTACATGTTTAGGAAAACTTTTCCATCTTCGGGTGCAGTAAAAATTAAAAAAAAAAACATGGGGACGATTACAAATTAAAATTTTTTTAAAATACAAAACCTCATCTTTTTGTTTCTAGGAAGTTTTCCGAAACATATGTAGTGCAGTGCTAAACAATTGAAAATAAAAACGACCGAATAAACCAAGGAAATTTTTATTTATATAATAAAAAGTTATCAACTTATAGAATGATTATACATTTTATTTATTGAAAAACGAGTCATTTAAAAAGTGTCTAATTTATTTGTATTCCAAAAATGATGTACCTGCTCTGCTGAATAATAAACATTATCAGTAGTTTCAGCCACAAGATGAATCCCAAAACCAGGGCTGTTCCCTGACTGTTTGCCTCTACATTGGTCAGTATTTATGTAAACGTCTGGAATAAAATTCAAGAGAACACCTTTTGCTTTATCTACCATTCTGTTTGCTATGGCTGGAGAAACTCTTAAAGCATATGCAGTGCCTCTGATTCTTTTAACCATTCCACTTTTTAGTAATTGAACAGGTCTGGTTTGTTTTCTCACCGGACATTTGAAAATTACTTCTCCTCCACCAAGAGGAAGCATGCCTCTTTTTGAAATCTTTAGATCTAAACCTTCATCATCCAAAATAAACTTTTTTAATGTATGTACCATGGATGTTTTGATTAAATCAATGGAAGGGTCAATGTTATTTGATGTGACTCCTCTCAGCTTTGCATTTAGGGGCTGTTTACAAAACAAACCAAACATAAGTAGTGCTTCTAAGTAGTATCCTTAAAATCAATTAAAAACTGAAAATTATTATTGACATTAAGATTGGACAACAGTTAATAAAAATGTAGGCTTTGCTTTTAGAGGAGTAAAGATTAAAAATAAATAATTTCAGTTGGTACAAATAGACCATATTAAGAACTACAACTCAACTGCTATTAAATCAGATGTTCCTAAAGTTGAACCGATGAAAAGTTTAGAGTGAATCCACCTTTAAAAAAAATGTTTTTCAAAAGCAAACAAGCCTTACAAACATAAAAATAAACAAATATCGACGGTCTTATTAAATTTACTCCCTCCACCCAATTTTTTTTCCATATCAAAATAAAACATTACTATTTCAAAAAATTTGAGTTTAATCATCAGAAAATATAAAAAGGAAAAATTCGACATTAGTCGAACGGGCTTTTTTTAGGCCAGTTTAGACCATTTAAGACCAACTGAAATACTTTTTTTGCCCTTAAAATATGTTTTTTACATCGCATTTTGATTGATTTCTTGTTATGGAATATGCTAAATAAAAAAAACTTAATTAATTTACCTAACCTATACAGCCTGGATACATCAGGGTTACCTCACAAAAAAAAATTATACATAAAATTAACCTAACCTGTGAGGCCAGGGTTCATCGCGGGTTGTTTCTTCAAAAAAGTATACATGAAATGAAAAAAAATTAAAAAACTCAACTAATTTACCTAATCTGTAGGTCTTAGATCACAGGTTATTTCATAAAAATTATACAAAAACTAACTAATTTACCTAACCTGTGCGGCCTGGAGCCATCGCGGATTGTTTAGTAAGAAACTATACATAAAATAAGAAAAAAAAATAATTCATTTACCTAACCTATATGACCTGGAGACATCGGAGTTATTTTTGTTTATGCATCTTTTGCATCTCCAACGAAAACCATCTACCGATTTTGCACATGGCGTCATTACAAAAGAGCCATGACATTTATCCACTAAACATTTGATTTTATTATTTCGCGGTATTACGCCTAAACGGTGCACTTGCAATATAATATCATTATTATTTCGCCATATAAATACACACAACCAAACTTATATGGAATCACTGTGTATTTCTAAATAAACTTTTTGTAAGGAAAAAATTGGTAAGTATCCAACTTTAAGATAAGACTTTTTGTTCAAAACAAACATGATAATAAAGAAGAAACGACTGCTGCGATTTATTATCTTGTGAATTTTGTGTTCAGAAGTAAAATCACGATCCTGGTAATTTTATTTCGGTCCAAAAAAAAAACAACAAAATGCCTTACGTTGGACTAATAGATGTGTAGAGGGGAAGAATTATTGCTCTCATTGAACAAGGAATGTCACAATGAGACAAAGCAGAGGTAGTAACCCAGGGTGTTGTATCAAAAACATATCAAAGGTACTTGGAACTAGAAACTCTCAAGAACAGGCCCAGACAAAGTCGTCAAAGAGTCGCAACTAAAAAACAGGACCGCTTTGTGCCAAATTGCTAGAAGAAATCCTAGTGTTTCTCATCCAGAGCTACGCAACGACAACTTCGGAAAGCTACAGGTGTGAACGTTTCAATTGAAACCCTAAGAAAAAGACTTCGCGTTCGAGGGTTGTACAGTAGGAGAAAGTTACGGGTCCCACCGTTATCTAAAATAAAATTGACCGGCAAAAATGTTTTTTCGGATGAGACCATCGAATTAAGGTTCTCAGAGCCCCAGGAAGATGAACGAGACCCCACGCTGCCAGATCTGTCCCAAGATATCAAGGAGGAACTGTAATGTTCTGGAGAGTTATTATGCTGGGAGCAAAAACTCCATTGTTACCACTTCAATAAACTGAAAGGTGTCACAGTTTTAGACTGGCTTGCATGTTCACCAGACCTAAATCCTTTCGAACACTTGTGGGACCAGCTCTAAAGAATCTAATAACACTTCTTTTGAAACAATGCAGGAAATGTCGCACAGCTTATTGATGCATCATTAGCAGAATGGGAAAGGCCGTGACTAGTCATACGTTAACCTGCCGCGAGTGAAGCGATCCTGAAACACGTAAAACGTCACTCATGACGTCATGGTTTGTTTACTTCTCGATACATATAATACACTAGCTATTGCCCGCGGCTTTGCTCGCATATAGTCGTGTTATTAATATAAAAAAAATACATTTTTTAATTTTTATTAATTTCTATTGCTTTTTATTGATTTTTATTAATTTTAATTAATTTTTATCAATTTTTAACAATTTTTATCAATTTTTATCAATTTTTATCAATTTTTATCAATTTTTATTAATTTTTATCAATTTTTATTAATTTTAATTAATTTTTAATTATTTTTATTAATTTTGATTAATTTTTATTAATTTTTATTAATTTTTATTATTTTTAATAATTTTTATTAATTTTTTTAATTTTTATTAATTTTTATTAATTTTGATTAATTTTGATTAATTTTGATTAATTTTTATTATTTTTTATTAATTTTTATTGATTGTTATTTTTATTAATTTTAATAATTTTTATTAATTTTTTATTAATTTTCACCCCCGTTTTCCCCCCTTAAAATGTGAAAATCCAAAAACCATGAAACACTTTATTATTTATTTATGATGAGAACCTACAATTCCAATTTTCAAGTTCCTACCTTTAAAAAAATCGATGTTTCCAAATAAACTTCACCCCCCGTTTCCCCCCTTAAAATTTGAAAATCCAAAAACCCTAAAACACGTTATTATTAATTTGTACTCATTAGCTGCAATTCCAATTTTCATGTTTCTAACTTCAAAGAGAACAAAAAAGTTATACTCTTATACAAACTTTTACCCCCGTTTGCCCCCCCTCAAAATGTAAAAATATAAAAACCCTAAAACACATTATTATTAATTTGTACTCAGTAGCTGCAATTCCAATTTTCATGTTTTTAACTTTAAAGAAAACCAAAAACATGGATACTCCCAAATAAATTTTCACCCCCCATTTCCCCCCCTTAAACTGCGAAAATTCAAAACCCTGAAACACGTAATTAATAATTTGTAGTCAGTAGCTGCAATTCCAATTTTCATTGTTTCTAACTTCATAGAGAACAAAAAAATCGATAGTCCCTTACAAACTTTCACCCCCCGCTTTCCCCCCTTAAAATGTAAAAAAATCCAAAAACCCTGAAACACGTCATTATTTATTTTTGCTCAGCAGCTGTAATTTAAATTTTCATGTTTCTAACTTTAAAGAACAAAGAGTTTCATTAAAAGCTCCATTCCCCCATTTCCCCCCTTTAAAGTTAAAATTTCCAAAAATCCTTTCTTAGCGGATGCTTACGTTATAAAATAAACCTATGTTCCAAATTTCAGCTTTCTAGGCCTAGTAGTTTTGGCTGTACGCTGATAGGTCAGTCAGGACAAACAATTTTATATATATAGAAGATAGATAACCTTACTATTCAATTACCGTTTATGTGCTGATGTAGTTTGTTGCAGAATTTTACATAATATCTTGATTTATTTGTAAAATGTGTTTACAATAACGAGGATTGCAAGTAGAAATTGCCAAACCTTAAACGGAGGTAAATTGTAAATTACCTTCTACAATTTATATACAAAACATTGCAACAAATATCAGGCTTTCCATTAGTAAAATTTCGAACTTTTTACTCATCTCAATTAAAATATGGATCGAACGGGCTAAAGAACAAGGAATGTTTTGCATGCATGGACATGAACTCAGGATATAAGATTTCTGAATGCACATGATCACCAACATTTGTAAAAAAAAGTGTTACATAAATTAACAATATTTTTACCATAAGTATTTTTTCTTTGTTTATGCAAGATTTAGAGGTATTTTTATTTTGAAAGTATTTTTCTTTGCTTCTTTAATAAAAGTCTTCTTAATTTAGTTCTATATTTTATAAATCTATTTTTTCATTACAAGTTTGCAGTTTTTTTGTATTTTAATGTAAAGTTCCCCTTTTTAATTATTAATAGATTCCATGAGCCCATAATACAAAATATTCTTTGTTTTATCTTTATTGTACTAGTATTGTTCTGGACTAATTTTAATTTAATATCTACCTATTATATACCTTTTCGAGATTTTTTTTTAGAAAAATTCAACTGAAAAAAAATGGTTTATGATAAACAATAATTTGTTATTTTTAAAGAATGTAGCTACATTTTTACTTTCCTGTATTAAGTAAAAAAAGTATAAGAATTGTGATTTTTTTTCGACCTCGAGTTTTCGATTGATTTTTGTTTTTGGGGTCCCTTGAATCAGTTTTTCCCATTTTTGCAATGATGTCTGTGTGTCTTTATCCACAATAACTCAAAAGTAGATAAAGAGAACTTAGGATTTAATCCATTTTGTGGAGAGCTGACTAGATTTTGAGCATAGTCTGAGCATTGGAGATACTTTATAGTGGTAATTTTTCTACATTAAGGTATACTTCTGTTATTTATGATTATAGATAAAAATTCTTTCAATAAAAGTTGTTTGTGATGCCATTTTCTATAATTTTTTCGTTATATAGTTTATCTAAAATATACTGTAATAAATAAATAAATATGAAAAAATTGCTAAATTTGAATTTTTAAGTATTTTCATTGGCAATGAAAATATCTTTTAATTCATATTCTAAACAGTTTTTGATTAGATGGACCGTACTCAAAATATGTTTAATAACTTTATAGGAAAGTCATGTATGTGTTGGGCACATCATATTTTTTTGTCTTATCTCAAAGATTAGTTACTGGTAAGATAGGACAACCTGCACATTTACTTGAAAGTTTTAACATAAACCTAGTTTGAAGTGTAAATACAATAATAGGTTTGATGTCAGGCTTTATAGAAACATTTACATAATAAGCCTCTAAAATCAGTACCTACTTATTATGTTAACGTTAAGTTGCCAAATCGTCGAAAGTAAAAACCAAACCGACCATTTATCAGAGAAGTCTGTAGGACTGGCAAGATTGTAGATGATTACTAATAATTTCAATCAAGCCAAATCATGGACTAGAATCTGCAGGGCTACATTTACATTATATTAATCTTTTCTGAATGTGCTATCTTAGCATTATTAATATTTACTTATCTTTTGTTCTAAACCTAGAAGGTTGAGATAAATATACCGGGTGTTCAAATTAAAGTGTTACAGTTAAATCCGAGAATACCGATCAAGGAGAAGCGACAGCTTGGTGTTTTCAGGGTACCGTTTTGAAACGCGCATGTGCGAACATAAGTTGTGTATCACTCAATGTCATGTTATCTGTCAAACTCAGTCCAAGTTGTGTTTAGTCTGTGAGCTGTTATGTGATATTTTTTGGTGTTGTAATAGAATGTCTGGATCTGGATATTTTTGTGCATACCGTTCTTGTTCGTCTAAAACCGGCCTAGGATTAAATTTATTTAGTTTTTCGAAGGACTACGAACGGTAAATATCATTATTAATTAATTATAATTGTGTATGATAAAAATATTTCCAATAGATTACATCCCTCTTAGTACGATTCATGGTACAAACATACCCCACCGTCACTATTTTCATCATATTTTAGTAATATTGATAATTGTTTAGTTTAGTATTTACCTAATAAAAAATAAAAATTTTAGTGCAAAAATGTGGATAGAAGCTTGCAGTAGGGAAGATTTACTACCGAAAATATTGAATGTCCACAAAAAATCATTTGGAAGAAAAATATTTTTATAAGGCGGACCTACAAGAAAAATCCTATTACCAAAAGCAATACCCACAAAGTTTCTCAACCTTCCTCCAACAAAGAAAGAAATACCTGATAAAAATTATGCAGAATCAGGAGAGCCTCCTAAAAAAATTATTATATTATCAGGTTTGTTTTAATAAAACATTGTTCTAAATAATAGTAATAATAATTATTCATTAATATAAATATTGATTAAGGAATATAAAATGTTAACATATTTTCAGATATTGTAGTTGTCCCTGCTCGTACTGACATAACCAACAGGTCCTTAGCTCCTGGTCAATCATTCCCACCTGGAGAAGAAGCCCTACTTTCTGATGGTAAGTTACTTAAAAATAGTTTAAAATCAAATTTTTTAATATGGTTATCTCTTTATACACACACTTAATTCCATTTGCCAAATAATCATTATTTTCGAAATTTTCAGGATAATTTTAAACGCACCTTTTTCGTGACATAATACAATAAATTTCCCTACAAACTGAGGTATTCTAATAATATTTTACTTTTTATAGTAATAAAATATTTTTTTGGGTCCAAATACCTATCAAGGGTTTGGTTCGGATCTATGTAAGGTTAATATCCCACCACTATTTATGCCGAGATCGACACAAATCTATTCACTATTAAGTAGTCGTTCACCTAGAAAACATAAGTTAAGGATGAAATTAAGAAAAAGGATACACAATAAAAAAATAATTCACCGAATGATGGTATGAATTGGACTCTTGAAGATTTCAATAAAGTGTGTGATAGCTTTTTGAGTAAGCAACTGGCGGAAATAGTAAAATCTCACGCTTCTTTAAAGAATAAGAAACCCATATCCAGAAGGTACTCGGCAGATATGAAGCCATTTGCCATAACATTGTATTTTTTAAGCCCCCAAGCCTACGAATACCTTTGCAAACTCCTAACTCTTCCATGTAAAAGGAGTTTACAAAGACTAACTCAAAGGATCTCATCTAATCCTGGTTTAATAAATAGTTCTATATTTACAGCACTTGAACTAAAATTAAAAACGATGCAAAAACAAGACCGACATTGTATGCTGTGTGTAGACGAAATGTCGTTAAAATCAAATTTATATTTTGATACCGGACGGGATGAAATTGTGGGTTTTGAGGATATTGGGGAAGAAAAAAAAAAAGGGGATGCGATATGTAAAAACACACTAGTTATTATGGCTAGAGGGCTTTATTCCCCTTGGAAACAACGGATAGCATATTTTTTCGTTGGCACACAGATGAAGGCCAAAGATCTTCGGCCGATTTTCGAAGAATGTATAAAAAAATTATGTAGTATTGGTTTTTATGTTGAGGGCATTGCCAGTGATATGGGTTCAAACTTTATTGAACTGGCAAAGTTATTTGGAGTTACACCAGACAACCCAGAATTTCAGCTCGGAGGCCAAAATTTGCTTTATATTTTTGATCCCTGTCACTTGCTTACAGCCACAAGAAACAATTTATTAAAGCATTCTTTTTGTTTCGGTGGTAAAAAAAATCTTGGTCTTTTATTAAATATTTTTATGAGCAAGATAAAAAACAATTTTACCGCTGTGCACCCAAACTTACTAGCTCCCATATAAATCCTTCAAGTTTTGAAAAAAATAGAGTAAGTTTCGCTGCACAACTCATTAGCAGAACGGTAGCTAGCGGAATGAATACATATCTAACTTTAAACGCTATACCCGCAGAGTCTATTGGTACTATCAAATGTATAGATTTTTTTAATAATTTGTTTGATATCCTCAATTCATTTTCTTTAAGAGATTCCAATAAATTTAAAAATGTATTTGACGGTTCCGATTTTCAAAAAAAAATTTAGCACAGGCTCTTTCGTTTCTAAAAGACTTACAAATATTTAATAAAGATGAACAAAATATTACCAACAAGTTAAAATTTAACAAATGTTGGATAATAACAATAATTAGTTTACTAAAATTGTGGGAAAAACTTTCCAAATTAGGTTACCAGTACATTAAAACAAGAAGATTAAATACAGATTGTATTGAAAATTTTTTTGGCTGCATAAGACAACAAGGAAATAATGTGAATCCAACGCCCATCCAATTTCAAAGAGCGTTTCGAAAATTATTTTGCCAAAATTATTTTCATTCCAACCATATGAACTGTGTTGATGATTTTGATGAAATATTAATGAATGTTAAACAGACAGATATAACTAAGATTATAAGTGAGGCAGAAGAAATCGTAACCCCTAAAGCGCTTGTTCTTCCTGATTATAATTATAAAAAAGAAACTGTAACCACCAAAAATGCTTTCCGTTATTTCTGTGGTTACCTACTCAAAAAAGCATTAGAAGTACACGCATGTGATATCTGCAAAAACCTTGGAAAACTCTGTGACGAACTTTAATATTAATAATTTATTGATGCATTTTAAAGCCTATAGCCATGACCAAAGATTTTGTGGAAATCTTCAGTCACCGCCTGAAGATTTTATTCATTTTGTATATAGATCAGAATGTTTATTTAACTCATATTTTGATATAATTTGTAAAGGAAAAGCTGTTTCGAATGTTTTATTTAGCAAAACAGAAAATATTTGTTTCAATCATCCTTGCAAAAAAGTTACAATTATGCCAATCTAAGGATGTTTTCCCCATTTTAACCTACTCTGTATATTCATATTTACATTTAATGAATGAATCATACTGGATTTAATTTTGAAAATATTGGTAATTACTTAAATAAGTAATTTTAAAAATTCGTTTGATAGCTAGGTCAGCTATCCAACCCTTAATACATAATTTTTTTTATCCTAAATGCTTTGAAAATACTTATATAAACTCTCAAACCTAATGTCTTTTTAATTGTTACTTATTTTTTTTGGTACATGTAATTTTATTTACTTTATTTTTACTTAAAGAAAAGATAATTTAATTTAAATATGAGGCTTTTATTACATTTTGAACAAAAAATAAACCAAATATTGAACAAGTTTTATAAATAAATAATAAAATAATAAACGTCTTTTATTTATATAACAAATAATTAATTATTACATAATGATGCATAAATCTTACCATTGCTATTAACCCTAACTACTTTAATGTAATTAAATCACATTACAACATTTGCGCATGGACTATAACACTGATTTCAGATAATTTGCCAAACTATTTCGTTCAGTGTAGAAATTAAGCATGTTTTCTCAGCGTGCTAAGTTGTGTATCAATCAAAGTCATGCTGTGAAAAAGGTCCATCCGATATCAAAGGCACCGATAGCTACTGTCGCTTCTCCTTGATCGGTATTCTCGGGTTAAATACCGCCGAAAATATGCATTTTAGAAAAAAAAGTTTCAGACAAAAGTTTTATAGTTTTTTGGGGGAAACATTTTGGCTAAATTCATTTTTTTTATAGCTGACCATAATATGGCCATATCGAGGTGAACTTTGTTTTTTTAAATGGGAATCCCATTTTTTTCTTACATATTCTTCAAGTACATAAAAAAATAAGAAACTTTTGAGGGAAATATTTTTTTTATTGGACTTTTACTTTTTGAGTAACAGCTACTTGAAAATGTTTCTGCGCGAAAAAAAAGTATTTTAGCCAAAAGTTTTTCCCTACAAAACTATAAAACGTTCGTCTGAAACGTTTTTTTTTTTATAAAAAGCGGTATATAGCTGTAACGCTTTAATTTAGAACACCCGGTATACCTTCAGTTATCTTTGTTTTCTTCTATTATTTCATTACAAATCTGGAATATGAGATAACTGGATAAATCTATGATATTAAGTTGTTATCTTCATCACAAGTAGAACAAATAAGGTAAAATAAGTACGGGAGACAAAATTTGGTATAGTCAGCTAAGACAGATGTACTGCAAACTAAACTACTCGTAAAAAATCTGCTTTGCCTCAACCAATAATCAAAGTAAAAACTTAGTATGGGATAAAATTTTAAATTATTCAATTTTAAAATTTTGAGCATTAGTATTTGAATGATCTCCTTTTAATATGTATGTGAGTTGAGATTTTTCTACTACTGTGGCAGGTATATTTTAAAAAACCAGTACATAACAAGCAATTTTAAAATCAAATCACCATGACTAGTGATTTATTTGTAATTTTTGTAAATGAGATTAATAAAATATTAATATTACATTAAGAGGAAAATTTACATTACAAACTGAAAGACCTGCGGGGCAACGGTAGTTTAGTAGGTATAAAAATTACAACTTTAGGGTGGAGCCTAAATACTACAAAATTACTTCCGAGACTAAACAAAATCCGCATTCATTCATAATTTTAACAATTGCCTGTAGATACGAGGGATACGTATTCCAAACTCTAACGCGCGAAATTAAGACAAAGGAACCGGAAAATCCTAACACGACTGCCGACGTTCATCCGTTTTTGAGTGAGTCAGAGTTACCTAAATTAGGGGAACCAGAATCGTATTTGTTTTTCTCGGTGCATTGCGAGATATTGTTATAACGCAGTTCGATTTTTTAGAGGATTTTACATTATTTTTATATTTTAATTTAGTGAATAGGTTTAGTTAGATTAAATTACATTTAAGAGTATAGAGTTGTGAAATATAAATACAAATAACGAAAAAAATAGACGATTGGTTCGAATAAGGTAATATCAATTAATACAGGGTATTTATTAATTGAGTGCCGATACTTAAGGGTGTGAATCCTTTGGGTGTTAAAGTTTTAAGAAAAAAAAAAAAAAAAAAAAAAAAAAAAAAAAAAAAAAAAAAACTATTTTATCATAAGTTTCTTATCACTCTAGATATTTTTATGAAATTTGCTCCAAAATAAATAAGGATTTTAAAGATAATTTTGGTTTTTAGAAAAAGCAGTGGCGCACCATATTTTTGTTCAAAAATATTCAGTTCAAACCCAGTACGGACGTCACTGGTAAAAATTTAAAAGTCTTTTACGATAAAAGGCGAGATTGAAAGTGAAAGTTTAGTCTGTTGGTACATAATATACTATATTAATATATCTAATTTTTATTATTACACTGAATGTGACATGGCTTTTTTGTTTGCTTTTTTTGGATCAACAAAATATTATTTTAATGATTTAAAATAAACTGCCAGTAATAATAATTATCTGTACTCAAACATATGCAAAGTGAAATCATAAAACGACGCATCAAGAAAGCACCAAATTATTAAACTTTTAATTTACGTAAGATGTATAAAAAGTAATTTTAAAAAACCTACTTTAAAATCGTGCAGATGCCATTACCACATCTGAACCAAATTTATATGGGACCACCCCTGAGGTACCCCCTTACTAACGAAAAGAATTATAGAAATCGGACAAGATGGTAAAGAATTATCGCTAAACATACATAAAAAATGAATTTTTCTTAAATTTTTTAACACGGTACAAAATACCTTAATCCGTTTATAGTTATCGAAATTAGTAAAGAATTTTAACTCGTTTAAAAAGCGTTCTTTCTCTTTCCATTTCCTATAAAAACTAATAGACCTTTTTGAAATCGGTATTCGGTGACTTTTCTTCTGTTTTATTGCCTTGAAAATGATATGATTTACATAAAAAACAAAAACTGACTTATTATTTTTGTGAAATAAAAATATGTTGTTATTTTCACAATTTTCGACTACTTTTTGTTTCCAAAAATACGATGTTCTTCTGTAGATATTAACACATTGATTAATTGGCTTTTTATTTTTTTTAAATATTCTTTAGTATTTTCATAATTTGGGAAACAGTATAGCATTGAAACTTCTATACCTGAAAAATTGTGAGTACGCTTTTAATTAATTGTCTGTTTTTTTATCTCACAATGTCTCGATAAGAAGTTATATAGAAAAAGTTAGGATTCAATATCATCCAGACAAAAAACAAAAACATGTTTGAATGAATATATTAAATAAATTATGAGTATTCTTTAACAGAGATATATTTATTTGTATTATGGAAATAATGTTTATGTCAACAAACTTATGTTCGATATTTGTATCAATTTGTAAAAATAACCCTTGTATAATGATAATATTAAATTTAAAGGTTTTAAATAAGGACTTGCAGATATCACAATTCGAAATTCTTTTTATTGGCCATAATACTTTTTTTGGAATGAAAGCATTAGTTTCTGTTTTTCAGTTAAGCTCCATGAATTCATATTTTAATCTGAACGCTACTTAAGCGCAGTAAAGTTGCAACAACTAAACAATATGGTGAACTTTTCGAAAATTTCTAAGTTAAAATGAAAATCAATTTATATTTAAAATTAAATAAGTTAACTAACATTTTTGACCGTTATGAAGTTAATAAAGTTATAAATAACGTCGTTACAAAGATTTATGTTTGAATTTTAAATTTCTATTGATGATAGTTACTCATCTACGTATTACAATAACAATACCTACATGACTTGGCTTTGACACAAAACCCTGTATAGTAAAACTTCTAATCCGAATCAAAATCTTGAAACTATTATTTGGGGGCTTAAAAGCGTGGTCCACTAGTTGGTGTAGCCTTTTAAAACATTTGGTATAATAATAATAATAATAATAATTATATATCATCAATTACCACTGCCATTGGTAAAATCCTAAATTTAAAATAGTGTATTATAATAATAAGACATTAATCATATCTTAAATGGATCGCCTACTACCATGTTTTAGAAATAAATAAAATGTGATTCTTAAATTAATAAACATTAAACAAAATTTCTCACGAATTATTTATTATTCTGTCCCGTACTTCCATGTCTCTATTGCTTCGCTGTCAACAATTTCCGGCAACATATTGCATATAAAAATTTTTAATTTTATTTTGTATCTTTTCTTCTGAAAAGCTGCCAATATGAGATATTTTCTCCACTTTTATTCCTCCAGAAGTCCAAAAGCACAAAATGCAAAAATCCATTTGTGTTATGTGCAGCTAGCCCTGAATTTGAAAATACCAATAGTGGTTCTCCTTAATGGAATTGTTCTTTTTCTAAAAAGTTATTTCTCTACTGCATATTTCTTCTGCTACAGTTAGAACTTCAGCTCCATATGGACATTTTAACTCTATCATAGAGTTTTTTTTTTTTTTTTTAATTCCATCCAGACTGGCAGCAACATAATCAAATTCGAATTCAATAAAATATCCACATTTAAAAACTTTTACTTGCAAATAAATTTCCAAATCTTATTTTGCTCTGAATTTATGGTCCATGCCATATCGGGAGGCTTTAGAAATAAATAAAAGATTTTAGGAGATTTTTTACAAATTTCTCCAAATTTTAAAGCAGTTACTCGTTTCCGTCTTTTATTGTGCACAATCAGCTTGTCACAATCGTTTTTCTCTCATTTATAGACATTGGCTAACCTTTTAGAAAATTTTCTCTTGCAACGCGCCTCAAAGGGTGCGACAGATCAAAGCCATGCGCGAAAGCAAGAAAAAATATTTATATTTAACGGATTGAAGAAATATTAACATGCTGGAATTAATAATTATTGTTGACTCGAAGAAGTATTCATTAAACAAAAACATATAATTCACATCTCAGTGTATACCTTCCAATTTCGAATATATATTTTTTTAATAAATAAATGATAAAATTAATTTAATATAATTGAGCGAAATTACTGTATGTAAAAAATAACAACATGAATTCAAATCACTTACTACTGTTTATCACTAAAGAGTAGAAAAAGATATATATTTTGTTGGTATCATCTTCTAGACGAAAAAGCTTTTAACGTATTTCTATTTTTATTGTAATAAAAATAAATGCTCCTGAAGGCAAAAATTAAATATATTGTTCTCTTCTAGCATTTTTTAACATTTCTATTTCTTTTCTTAGATTTTTTCAAAAGAGACTGATTCATATTTTTAAAGTAAATCCGGAGAGGTATGAGTTAATCCTTTACCTGTACTTACATAAAATTTCTTTTAGTAAAATTAAAAAATAATCCGTAAAATTGGTGTACTATGAAACCCTTACATATAATATATATGCCAATCTTAGTATTATAGAAATAAAATTACGTAAAAAATAAGGTGTACAAATACGTAAAATGTATTCATCCCTCGTAAAACATCAGTAAAATATATTATAAATTGTTTTCATTCATAAATATTAATTTCTTAAAAATCTAACAGAGGCGCCACTTTCCAGACGAAAAATCTTGCAAGGGTTTCGTAGTACTTCACTTTTAAAGTTTATTTTTGACTATTTTTGTGTAGGTAAAGGTTAAATCTATGCTCTTCTGGAACCACTTTTTCAAAATTCAATTTAGTTTTTTCTAATAAAAATTGAGAAAATGGGTAAAAAAAGTCGACTTTTGTATTTTTTTTTTAGAAAAAAACAGTTTCAAATTTTAAAAAAGTGTTTCAAGAGGAGCATAGATTTATCCTTTACCTACACGTACATATTTTTTTCTTTCAGAATAAGTCAAACATAAACTTTAAAAGTGGGGTACTACGAAACCCTTGCATGCTCCGCTCTACAGCCAAGTAAATACTCCTCTTAAACAGATATTTTCCAATATTTCGTATTTGTAAATAGGGCATTTGATTTAATACAGCTTACTTACATAAGGAGTTTATTATATTATATGTTAACAAAAAGAAAACGTATCTCAAGAGCTAGAAACTATGTTATTGTGTATTATTAGAGAAGGTTGTCTTATTCTTCCACTTTCTTTTCTTTAAAATATGCAATTCCACAATTTAATTTGAGTTCTATATCGTTTATTATGCTCCTTAGTAGACCTCTACCCAAACAAAATAAGCCAAATTAAAAATTGATTGATAACTAGAAAACTAACCTAAAGACAACTGTCATACCATGATTTTTAACGAGTGGCTAGCCACGGCGAATGGGAAAACATACCCCAAGACAGCTGTACTCAACCTTTTTTTTCTTTTGGGCCACTTAAATATGTTTGTTATGCTACACGGGCCACAATATTTTTGGGTGATAACTAGAGTTGCCACCTTTTTGAAATGTAAATAAAGGACAATTGGTGACGATAGGGATCCTCTTTAAAAATTTTCCTCATATTGTTTTAGTTTAAATATTTTCTAAAAAAAGGATTCTCAGGTTGTTTTAGTTGTTTAAGCTCTGGACAATTTATTTCAAAAAAGGACTGTAGGTCAACCATTTAAAGTCCTAATAATAGTGTTTGGGGCTGCACAAAAAAGCTTGGAGGGCCCCACAAAACAGCTTGGAGGGCCGCAGGTTTCGTATGGCTGCCCCAAGACAATGTTGACAATTTAATAAAAAGTATGCCAAGGCAAATAGAAGCTTGCATAAGGGCACGAATTGTTAATATTACCAATTTTTTTGTTTTTGCTTTTCGGCTATTAAAAATTTTAATCTCATTTCGTTTCAGAAACCAAAAAAATACCATTGTGTTTATTTT
Source organism: Psylliodes chrysocephalus (assembly GCA_927349885.1). NCBI lineage: Eukaryota > Metazoa > Arthropoda > Insecta > Coleoptera > Chrysomelidae > Psylliodes > Psylliodes chrysocephalus. The sequence goes on from OV651813.1 coordinate 47,498,154, forward strand.
GTCAACTAATTAATTATTTTTATTGCCATGTGGGTTACTTGTCATTAAAATTCTTTAAATTAAAATTCATAAACAAAAAATGTTCATATATGTCAAAAATTATGAAAAATAATAGATGATTCCATCTTAAGTTTGGTTGTGTGTATGTCATCTAAATTAATTCAATCCGCAAAAACTAAATATTACAAAAATATATTTTAAATTTACTGTCACTTTACAGTATATCATGTCACTATAATAAAATTAACAATCTCAGTGAAGTAGTACACAAACGTCACATCACCTGCATTGGCCAATACAAGTGAAAAAGTAAACATTTTAAAAGCGATTAATTTATTTAAATTAGTGACCACCAAGATTTTTTTTAATTTTTAAGCTTCCAATGATATATAATTCCACATAAACAAAAAATTTTAGTAATGCGCAGATTCACTCTAAAACTGCATTTTTACCGAACCGATAGATTAGTATAGATGAAATGGTATTGATCTGAATACTAGCAATAGCAAAATGTTTTTCAACAATTTTACTGGAACAAAAGATCTTGGTGCCAATTATTATATTTAGATTAGGTATGACCATCAACTCTTGTATAGTTTAACCTATAAGTCTCTCTCAAAATGATATATTTCAATGTAAGATACTACTTTTTCATTGTAATATACCTATTTGTTTGTGGTCACCTCATATGCCACGTTTGAGAATCCACATCGGATTCATCTGAGATGTAGTAAATCTTTGATCACATGATTCAGTACATGTAAATGGGACAGATGTGTCCGATGTGGATAAAAAAACGCTCAAGATGTAAAAAATGCATCCGATGTGGATTTTCAAATGCGGCAATAGTATGTACATACATGAATACCATTTCAATTTTTATATTAGAGAGATATTGCAAATTTCTATAACGTCAGCCACTAATAATGACAACATAATTAGAGACAAGTAAATTCTATGCTAAAATAATACTTATTGAAGACCTGACGTTTTGACATTAAGGTCCCTATTTATAAACAGAATTCAGCTGAGTCATCATTGAATGAAAATCGAAGTTCGGTTATATTGGGTGAATTTAGAGATGGGTAGTAACAAATCCGTAAATGTACTTAAAAGTTACATATTTGCTAATATCCATCTCTAAATTCCAGTGTAACACCGGAACCACTTGGAACTTTAAAGACGTTATAACCAAACTTTGATTTTAGTTCAAGGAAGACTTACCCAAGTCCAGACTCAGCTGACTGTTTATAAATATGGACCTAAGAGTCCTTGTCCTTATACATTTTCTAACCTCATTTTAAAGTACAGTTCATCTTTTTCATCATAATATGGAATAGCATTAGAAATTACCATTTTAAAAGGCTTAGATTATTATATAAAATATGCTCAGACGCTAACAGTGTCTGACCTTAAACGAACTTACAATATCTCACTAATATCTATACTTATATTTGTTTCAAAACAATTGAATTTCATAAAGAATATATTTTAAAAACCGTTCATCTTAGGATATGGATTTTTTAATATACTAACCTATGCCTCTTTCTACACAACAATCATGTTCTATTGTGCCACCCTGAAGTAATCCAGGTAGAAAATATAAAGAAGTTCCAGTTTCATTTAATTCTATAGATGTACCATTAGTCACTTTATCAAACAATCTTATTAAATTAACTTCAAATTCCTTGAGTCCTGGTTCATCTTCAAGTGTTCTAATTTCCGATATTTCAATAGGTTTACCACTTAGAACTGAAAGAATTAGTCTCTGTCTTAGATAATTACTACCTTTATACATCAAAGTATTTCCTCTCCTGGCAGGCATAATTTAAAACTATTTATACCAGTATACCAAAAGTACTTTTGGAGTAAAACATCAGGAATTCAAAATAGTGTACAACCACGACGTTAAAAAGATAGGTTAATGTTTCGAATTTGGTCTTCTTCGTTCTTTTTTTAGACTACTGGTCTCATGTATATATACATTCAGCAAATTACAGAGAAATGTCATTATTTATGGCTATATCAAGCTAGCGGCACATACTGGGACCACAAAGCACATAGAGTAATAATCTTTCCTCCATGACATAGAGGTTCCACGTGAATGACCAAGGCACATACTTTGATTTTCTTTTACTATACGGAGAATGGTAGCACTGCGCAGCTGAGTGCCTTTTAAAAGGAGATAGAAAACTCCGCCTTTTTAATCCTTTATTACGTGTTGCCTACATCTTGGCGCAATATTTTTAATAGGTTCGTTTTAGGGCCCTATTCAGTAATTTATCGTTTATGGACGACATCGTTAAGCTAACGACAGTTCAACCAACGACTTTTATAACGATAATTTTTGAAACTCTATTCAATAACAAAGTCGTTACGTTGTTTCTAGTTACCAAATCTGAACGATGATTTCTAGTAAGTTGGTATTATAATTTAGTGTTTTGTGATAAAAGAACGTATGTTGATGATTATAGCGGGCGTTTAAATTAAAGTTTTACAGTTAAATATCACCAAAAATATGCATTTTATAAAAAAAAGCATCAGACAAAAGTTTTATAGTTTTTTAGGGGAAACATTTTGGCTAAATTATTTTTTTTATAGCTGACCATAATATGGCCATATCGAGGTGGATTTTTTTTCAAATTGGAACCCTATTTTTTTACATAGGTATTCTTAGAGTTCATAAAAAAAACAAGAAACTTCTAAAGGAAACATTTTTTTATTGGATTTCTACTTATTGAGTAACATCTACTTGAAAATTTTGCTGAGCGAAAAAAAGTTGGCCATATTATGGTTTGCTATAAAAAAAACAATTTTAGCTAAAATGTTTTACCCAAAAAATTATTAAACTTTGATTTTTTTTAAAAGGCGGTATTTAACTGTAACCCTTTAATTTGAACACCCGGTATATTTGACATTTTTTTTGAACGTAAAATAAAAATTCTACCACACGATCAAAGGGGTCGATTCTCGACTCGTAGGAATTTTTTCCTATAGGAATTTTTGACATTTTTATATACATCGAAAATTTATGACAGTTTCCTACATATAGGAAAGTGTCACAAATTCCTATAGGAAAAGGTTCCTACAAGTCGAGAATCGACCCCCTGGGTCGATTCGTAGGAATTCTGTTTCTCGCGGGCCATTTTTGCTGGTCATATTGTATGTAGGGTTTATTTAAATGAGTATGGATATATTAAAAAAAACAAAAAACAACTCGAGAACAGTACAAGTTGTATTTATTGGATTTGAAAAACAAACCAAATTTGTGTAGGTTACGCACTGAACTCTATACTGTTACACAGTTCAGTGAGGTTACGGAGAAGTATTATAGGTACTTCCATAATATAGGTTTTGTTACAGTTTCGCAGTGCTACTTTAGGAACATCACTGTTAATAAGAATCCAATAGTAAATGATTGAATGGGCAATCCTAACTTTGAATCAGATTTATTTTTAAAATAATTAAATAAATTAGAAAAAAATTCCTTACAAATGTTACTTGCTGTATTAGGTATATGACAATTTAGTTGTAAAATTTGTAAAAAAGTGTTTTTATTATTTAGAACATATCCTGATTCACAATAAAAAATGAGAGGGAATGCAAAAATCACTATAACGACACTTCATATTATTAACGACAGCTCTTTGGCTATCGTTGATGAACGACAATTTTACAACCATGTTTGTCTATTTTCAACGACAATCGTTGTCTACTGAATAAGAAAAGTCGTCTGTGAACGATTATCGTCTATTAACGACGTCGTTCAGAGTTACTGAATAGGCCCCTAGGAATACCTATGTAAAAAAATAGGGTTCCAATTTGAAAAAAAATCCACCTCGATATGGCCATATTATGGTCAGCTATAAAAAAAATAATTTAGCCAAAATGTTTCCCCTAAAAAACTATAAAACTTTTGTCTGATGCTTTTTTTTATAAAATGCATATTTTTGGCGATATTTAACTGTAAAACTTTAATTTAAACGCCCGCTATAATTATCAACATACGTTCTTTTATCACAAAACACTAAATTATAATACCAACTTACTAGAAATCATCGTTCAGATTTGGTAACTAGAAACAACGTAACGACTTTGTTATTGAATAGAGTTTCAAAAATTATCGTTATAAAAGTCGTTGGTTGAACTGTCGTTAGCTTAACGATGTCGTCCATAAACGATAAATTACTGAATAGGGCCCTTAGGGGCCTATTCAGTAACTCTGAACGACGTCGTTAATAGACGATAATCGTTCACAGACGACTTTTCTTATTCAGTAGGCAACGATTGTCGTTGAAAATAGACAAACATGGTTGTAAAATTGTCGTTCATCAACGATAGCCAAAGAGCTGTCGTTAATAATATGAAGTGTCGTTATAGTGATTTTTGCATTCCCTCTCATTTTTTATTGTGAATCAGGATATGTTCTAAATAATAAAAACACTTTTTTACAAATTTTACAACTAAATTGCCATATACCTAATACAGCAAGTAAAATTTGTAAGGAATTTTTTTCTAATTTATTTAATTATTTTAAAAATAAATCTGATTCAAAGTTAGGATTGCCCATTCAATCATTTACTATTGGATTCTTATTAACAGTGATTTTCCTAAAGTAGCACTGCGAAACTGTAACAAAACCTATATTATGGAAGTACCTATAATACTTCTCCGTAACCTACACAAATTTGGTTTGTTTTTCAAATCCAATAAATACAACTTGTACTGTTCTCGAGTTGTTTTTTGTTTTTTTTTTAATATATCCATACTCATTTAAATAAACCCTACATACAATATGACCAGCAAAAATGGCCCGCGAGAAACAGAATTCCTACGAATCGAGAATCGACCCCCTGATCGTGTGGTAGAATTTTTATTTTACGTAACGAAAAAAAGTCAAATATACCGGGTGTTCAAATTAAAGGGTTACAGTTAAATACCGCCTTTTATAAAAAAATCAAAGTTTAATAATTTTTTGGGTAAAACATTTTAGCTAAAATTGTTTTTTTATAGCAAACCATAATATGGCCAACTTTTTTTCGCGCAGCAAAATTTTCAAGTAGATGTTACTCAATAAGTAGAAATCCAATAAAAAAATGTTTCCATTAGAAGTTTCTTGTTTTTTTATGAACTCTAAGAATACCTATGTAAAAAAATAGGGTTCCAATTTGAAAAAAAATCCACCTCGATATGGCCATATTATGGTCAGCTATAAAAAAATAATTTAGCCAAAATGTTTCCCCTAAAAAACTATAAAACTTTTGTCTGATGCTTTTTTTTTTATAAAATGCATATTTTTGGCGATATTTAACTGTAAAACTTTAATTTAAACGCCCGCTATAATCATCAACATACGTTCTTTTATCACAAAACACTAAATTATAATACCAACTTACTAGAAATCATCGTTCAGATTTGGTAACCAGAAACAACGTAACGACTTTGTTATTGAATAGAGTTTCAAAAATTATCGTTATAAAAGTCGTTGGTTGAACTGTCGTTAGCTTAACGATGTCGTCCATAAACGATAAATTACTGAATAGGGCCCTAAGAATGGTCGCACCGCGCAGCTTTCTGAGTGCCTTTTAAAAGGAGATAGAAAACTCCGCCATTTTGAACCCTTATTACGTGTTGCCTACATCTTGGCGCAATATTTTTAATAGGTGCGTTTTAATCATCCACTTCTGCTTCGGAATTGTCGGTTTTCTTATTTTAATCTGACAGGTTAAAACGACTAAACCGACAATTCCGGAAGCAGTAGCGGATGATTAAAACGCACCTGATATTTTGCTTGCTGCTGTCATTAGTCGCTTTCTTTTTACCACTAATCTGAGCTAACTTAGATCGTCTAGGCTTAGTTGTACGTTCTTTTTGTGATTGTAAGCAGAGACAATCCAGCGAGACGTGTAACTCAATGTATTTTTTTTGTTCGGTAAAACTTATTTGGGCGATTGTAACCACAACCAGTCTATTGCTGCGTTTGAGAATCCACATCGGATGCATCTGAGATGTAAAAAATCTTTGATCACGTGGTTCAGTATACGTAAATGTAATGGGACAGATGTGTCCGATGTGGATAAAAAAACGCTCGAGATGTAAAAAATGCATCCGATGTGGATTCTCAAACGCAGCATAGGATGGCGCCACTAGTAAATAGCGGGAAAATTAAAAATGCTTTAGGGCGGGAAATTCAAACATGGTTCAGAAATCGTTTTTGTATACAACAAATTTACAAGAGAAACAAAAACTGTTTCACTGTTTATTAAAAAATATAAAAGCTTCCAATATCATCAAATTTTTTATCATATAAATAATCATTTTAATAAAGGAAGTTTTAATCAGTTTAATATAAGCAGTGAACATAGTTTTTATTACTCTTGTAAATTTCGCTAAAAAAACTTGAAAATTCTATTGATTATTAAATATTTAAACTTGGAAAAATAATACACCAAACTCTTTTTCTATAAATTATATTTTTTTAAGGTACAGAAAAACAAACTACAATTGCTATGTTTAGAAAGTACCTCTTATCATTTTGTGACAAATTACAAAGAAAGTAACAGTTGTTATATATTCATAATATATTTAAAAACTAATGTAACAAATATTTTATAAAGCATAGAGTATATCGATACCTTTTTGCCAGACTATCATAAGTGCCATTTGAACAAATGTCGCTTATGTTAGTCTGGCAAAAAGGTATCGATATGTTATGACTGTTTATTTTAATAGAAACCATGGAAATGAAACAAACACACGTACACTCAACACAAATGTATAAGGCCTGAGTCGAGTTCCCATCCTGTAAACTGGATCGAAACCTGCTAGACCCATTCCGTACACCCCCTGCTAACTCTTCTTAGGGTAATCAAGATCAATAGATTTATACGTCATGCCTTCTAAAATGGAATGAAGGATGACATACTATCATTTAAACAGGACGTTGCTGAAGGCTTACCCCTGTTATTTTGTTTGTGTATCTTGTGTGTGTGCATTCCTGTTGTGTCCCCAGTCATGTAGAAGTTTTCCTAGTCTCCTAATTTGGTTACTAGGTGGACCTTCTCCAACTAGTAGTCTAATCTATTTCGATCTGTTCTGCAGCAGGAGGTACTTTTCAAACATAGCAAATAATATTATTAATAATAAACACTATTTAAAGATAAATACATTTTGGCAATTTTTTTGTCATTGCCCCTTACCTTTCTCTTACACCACCAGGGTATACCTATTTTCCATATTCCCTTAATTATAGATTACCTTACAATGTTCGAATTAATATAACATTTTACTCATGAAAAATCTAATTTCATATTTAACTCTTTTTCAATTTCATTTGAAACAATAATTGGTACCTATATTACAATTTATTATCAAAGAAAATTTCTAATAAAGTTATAGCAAATCCTACTTAAACTACTGGTTGTTCTGCAGGATAAATTAACTTTTCTTGAGATTGATCTCTCTATAAAATCCAAAACCGACCTGATGTCCCCAAATTTATTTTCCAATGCATCCTGATTTAAAATTCTGCCGTTTTGTGATTCAATTTTTTTTTCTTCCTTTAGAGTGGCTGTTAGAGGTAGGTGTATGTAAGAAATAGCTAATCTCTAATCATTTCAAAAGTCCTTTGCCAATACTACATGTGCAGATTTTTTACTCAGCATACATTTTACTTTTCTAGTAGATAGGAACTTTGTGCTGCCATTAAAGCTGTCCAGACATTCATCTACCTACTTAATGAGCACAAGTAGCTGTAACAATGGATCTCTGTTCCAATTCACCTAAAATAATTATAGTCATTGTGTAATATATTATTAAACACACACATTATACACATATACATAATAAATTGGAAATTACTTACCTCTAGAAAGAAATGTATACAAAAACGCGAGTTTGGTTCCAGAAATTGCTTCATGCAAAAAATAATATGCAAAAATAAACATTCCCCGCAAAGAAAAATAATTAAACAACAAAATCAGACTAAAGAAATATACGGGGCCCAAATTAAATTAATTTTAATAAAATGCACATGTTCATAACAACATTCATAACATTGTCAGTTGTCAGTTTTAATACTTTTAATCGATAATTCTATGTCAAAAAACCAGCAACACCAGCGCCCTCTGAAAATGGTGTTAGTTTTATTGGAGAGAGATAGACTTATGTAAAGATCAATGTAAAAGAAAAAGAGGGTCATATATGTAATTTAAATGGACCACCGAACATATTTTCCTATTAAGTTACACGTCTCTGTTGTAAGTCAGAATCTTTCTTCCCCCCTTACCGATGCTAAGGTGCATGGTACTTGACGTCAACCATAAACCATCACAGAAAGTGAGTGTTCTGTGCATCATATGAACAAACATATCCCATGAATTCATTATTTTAGAGATAATAAAAGACTATGATAACAGGGGGTGAGATTTGTAGTGTTGAATGTTGAAAAAATTATAATATTTGATTAAAATATGGATTGTTTTTAAACGGATGACATGGGGCACGTCACCTGTCAACCAAAATTCGCGTTCTTTTTACTGTTAAGCTTAGATCAGAATCTAACTTTTAGTTAGTCAAGAATGCTTGTAAAAAGAAAACGACTAGTGTCAGTGAATATTATTTTTGAAGTCACAGTTTATTGCTAAAGAATCAGTTAGCTCACTCGGACCAGTTGAAAGTTACAAAATAACATCCACTCCAGAGATACAAATTCAGGATACGCAGAAGACTGCTGTTTTATTATAGGCGGTTGACGTATATTGTATTATCCGAGTTGCACAGTGTATAAACTGAAACATTGAGATCAAAAGTGCCGACACAGAGTGAGCGATCTGATTCTTTAGCTGTAAACTGTGTCACAGGGTTAAAAATGGCCGCGTCCTATGTTGGGCGTGTCGGACCTCTCTCTTGCCTCGTATAGTAATCAAAGTATGTGATTTTTATGAATGAAATGAGTTACCGTAACCCACATACTTTAATTACAATACGGTGCAAGACAGAGGTCCGACACGCCCAACATAGGGCGCTGCCATTTTGATTCCTATGCCACAGTTTATAGCTAAAGAATCAGATCGCTCACTCTGCGTCGGCACTTTTGATTTCAATGTTCCAGTTTATACACTGCGCAACTCGGATAATACAATATATGACAACCGCCTATAACAAAACAGCAGTCTTCTGCGTATCCTGAATTTGTATCCCTGGAGTGGATGTTATTTTGGAACTTTCAACTGGTCCGAGTGAGCTAACTGATTCTTTAGCAATAAACTGTGACTCCAAAAATAATATTCACTGACACTGACAGCAGCAAGCAAAATATCAGGTGCGTTTTAATCATCCGCTTCCTGCCGGAATTAGGCATTCCAAACAAATGAATTGCCAGTGGGAAGGTTTGACATATCTAAGGGTTGCGACATACAATGTATTCTATCTACTATACGTAAAATCATGAATAATGGATTACATTTAAATATTTTATGCCAAACACAATTAAAATAATATTTAAAAAAACCCGCCTATACATTTCTTCATAAATTAGCAGGCTTGGCGATTACAATTTCGAATAAAAATAGCGTCCAAGATGCAAGACTATGTCGCTACCCCCTTAGATATACAAGAATTCCCCACTGGCACCTATTGTTTGACAGGTCGTTGGAATGCCTAATTGTCGGTTTAGTCGTGTTAACCTGTCAGATTAAAACAAAAAAACCGACAATTCCGAAGCAGAAGCGGATGATTGAAACAATGAACTGGAGGGGGGTAGAATGCCAATGTACATGTTGTACTATTAGAACAAGGTGCGACTCGATGGGCGCAGCCATTTTTATTGTGTATCTCACTCGGGACTATTTATAATAACCATTTTCTGTTTCACATTGTTATTGTTCAATCCACAAGCTGGTGGATCAGACAATAACAATGTGAAATAGAAAATGGTTATTTTAAATACTCCCGAGTGAGATGAAAAATAACCTATCTTCGCCCATAGAGTCGCACATCAAGTCTATTGACAAGCATTCTACCCCACTCCAGTTCATTGGATTAAAACGCATCTATTAAAAATATTGCGTTAAGATGTAGGCAACACGTAATAAGGGTTCAAAATGGCTGAGTTTTCTATCTCCTTTTAAAAGGCACTCAGAAAGCTGCGCAGTGCGACCATTCTCCGTATAGTAAAAGAAAATCAAAGTATGTCCGACCAATGAACTGGAGTGGGGTAGAATGTTTGTCAATAGGCTTGACATGCGACTCAATGCGCGAAGACAGGTTATTTTTCATCACACTCGGGAGTATTTATAACAACCATTTTCTATTTCACTTTGTTATTGTCTGATCCACCAGCTTGTGGATTGAACAATAACAATGTGAAACAGAAAATGGTTATTATAAATACTCCCGAGTGAGATAAGAAATAAAAATGGCTGCGCCCATAGAGTCGCATCTTTTTCTATTGATACAATATGCACATGGGCTTTCTACCCCACTCCAGTTCATTGGGTCCGACACGCCCAACATAGGGCGCGGCGATTTTGATTCCTATGCCACAGTTTATATAGCTAAAGAATCAGATCGCTCACTCTGCATCGGCACTTTTGATCTCAATGTTCCAGTTTATACACTGCGCAACTCGGATAATACAATATATGACAACCGCCTATAATAAAACAGCACCCAGACAACACACCAAATCCCAGAGATATCCACAGAATATCTTTTGTGGATATCCAATATATCCACAGGATATCAGAAATACTCCGTGGATCTAATATGGATATCCAAATGTCCGTCTATATCCAGAATATAGAAGATATCCTAATGGATATTCAGCAAAATATCCAATGGGTATCTTCCAGAAAATACAAGAAATCCCAGAGATATCCACAGAATATATTTTGTGGATATTCAATATATCCAATATGGATATATCCAACCAAATGTCCGTCTAATATCCCAGGATATAGAAGATATTCGGATATTCAGCAAAATATTTTATGGGTATCTTTAGTAGAGGTTCATAAATAACCAATGATTATTGAATAACGTCCAAAGAAAATAGCAGAGATAAAAAATATTTTCAACACTCAAAATATTTTCAACACTCTGCCTTTGATTTTGACCTTTAAGGAGAAAGTCATCCTTATTAGGACTCTTCAGCAATAACTGAAAATTCTCGACTCCAGTCTCTAATGGAGTGATTAGGACACAAATTTCGATCGAACTCAATTAGGGCGGGTCGAGCATGAGTAGATGCGATAGTGGTATCGCCATCTATACTTAGTAAGCAGAATCAAATAACATGTAGTGGATATCCACGATGGTTTGCGTTCGCGCCTAGACTTTGATATATTTAGTGGATGTTCATGGGATATTGAATACACCTTAAAAAAATAATTTTAAATATCTGAACGGTACTATTAGCCACAATGGCGAGCACAATGGCGTAATTTTTTAATAATTTGCTATATAATTACTATTATTTATGGACATTTGCATGTCTATAAATTACATTTCATGGATATAAAATAGATATCTACCATGGACTGGACATTCAGTGGATATTGGGATGTTCAGTAGATATCCAAAGGATTTGGTGTGCTGTCTGGGCAGTCTTCTGCGTATCCTGAATTTGTATCCCTGGAGTGGATGTTATTTTGGAACTTTCAACTGGTCCGAGTGAGCTAACTGATTCTTTAGCAATAAACTGTAACTCCAAAAATAATATTCACTGACACTGACAGCAGCAAGCAAAATATCAGGTGCGTTTTAATCATGCGCTTCTGCTTCTGGAATTGTCGGTTTAGTCGTTTTAACCTGTCACATTAAAACAAGAAAACCGACAATTCCGAAGCAGAAGCGGATGATTAAAACGCACCTATTAAAAATATTGCGCCAAGATGTAGGCAACACGTAATAAGGGATCAAAATGGCGGAGCTTTCTATCTCCTTTTAAAAGGCACTCAGAAAGCTGCTCACTGCGACCATTCTCCGTATAGTAAAAGAAAATCAAAGTATGTGGAATAGACATTACCATGGAAATAGTAGTTTCACGTATGTCTGATATTAAGTCCACGAATATTTCGAAACAACCAATAGCATTAAATATATTTTAAAATTTACTGTTGGCATTATCGGTATTTGTTGTGGTTTGTGGGTAACCTGTTACCTGCCGAGCCCCCGCTCCGGAGCAGGTGGCGTGCCGTGCCGAGCAATCGCTAGCATGACCGAGGAACAAGGGAAAATATTCGATTGTATAATTAAAACTTGTTGAATTATTAGCTTTTCTTTTTACATGTTGAAAAAAGAAAAAGCAGCTTTTGTACGGAAGAGCAACGAAAGTTTCCAGAAACTAAGAAATTCCTTCGTTAACGGAAATAATAAAATTTTCGAAAGGGTTGCTTCATTATTCAAATTACTACAAATTTCTCAATTTGTATTATTTACCAGTCCCTTAGCAGCTCCCACAATTGCTAACTGATTTAAGAAAATCAGTTCATCCAGTTTCTTAGTGAAAGAAAAGTAAAAATAATATACCTACATAAATAAAATAATATCAACTTAAATAATAAGTACAAACAAGTAAAAATTTATAAATACGCCAAAAAAATGTTTTAACTACAATTTCACCAAAAATCTAAGATATCCGAAAATCTTTGGTTATGTGTTAGTCCTTCGTCAAATTTTCGACTGTAATGCGCAAACTCTAGTACAATTCCCATTGGAAAACACAATTTCCAATGCTCGTAAGCAGGGGAATATTTTTCCATACTTCCTATTGGAAAATATTCCACCGCTTGTGTTGAGAATACGAAAACTAAATTCCCATGGGAAAATTTTATTTTCCCATGGGAATAAAACTCAAAAATTGAGTCCCAGGATCGTATAACGATAGCGTAACAGATGGAGGTTTTAAAAAAAAAATAAAGGTTATAAGTAAAAACAAAACTTTATTGTATAAAAATAATTTCGTACTGACCGTAGGTAATACTGAGACCAAATAATAATTTTAAGATAATTTATAGTTAATTTTATTTCTATTCATCACAACCTAAATCAGCGGACCAGTTACATATCCCACCAATTGGGTCAAAACTCAAGTTTTTAGGACAAGTGTACTCCCAGCCAAGCATTTTTCCATTTTCCAACTTTGCACACGAAATAAATTTCTTACAAGATACGGGATGAGGGAAATTTCCTTGATCTAAGCATTCTATTAAGCCATTATTATGAACTAAAACTTTGCTGTGTTCTGGTAGTTGGTCGAAGATACTTGTTTGTCCCACATGATAACCTAGTTGAATATTTCCAAAGGCATTGGATTCCTTTTGATATGGACTAGATACTGACGATGGACGAATTCTGTTGGTAATATCTGATGGGTATATTTCGGACACAAAGGGACTTGTATATGCAATCGTTGAGTGATGTAGTGAACTGTGTGATAGCGGACCTGAAATATGAATTTGGTTAACAATGAAACTCAATAATAATTATAATTTTTTTTTCATTCATGTCTCTTGTGATGGTTCAATTAAACGTAAATTAGGTCTCAAATAAATTGAAATTAAGGATTCATTATATTGGTTTTTAGAGAAACTAAATTTATGTAAAGAATTATAGGTACCTAATTAAAAATTTTTACACTGATTACCTATGTAATTTTTAGACAAAACGTCTTAAAAATCTAAAGTGTGATATTAAAAATCTGATTTGTCTAACACATGAATTTCTGTCTAGTTATTACAGGCCTTTTTCGGTTATTTTATACGACCTATTAAATCACCCTTGTAAATTTTTAGAGGATGAACAAAATAGATACATTTTCCACACACACATCTTACTAGAAACCTTGTTTTATAATATATTCATTGCCAACGAAATTACTAAAAAATTAAAATTTTACACTTTTCAATTTTTTTTATTACGGTCCGTTTTAGAGAAATCATGTATGGTACAAACATTAAAGAGAATGCTATCTCCAAACAACTTTTATTTGAAGAATTTTCTTCTTCAATCGTAATTAAAGATATTCCTTAAAGTGGAAAATGAAACCCTGTAAAGTGTCCCCCCAGATCCTTCGACTATTCCTCAAATTGAATCAGCTCTCCGCAGGTTGGATTAGAGCTACAGTTTAAAATTTTGTGTTTTTTCATTATCGAAATTTCAATTTTTCCTCAAATATCTCGAATAAGGACCATTTTAGGGAAATCTATATATACAAAATTGTTTGTCCTGACTGACTGACTGACTGACTGAGTGACTGACTGACTGACTGACTGACTGACTGACTAACTGACTGACTGACCTATCAGCGTACAGCCAAAACTACTGAGCCTAGAAAGCTGAAATTTGGAACATAGGTTTATTTTATAACGTAAGCATCCGCTAAGAAAGGATTTTTGTAAATTTTAACTTAAAAGGGGGGAAATGGGAGGAAAAGGGGGGAGATAGCTTTTAATGAAACTCTTTGCTCTTTAAAGTTAGAAACATGAAAATTTAAATTAAAGCTACTGAGCATAAATAAATAATGACGTGTTTCAGGGTTTTTGGATTATTTACATTTTAAGGGGGGAAAACGGGGGGTGAAAGTTTGTAAGGGATTATCGATTTTTTTTTGTTCTCTATGAAGTTAGAAACATGAAAATTGGAATTGCAGCTACTGACTACAAATTATTAATGACGTGTTTCAGGGTTTTTGGATTTTCACATTTTAAGGGGGGAGATAGAGGGGTGAAAAGTTATTTGGGAGTATTTATGTTTTTGGTTCTCTTTAAAGTTAAAAACATGAAAATTGGAATTGCAGCTACTGAGTACACATTAATAATAATGTGTTTTAGGGTTTTTATATTTTTAAATCTTGAAGGGGGTAAACGAGGGTAAAAGTTTGTATGTGAGTATAACTTTTTTTGTCCTCTTTGAAGTTAGAAACATGAAATTTGGAATTATAGGTTCTCATCATAAATAAATAATGATGTGTTTTATGGTTTTTGAATTTTCACAGTTTAAGGGGGGGAAACGGGGGTGAAAATTAATAAAAATTAATAAAAATTAATAAAAATTAATAAAAATTAATAAAAATTAATAAAAATTAATATAAATTAATAAAAATTAATAAAAATTAATAAAAATTAATAAAAATTAATAAAAATTAATAAAAATTAATAAAAATTAATAAAAATTATTAAAAATTAATAAAAATTAATAAAAATTAATAAAAATTAATAAAAATTAATAAAAATTAATAAAAATTAATAAAAATTAATAAAAATTAATAAAAATTAATAAAAATTAATAAAAATTAATAAAAATTAATAAAAATTAATAAAAATTAATAAAAATTAATAAAAATTAATAAAAATTAATAAAAATTAATAAAAATTAATAAAAATTAATAAAAATTAATAAAAATTAATAAAAATTAATAAAAATTAATAAAAATTAATAAAAATTAATAAAAATTAATAAAAATTAATAAAAATTAATAAAAATTAATAAAAATTAATAAAAATTAATAAAAATTAATAAAAATTAATAAAAATTAATAAAAATTAATAAAAATTAATAAAAATTAATAAAAATTAATAAAAATTAATAAAAATTAATAAAAAGTAATAAAAATTAATAAAAATTAATAAAAATTAATAAAAATTAATAAAAATTAATAAAAATTAATAAAAATTAATAAAAATTAATAAAAATTAATAAAAATTAATAAAAATTAATAAAAATTAATAAAAATTAATAAAAATTAATAAAAATTAATAAAAATTAATAAAAATTAATAAAAATTAATAAAAATTAATAAAAATTAATAAAAATTAATAAAAATTAATAAAAATTAATAAAAATTAATAAAAATTAATAAAAATTAATAAAAATTAATAAAAATTAATAAAAATTAATAAAAATTAATAAAAATTAATAAAAATTAATAAAAATTAATAAAAATTAATAAAAATTAATAAAAATTAATAAAAATTAATAAAAATTAATAAAAATTAATAAAAATTAATAAAAATTAATAAAAATTAATAAAAATTAATAAAAATTAATAAAAATTAATAAAAATTAATAAAAATTAATAAAAATTAATAAAAATTAATAAAAATTAATAAAAATTAATAAAAATTAATAAAAATTAATAAAAATTAATAAAAATTAATAAAAATTAATAAAAGTTAATAAAAATTAATAAAAATTAATAAAAATTAATAAAAATTAATAAAAATTAATAAAAATTAATAAAAATTATTAAAAATTAATAAAAATTAATAAAAATTAATAAAAATTAATAAAAATTAATAAAAATTAATAAAAATTAATAAAAATTAATAAAAATTAATAAAAATTAATAAAAATTAATAAAAATTAATAAAAATTAATAAAAATTAATAAAAATAAATAAAAATTAATAAAAATATATATAAAAGGTAGGAACTTGAAAATTGGAATTATAGCTGATCATCACGTGTTTCAGGTTTTTGGATTTTCATATTTTAAGAGGGGAAAGGGAAAATGGGGGTAAGAGGGGAATGAGGGAACGAAGGAAAATGGGGGAAATTGGAAAATGACGAAAATGGGGAAATGGGGAAAATGGGAGAAATGTGTGGGGAGTGAAAGTTTGAATGGTAGGAATTTTAAAATTGGAATTCTAGGTACTCTTCATAAATAAATAGACATGTTTCAAAGTAATTGGATTTTACATATTAAGGGAGGAAACGGAAGGTGAAAGTTTGAATAAGACTTTCGGTTTTTTAATTGTAGAAATTTGAAATTTTGAATTGTAGCTGATCATCATAAGTAAATAATAAATAATGATGATTTTCACATTTTAAGTAGGAAGGAAAATGGGGAGTATCGTAAAAAAAAACAACAAATAAATAAAATAAGTAAAAATAAATAAAAATAAGTAAAAATAAATAAAAATAAATAAAAATAAATAAAAAAAAAATAATAAAAAAAAATAAAATAAGTAAAAATAAATAAAAATTAGTTAAAATAGATATTAAAAATTACTAAAAATAAATTATTAAAAATTATTAAAAATTATTAAAAATTATTAAAAATTATTAAAAATTATTAAAAATTATTAAAAATTATTAAAAATTATTAAAAATTATTAAAAATTATTAAAAATTATTAAAAATTATTAAAAATTATTAAAAATTATTAAAAATTATTAAAAATTATTAAAAATTATTAAAAATTATTAAAAATTATTAAAAATTATTAAAAATTATTAAAAATTATTAAAAATTATTAAAAATTATTAAAAATTATTAAAAATTATTAAAAATTATTAAAAATTATTAAAAATTATTAAAAATTATTAAAAATTATTAAAAATTATTAAAAATTATTAAAAATTATTAAAAATTATTAAAAATTATTAAAAATTATTAAAAATTATTAAAAATTATTAAAAATTATTAAAAATTATTAAAAATTATTAAAAATTATTAAAAATTATTAAAAATTATTAAAAATTATTAAAAATTATTAAAAATTATTAAAAATTATTAAAAATTATTAAAAATTATTAAAAATTATTAAAAATTATTAAAAATTATTAAAAATTATTAAAAATTATTGTGTGTGTGTTGGGTGGGGGCTGGCATCGGATTCGAAGTCCATTTGCCACAGATTGTTTAAAAATTATTAAAAATTATTAAAAATTATTAAAAATTATTAAAAATTATTAAAAATTATTAAAAATTATTAAAAATTATTAAAAATTATTAAAAATTATTAAAAATTATTAAAAATTATTAAAAATTATTAAAAATTATTAAAAATTATTAAAAATTATTAAAAATTATTAAAAATTATTAAAAATTATTAAAAATTATTAAAAATTATTAAAAATTATTAAAAATTATTAAAAATTATTAAAAATTATTAAAAATTATTAAAAATTATTAAAAATTATTAAAAATTATTAAAAATTATTAAAAATTATTAAAAATTATTAAAAATTATTAAAAATTATTAAAAATTATTAAAAATTATTAAAAATTATTAAAAATTATTAAAAATTATTAAAAATTATTAAAAATTATTAAAAATTATTAAAAATTATTAAAAATTATTAAAAATTATTAAAAATTATTAAAAATTATTAAAAATTATTAAAAATTATTAAAAATTATTAAAAATTATTAAAATTATTAAAAATTATTAAAAATTATTAAAAATTATTAAAAATTATTAAAAATTATTAAAAATTATTAAAAATTATTAAAAATTATTAAAAATTATTAAAAATTATTAAAAATTATTAAAAATTATTAAAAATTATTAAAAATTATTAAAAATTATTAAAAATTATTAAAAATTATTAAAAATTATTAAAAATTAATTATTAAAAATTATTAAAAATTATTAAAAATTATTAAAAATTATTAAAAATTATTAAAAATTATTAAAAATTATTAAAAATTATTAAAAATTATTAAAAATTATTAAAAATTATTAAAAATTATTAAAAATTATTAAAAATTATTAAAAATTATTAAAAATTATTAAAAATAATAAATAAAAATAAACACGACACCACGTATAAAATAAAACTTATATAGAATTACATTTATTTAAAGAATTTTTTTTACTACTAACATGAGAAATCACCATTATTTACTCCATTCCTCTAATGAGAAGTAATATTTCTCTCCCTAGGTAAATAATGATAATAAAAAAAAACCTAGGTAAATAATGAAACTAAATTTCATTAGTTTCATTTTGTTAATTTGACAACTAAACTCCCAGACTACTTGATATTTTGAAATATTTGAAAAATAAGTAGGAAATAACTAAAACTGGGTTTATTAAAATCTAATCAAATCAAATATGATAATATATATCAGTGTTAATAGTAAAAATATATATTAACTAGGAAATTCAACACCGGCTTTAAAAATTATTAATTAATAACAATAAATCCATGTCATTAAAATATCAAAAATGCAATGGGATATTTCCTAGAATCATACCAAAATTTGACACATGCCAAATTTTTACATAAATAAAGCCAGTCTGATTAGAAACACGCTCCAGTCTGCTTGATATTTCGAAATATTTAACAAATTGTTAGGAAATTACTTATGTCAAAATTAAAATTGCTAATACATTAATGTTAGTAGTAAAAAAAATTCTATATATACCTCGGCTGAGAAAGCTATTATTTACCTCGCACATTATATCCCTCGGCGCTACGCGCCTCAGGATATAAAAGTGCTCGGTAAATAATAGCTCACTTCTCACCCTAGGTATATAATGTACTATTCTTTTTACTATTCTTTTACAAGTATAAATAACATATAATGCATAAAGTAGAAAAACAACCCCCAATAAAGTACCCCTTAAATGTTCCAACTATGTCCAAAATCTAATCATCTCACTGCAGAATGGCTTAAAGCTTAAATTTAAAATTTGATGTTTTTCTCTATATCCGTTCATGAGTTATCTAGTACACGCACGCCCGCACGCACGCACGCACGCACGCACGCACGCACGCACGCACGCACGCACGCACGCACGCACGCACGCACGCACGCACGCACGCACGCACGCACGCACGCACGCACGCACGCACGCACGCACGCACGCACGCACGCACGCACGCACGCACGCACGCACGCACGCACGCACGCACGCACGCACGCACGCACGCACGCACGCACGCACGCACGCACGCACGCACGCACGCACGCACGCACGCACGCACGCACGCACGCACGCACGCACGCACGCACGCACGCACGCACGCACGCACGCACGCACGCACGCACGCACGCACGCACGCACGCACGCACGCACGCACGCACGCACGCACGCACGCACGCACGCACGCACGCACGCACGCACGCACGCACGCACGCACGCACGCACGCACGCACGCACGCACGCACGCACGCACGCACGCACGCACGCACGCACGCACGCACGCACGCACGCACGCACGCACGCACGCACGCACGCACGCACGCACGCACGCACGCACGCACGCACGCACGCACGCACGCACGCACGCACGCACGCACGCACGCACGCACGCACGCACGCACGCACGCACGCACGCACGCACGCACGCACGCACGCACGCACGCACGCACGCACGCACGCACGCACGCACGCACGCACGCACGCACGCACGCACGCACGCACGCACGCACGCACGCACGCACGCACGCACGCACGCACGCACGCACGCACGCACGCACGCACGCACGCACGCACGCACGCACGCACGCACGCACGCACGCACGCACGCACCCACGCACGCACGCACGCACGCACGCACGCACGCACGCAAGCTATCATCTTATTATAAAGAAAGAAAGGCTTCACCCAGGCATTTACCGTCGGGTGGTGGACTCTCACTAAACGGCCACTTCCCAAAAATGGGGCATTTAGATACACCTCTTGGAGATATTATTAACCTGAGAGGCTGACTATCCCTAGACATCCCCCAGCGACAACCAGCAGGTTTTTTATAAGTTTATTTATTTATTTATTTAATATACGGGATAACCCCATTAAAGAAATTTATAAAATTTACAATATAGAAATATAAAAAGGCAGGTAGAAAAATACTATTACTATAACATTACTAAAACAAAACAAAAAACAAAGTACAAAAGTGACTTTAAATATACATTAAATATAAGTTAAGGAACATGTATCACATTTTTATAATTGGTTTTAAATTTGGCTAATCCCATATTAAAAATATCTAAATTAAGATTATTCAACATAGACAAATACCTGTCAATAGGACTGTTGACGCCATAGCTCGTTCTATGAAACGGTATATTAGGTAAATGTTAATGGATATCTCAGTCCAAGGTAATAAGGAACATTTAGGCTAATTTCGCTCAAAAGAGAAGGACAGTCTATAATTCCATTTAAAATTTTGAAAAAAAAAATACTAAGCCAAATATGTCTCTTCTTTCCCTTAAAGGAGGCAAATTTAATTGACTTTCTATAGCACTATAATCATGATCTGAAATCCTGACATTACTTTTAACTGCACATACTTTCAAAAATTTGTGTTGTACCATTTCCAAAGTATCAGAATGAATTTGAAAAAATGGTGTGAAAAAGTTAATAACCTGCAGGACTCTAACGAGATGAGAAGATGGCTTTTTATAGACACCCCTCAGAGTAAAATTTTAATTTTTCAGTATTTTCGTTGGCCATAAATATTATAAATAGTTATTTGTGTACCAAGGCCGCCAAGTTGATCTTTTTTGCCGAATCAGAAATTTAGCAAGCAATTTCTGGTGAGGCCCAAAAAGATCATACGACCGAGGTGCACACAACATTTTTTAGGCAACGTTCTCATCAAGTAGAGCCAATATTTTTTTACATTCTTGCTTTTGAAAAGAGATTTAAATTTTTATTGATCGAATAAAAATCCATTGTTAACTAATAAAATTTGTACGGAATTACTAACGATAAATAATATGATAAACCTGTGTTTATAAAAAGCGGCCGTAAAGTAAAGGCGACCAAAAAAGTGACACAGGGATGTTAATAAAAAATGTTTAGAGTAAGATGTGTGCGGAAAATGTATGTTTTTATTTTATCCTTTAAACATTTACAAGGGTCATACAATAATAGGTTGTACAAAATAACTGGAAAAAGCCTGTAATAACTAGATAGGAAAGTCATGTGTTGACACATCAGATATTTATTCTTATTGTTTTTAAGTTCGCAGGTCAAACAAAATTAACTAAAGTAATATAATGTCAGGCAAACTCTAATTGTTAAAGTGTTTTGTTTTCAAAGCCAACTTATCGACGGTTTCCGGTTAAAAGAATGACTATCGATTTTTTCTTTTCTGGGATTATTAATTACTCAAAGTTATACAAGTGTTCAGCTCAAAAAAGAAAATTTTGCGACCGGACGTGTGCTAGGCATATGGAAAGTTCATTTTTCTACAATCCCTATATTCAAAGTGGCTTTTGTGCTTCGAAATACAATCGCAAAGTTGACGTTTTTCGCCAACTAACATTAAGTGACAGCTTTGTCGCTCGCCGGGCGGAAAACTTGACAGCTTTGTTGCTCTCCCAATAATTAGATATAATATTATTTCTTTTTAATAAATGATTTTGAAGTTATTTGTACGTAGTTTGATGTTTTTTTGTTTTTTGGTTTATTATCCAAGTAAACATTGACTGAATATAAACTCCTTTCATGAATAACGTAGATATAGGCAACACATTACGTCAAATTTTCAGTTTATACATCTATTTCTTAAAATAATGTTATCGTAGAAAATATCTTGTGTGCGTTTTGAGCGAAAAGTTAGTTGCCGCTTTCGACAGATTGCAACGTTCTTCTACGCGTCGCGCAGCAACTTTCTGTCTCAAGTAGCAAAGTATCACTTTTCGCTCTTAATACACAAATAGCAGGCATGGGCGTCGTTTGGGGGGGGGGGGGGTAGTTATCACCCTCTGGCTTTTACGACTTAATCAACAACGCGTAAGATATGCATTACGAACAAAAATCTCATAGAAATGATATTCAGGCTAATATAGTTGAAGAATATTATAGGTTGAATATATTTATTGCATATCTGGATTCACTTATTACGTCGCTTAAATCATTCTTTTCAGAAGACTGTAGTGTTAGTTTTTCCTTAAGCCTGTTACATCCCAAAAATAATACTTTATTCACTACCGATCAGAAAATGAAAATAGTGAAAAAATTTGGAATCGACAATTTTACAGCTGAATACCTAACTGGATAGCTAACTAGAGTACAAAAGAGCTTTCTGCATACAATGAGCTCTCCATTAATGATATAGCGTCCAAACATTGTAAATTTTATCCAGACATATAAAGAGCTTTAAAAATATTTATGGCTCTTCCACCAACGTCAGCGTCAATCGAAAGGTATAGATTTTACTTAAAAAAAAAAAAAAAAATAGGTAAAAACAATAAAATAAGCAACCGGAGTTGCTATGTTGTAAATTGTAAAAATACTAGCCAAATAGGTATTGTTAAACTCATAATTAATATATTTATATAAATACCAAGCGACAATATTAAGTACTTTTTAACATTTCTTATTGACTAAACTATCTGGGAAATTTCAGATACAGGGTCATTATTGCTGTGATGTACTAGACTTCAAAAGAAGAAATGAGCAATTTTTTTCAATTTTCTCTCAGCAGCATTTTCAAATAATTGTATGTATTTATTTATATAAAACGTCGATATCATGTTTCCGCCTTTTTTTTCTGGTCTTGAAATCAATTTTTCTTCCTGCATGTCAATTCCCATCAATGAAAAAATGAAAAAAATTCCTCTGATTTTTCTGCAAGTTTTCTAGTTTCATAAACTATGATAAGAATGAACTAGACTTATGGCTTTTTTATATCAGACATATACATTAACAAATTTTTATTTCACTTTATTTCGTTCACTAGAAAGTCTGCCGGAAAACAAAAACAATTTTCACAAAATTTTCCGGCCGGAAAATTTACCTGAATAGCTGACCGGATTTTGGGAATTTTTTTTCGGGTTCCTAACGATACCAAATTTCATTCTGTCGATTGCCATAAGTGAAAAAATGCATTAGCAACCCAGTATTTATTTAACCCTCAGACGGGCGCGCTTTGCAAAATAACATAAGCGAGCGCGTGCGGCACTGCATGCCGCAAGAAGAAAAACGTACATATTAATTCAGAACAGCAAAATTTATAAAAATGTTCGGCTGTCAAATGTTTTTTAATGTCTATTATTATACCCAAAGCGAAAGAAATAAATTTTAATTTGTATTGCTGCAAAAAAATACACTACTAAAAACAATTGTACCATATTTTGAAAAGTCTATCGGGCACATATCTGCTGTTCCAGCAACTGGCCTTTTTGTGAGAATATTTTAATATCTATACATAGCAGCACTTTTATTGCGATCCATATAGTCGCTGATGTATTTATTCTATTTCTGTCTACTGATAGCATTGTTTTCGTATACTGTTTTACTGGAGTCAGCATTGAAAAGTAAACGTACTGGATTGAATGTACTGTAATTTAATGGGCATAGCTTAAGAATATAATATTTCTTGAGCAATTTTAAATCGAAAATGCCTTATACAATGTTGTCCAAAACTTAATAGTTAAGAAGTTATGGGTAATATTAAATTTAAAAGAGCGTGTAGAAATAAAGTAATACAATATTTTATTAATTAATACTTTTTTATTATTACCATAATTTTAGTTAAATTAATTGTTCAAAATATCCTCCCGCTATTGCTCTTTTAATAGTATCCATAAACAAAATATCCATACCAAATTAATCTTAAACTAACAACATCTAAGATTAAACAATGGCATCATAACTCCCTTATAACATAATTGTAGTAATACTGAAAAAATACCACTAATTACCGATTTAAGAGTGTATTCTTCAAAATTTCAAGTTTTCACGTTAATGCGGATTTGAGAAAATTAAACACATGGCCTTCCAGGTTTATTTACTGTTAAAACATTGCACGTGTACTCCTTAACTATTGAGTTTTGGACAAAAAACAAAAGTGTATGAGGCATAAGGTATTTTCTACTAGAAAATTGTCCAATGAATACGCTTTTAAGCTACGCGCATCGAGTCTCGGGACACCTTGTTTTTTTTAAATAATGATTTAGAATTAAATGATTGTGAATAATTGTTACATAACAAGTGTGAAAAGTGTGACATTTCGCACGAGTTGAAATTTAGAACGAGCCGCGTAGCGGCGAGTGTGGAAACTAAACGAGTTCGTTCGAGAAATACACTTTCCAACGAGTTGGGTACACTATTTTCCTACGCCCACGTAAAAAATCCGTCAAAAAAACATGTTTTTCAAATTATAAAGTCAACTAAACAATATCACACATGTACTGAAAAGTATATCACACATGTGTTGAAAAATAAAAAAAATTCTTCAAAATATTTTTTATTTTGTAACAGTAGAGATGACAAGAACTAATAAAATGATTATAAAATATTTATAACTAAAGAATAAGAAATATTTATAACTAAAGCAGAGATACTAATAGAAAAATTTATAAAAATTTACATCTAAAGTAGTGATAATAACTAATAGAATAATTAAAAAATATTTGTAACTCAAGTAGAGATAAGAACTAATGTAATAATTAAGAAATTATTTTCCAGTTTTAAAAACATGTAAAAATGTATTTTCCTACGACCACTTACGAAAGTGACACATATATCACACTATATAGTCCTATGGAAAGTGCCCTATATCACACGCGTATGAATAAGAATTTACTTTCCACCCGTGTACGAATATGTTACTTTCCGCAGTAGCTATCACAAAATGTCAAACACCTAATTTCTATTTTGATCTATGTAATGTCCATATTAATATTAAAATCGATATGATTGTTAAATTATTGAAATTGTTGTAAATTAGATCCTAGATATTTATCTTCAACAATTATTATTAAAATAATTTTAAAATAATGTTTGCTCTTTATTCTGGTTAATTACATAACCGATTAGATCATTCAATTGACACAAGGGCTATTAGCTCAGTTGGTTAGAACGTCGAACTTATCAACTTTGCCACTTGAGACCCGGCGAGCGACCGCGTTCAAATCCTGGTGGGGTCAGAATTTTTTTTTGTTTTTATTTCTTATTTTTTGTTTAGAAAATATGAAAATTGAATAAATACGATTATTGTTGATTATTTTTTTAAATACATTTTAATTATTATAGTAATAATAATCTTGGTTTTACATTTTTTGATGAAATTATTTTGTGGTCGTAGGAAAAATATTGTACATCACTTGTGTGAAAAGTGATTTTCCACACTCGTGTGATAGTCGCACTCGGCTTGTGCCTCGTGCGACAATATTTCCTACTCGTGTGAAAAATGTCACTTTCCACACTCGTAATGTAATATACTATTTCAATTCAAGTGTGATATATATTTAAGTTCACGTGTGATATAAGCTACTTTTTTGAGTACAAATGAGTGTGCAAACTATTATTTTCATATGTTGTCCTAGGAAAAATAGTATATAAACCTTGGCGTTCGATAACGAATCATTTTGCTGATTTGGTACATAAATAACTATTAACGGATTCTCTCGTTTTGGTAAAAGATAAGATAAAATAAATATATATTTTCGACTTTTACCAGTAGTTGATACATTTACCGACATAGTTTAGTAGTTAAAAACAAATATTCACTTACCGTTTTTTGTCGAATAAGGAGTGGTCGTTGCTATTTTATTAAATTTAATTTTTGGTGTAGATTCTGCGAATCTGAACCTATTCCTTGGTTTTGAGGTCGTGAAAATTGTATCAGTAATATTAAAATTAAGCAAATTGTTAAAAAGTGGCTCTTTTTCAGTTACATTCCTTGGTTCTGAGGTCGTGAAAGTTATGTCAGTAACATTGAAATTAACCAAATTGTCAAACAGTGGCTCTTTTTCAGTTACAGCTATTCTCGTTGGCCTCCTTTCTGTCAGTTTAATTTCGGGCACTCTCTTTTCCATTGTTGTTTGTTCCGAAACTGTTTTTTCTGTTGTTAATCGCATTTTTACAGGAACCCTTCTCTCTGTTATTTTTTCTTGAATTAGTGAAATTTTTGTTGGCAGTGGCGCGTTTTGAATATCTTTGAGAGCGACGACAACGTCTCTGATTTCCAGTGGTTTTCCAATTGAATCGTTTTCTGCATTATCTATTGAATTTTCATTTTTTTCGGCTAAATCGTTTGTGACAGGAACATTAACTTTTGGTCTGAAAGTTCTTCGTAAAAATGGTGGTCGTCGAGATATGAAGTCGAAACGGTTGTGTTTTGGTTTTGGTGTCGTCGTGGTTTCTAAAAAAGAAAACAATAATGATTGGAAATCTCTATTACTGATTACTACATCCTACTGGGAGGACAGACGGCATAGTCAATTTAAATGTTTCATTATTGTTGTACCCACCCGTTACCTACACATTTATTCGACCCCTTACCAATGCAATCGAAATGGGCGAAGTCCGAGCATTTGTTTTCTAGAGGTCACAATAATGCATATATCTTATTATTTCTTTTTACAAAAAGATGAAGGATTTAACTATGATCCTGCAGAGGTTTTTGATAAAAATAGAGGGCGTTTCTAATTTCATGCGAAAAAATGCAATAGGAGATTTTTCGTTGAAAATTGAGGAGCTTTGGAGCAAAACTGAATAAATCCACTATAAACGATTTTTTTGTGAAAACATGATTTTCCAATTGCACAAAAAGTACTGTTTTTTCGTTTGTTTTGTTAAAACAATACAACTGGAGATGTCATTAATAATACATACTTTGCAATTATAATTTTAAAAAATTATTTCTGTTAAAACTATGACAAAAAAATGATTTATTCAGTTTTACTCAAATCAAAATTCAAAACTACGCGAACTAATATAAGAGGATAACAAATCAAAATAAAGAATATCTATAACAATCTGCTTTTAAACTACAGCGAATCCCGATGTGTTGTTTACACCACTTTACTAGTGGATTTATTCGGTTTTGCGCAAAGACATCAATTTCGACCCTGAATTTTACAAAGATTTATTTAGTTTTGCTCGACCAGGTAGTCTATAAAGATGTAATTTTACAAAGTAAATTGAAATCTGCTGCTAGTTTATTTTCATAAAAAGTGGATTTATTAGGTTTTGCTCCAAAGCTCCTCAATTATAAGTTGCCGGATCTATAACATTTTCTCAGCCCAACCCCTTAAGAGATATCACCCCCGATTCCCCTGAAAAGATTTAAGCAAAATTGAATTTACAATTTTTTAGCAAATTCGACTTAACAGCTTACTAAAATTCGATTAAAAATAAATATATAGTGAACTTATTGGTTATAGATCTGAAAACTATAAGCTATTAAATTATTTGGAAGGCCTCCACCTATTCGTGTTCTACGCACACTGCTTTAATCAACTGAGCTATCGGGACATAAGTCTCCGACATCCAAATTATTCATTTGAATCTAAGATTTCGAATCCAATCTCAGATAACAGAAAATATCGGATTTGTAGTTATTGATTCGAAAGCTTGCGTATTCTCAAAAACTCTCGCGTCTGTTTATTCGAAATTCGATTTCATGTTTGTTGCTTTTTGTGTAGGTATTCTGTTCCAAACTTTGCAGTGTTTTAGTGTTTTTTATTGTTTAATAGCAGATCGGACTCAGCATTTTGATTCGAACGCAGTTACATTTTTATTAAATGAAATCGCATATGTACAGGGCAGGTTATTATTTTTGTAATTATAGAGTTTAGAAGTAAATGTTAAAACGGTGTATAACATTTTTTACACATATATTAAGTATGTGGTCAACGTTTGAGGTGTTACTCAAGTCTAAGACAAAAAAATTCATATAAACGTAGGTCCTAAATGGCTCAATTTTGAAAATACAGGTTGTACATAAAGAGGAATCCTTTGAACAAAACCGTTTTCTGTATTTACTAATGAGTTGCGCAGGGGTAACTATAGACTTGATAAAAAAATACAGAGCCGTTTATACGAACCTCTTGTTTTAAAATTGCGGAATAATAGAATAATAAGTTTAGCCACATACTTAATGATTACTATGTATAGGCAATATTTTTATTAATGAAGTTTCTTGTTACAATTGGGTTTAGTTATTATTGGCGAATAAAAAAAAACAAACATTTAGTATAAATTTTGACTGTTTAATAACATTAATTTAAAATTGTACTTTAATAAAAATAATAAGTAAAAGCTTCATGACTTTATCAGAGATTTATTAAGTCACCAGTGAAATTAAACAATATTCTATCAATGTTTTACTTATTATTAATAACAATTCAGTGTAATTTAGTGGTGGCTTGTTATAATTCAAAATGGGGGTTCAATTTTTTCCAATAATTTTAGCATTTGTAAAACTTTGTGCAAGAGCCAATATCCCTCAAAATATCTTTGGCATCATCCGTTTTAATACAATTAAATTCCCAATTTTTATAAGATTTCTGAGTCATGAAAAGGTTGCTTGATACCATCACTTAGATGATCTATTACTATAAATGGTACAAGCGCAGAAACTACCGTTTTTATTTCATCTGAAACTCGTAACATTTTCGAAGAATTTGTCAATCTAAAAAAGCAA
This sequence comes from Psylliodes chrysocephalus, assembly GCA_927349885.1. NCBI lineage: Eukaryota > Metazoa > Arthropoda > Insecta > Coleoptera > Chrysomelidae > Psylliodes > Psylliodes chrysocephalus. The sequence continues at coordinate 47,527,279 of OV651813.1, forward strand.
CAATTTTTCCTGTTGTTTTGGTTAGTTTTTAGAGAGGACAAACCTAAGAGCTTCCAGTGAATCCTGAAATATGCTTTTTATACTTCGCACAAACATTTGCTCTTTTAGTGAAGCAATTGTTGATATACAAAAGCCACTATACCCACCCTGGGCATTGCAAGCCAATAATGGGCTTTGTTCAAATTTCGCCCGGTAGAACTGTTTAAAACTTTATTTACACTACACCACACTATAAGTAAAAGCAATCGTATTAAGTAAATTCAAATACGCACTGCAAACCCCGAACAAAATACAAAAACCCTGTACAAAATACAAAAATCGATTATTTTAGATTAATCGGATATTTTCGATATTTTAGAGATATTATATTCGTAAATTCCAAATATTATCCATATCTCAAAGTGGTCCGAAGTAGATTAAAGGGAAGTAAAAGGCTCAAAGTCTGTCGACCACATACATTTATTAGGTTGAGTTGCAAGCGCTTTCGACCTAAATTTAGGATAAATTATTTTGTAGATTGTACCTACCTACCTACTCACTTACAAAAAAATTTTTGCCTGATGATGACCTTTTAGGTCGAAAGCGCTTGCAACCCAACCTAATAAATTTATGTGGTCGACAGACTTGGAGCCTTTTACTTCCCTTTAATATTATATTCGATTTTGATTAATCGATTACAATATTATATTATTTTCAAATACTACAACTATTAACTAACTTGCTGTACTCTAGTGATAAATAAATAATCGATCCATAAAAGTAATTGATTATTGGAAAAAATTATTAATCGAAAATAATCGATTATTCGAAAAGAATAGAAAAAATCGAAAAGAATCGAAAAGAATCGAAAAGAATCGAAAAGAATCGAAAAGAATCGAAAAGAATCGAAAAGAATCGAAAAGAATCGAAAAGAATCGAAAAGAATCGAAAAGAATCGAAAAGAATCGAAAAGAATCGAAAAGAATCGAAAAGAATCGAAAAGAATCGAAAAGAATCGAAAAGAATCGAAAAGAATCGAAAAGAATCGAAAAGAATCGAAAAGAATCGAAAAGAATCGAAAAGAATCGAAAAGAATCGAAAAGAATCGAAAAGAATCGAAAAGAATCGAAAAGAATCGAAAAGAATCGAAAAGAATCGAAAAGAATCGAAAAGAATCGAAAAGAATCGAAAAGAATCGAAAAGAATCGAAAAGAATCGAAAAGAATCGAAAAGAATCGAAAAGAATCGAAAAGAATCGAAAAGAATCGAAAAGAATCGAAAAGAATCGAAAAGAATCGAAAAGAATCGAAAAGAATCGAAAAGAATCGAAAAGAATCGAAAAGAATCGAAAAGAATCGAAAAGAATCGAAAATAATCGAAAAGAATCGAAAAGAATCGAAAAGAATCGAAAAGAATCGAAAAGAATCGAAAAGAATCGAAAAGAATCGAAAAGAATCGAAAAGAATCGAAAAGAATCGAAAAGAATCGAAAAGAATCGAAAAGAATCGAAAAGAATCGAAAAGAATCGAAAAGAATCGAAAAGATTTGAAAAGAATCGAAAAGAATCGAAAAGAATCGAAAAGAATCGAAAAGAATCGAAAAGAATCGAAAAGAATCGAAAAGAATCGAAAAGAATCGAAAAGAATCGAAAAGAATCGAAAAGAATCGAAAAGAATCGAAAAGAATCGAAAAGAATCGAAAAGAATCGAAAAGAATCGAAAAGAATCGAAAAGAATCGAAAAGAATCGAAAAGAATCGAAAAGAATCAATTAATCGAAAATAATGGAATAAACGATAAATCATAAAGAATCGATTATTTTTAAGTAATGCTAGTGGACCCCCTATTTTCCACTTGATCATAAAAATTAAGTTCATTTATTGTTTTTATAAGTAGTTGCCATGAAAAATTAATCACCCAAATAATTTTTCAAAATTTTGATTTTAACAGTAATTTTTTTAACAATGAAAATTTTGAGTACTTTTAATTAAAAAATGGATTTTAAATCAACCGGTAAAGATAAATTAATGAAATTTTCAGGATTTATTGTTAAATATCTATATTTTGATAATACATTAATTACTTAAAATTATTTGTTTATTATCATATTGTTAATTAACTTTTAAGTAAACAAATTAAATTTTCATTGATATCTCGGTAAAAAAATGAAGTTTTTTTTTTATCGGTTACATGCATTATTTATTTAAGTTTAATATTCCGAAAGAAAATCTCACTGCTCGCTATTAGTTTAAACAATGTGAATTTATTTATCATAGCGCGCCGGGCGTCGGGCGCTGGCTGTCAGAACACCGCGCGGCCGAGCGTTTCAGGCTACACTGCATCTTTGGTCATTTATAATTAAAAATAACAATTCAAAATATTAATATTAATAATAAATTTTATTCTTTCAATGTTATGAACAATGCAATAAAATAATTTTTTATTATTAAAGTAAACAGAGAAAATTAAGAAATACTTAATTATAAATTTTACAAAACCATGTTATTATATATTTATTTTTACTTGGTAAATCAGTAAGCTATGGTTTTTAAATTTACTAGTAAGTACTCCATTTTGACTTTAAAAAAAACTGCTTGGTTACGATTTTCATTTGTTACTGACGTATCCACGTAAATAACAAAATAATTTTAGTATGCATTCCAGTTTATTCTTTATAAGTTCATACGCATATGAGTTAAATAATTATTAAAAACAAGAGCTGAGGTTTTGTGAATTTGTGTTCTGTTTATCAATCCAATAATATTATAATTTAAACTTATAGTCCAAGATCCCAGGGACACCAGACGTCACGTAGGAAATGTGGACGATTGAGTAGTGTTAGTATGTACTAAGAACGCATGCTTACCTGCTAGCTTGCTCAGACGGCCAATTTTCAGGTATCAGGTAATCAAGATACATAAAAACATTACTTACCTCACGTAAATTCTCCAGCTGATTTTTACGTATATTTTAGGCAATATCCTTAAAAATAAGTCGCCAATACTACCAGACACTTTCCGTCGGCCGTATTGCTTTGCAGACGCTTTAAAGCTCCCAAAATAATGACTTGACTTCACGTAAATTCTGATGCTCCATTTTTATATACAGGGTGTTTCCGAACTTGGCGTCCAAATTTGTAGGGGTGGTAGTTCGCATAATTTGAGAGCGATTCGCAGATTTCATTTTTCCAAAATATTTAAAATAAAAATAATTAAAAATTATAAACAGGTATAGTCCTGCACAGCGATAGGAGCGCCTTGACTCGCGCGCGCTACGCTTAGAATCGACAAAATTGCAAATCGCATCTGTTTTTGAGGACTATTGCGCTACGCGCTCAGGGTAGGATCTGCTCTTTGATTTTTTTTATAATGGCTCTATTTTGTTTATTATATTTTTTAGAAAAATGAAATCTGCCAATCGCTCTCAAATTATGCGAACTACCACCCCTACAAATTTGGACGCCAAGTTCGGAAAAATGGAGCATCAGAAGTCATTATTTTGGGAGCTTTAAAGCGTCTGCAAAGCAATACGGCCGACGGAAAGTGTCTGGTAGTATTGGCGACTTATTTGTAAGGATATTGCCTAAATTATACGTAAAAATCAGCTTGGAGAATTTACGTGAGGTAAGTAATGTTTTTATGTACCTTGATTACCTGATACCTGAAAATTGGCCGTCTGAGCAAGCTAGCAGGTAAGCATGCGTTCTTAGTACATACTAACACTACTCAATCGACCACATTTCCTTCATCAGAAAATACGTGACGTCTGGTGTCCCTGGGATCTTGGACTATAAGTTTAAATTATAATATTAATGAATTGATAAACAGAACATAAATTCACAAAACCTCAGCTCTTGTTTTTGTTACTAAAATTATTTTGTTATTTACGTGGATACGTCAGTAACAAATGAAAATCGTAACCAAGCAGTTTTTTTTTAAGTCAAAATGGAGTACTTACTAGTAAATTTAAAAATCATAGCTTACTGATTTACCAAGTAAAAATAAATATATAATAACATGGTTTTGTAAAATTTATAATTAAGTATTTCTTAATTTTCTCTGTTTACTTTAATAATAAAAATTATTTTATTGCATTGTTCATAACATTGAAAGAATAAAATTTATTATTATTATTAATATTTTGAATTGTTATTTTTAATTATAAATGACCAAAGATGCAGTGTAGCCTGAAACGCTCGGCCGCGCGGTGTTCTGACAGCCAGCGCCCGACGCCCGGCGCGCTATGATAAATAAATTCACATTGTTTAAACTAATAGCGAGCAGTGAGATTTTCTTTCGGAATATTAAACTTAAATAAATAATGCATGTAACCGATAAAAAAAAACTTCATTTTTTTACCGAGATATCAATGAAATTTTAATTTGTTTATTTAAAAGTTAATTAACAATATGATAATAAACAAATAATTTTAAGTAATTAATGTATTATCAAAATATAGATATTTAACAATAAATCCTGAAAATTTCATTAATTTATCTTTACCGGTTGATTTAAAATCCATTTTTTAATTAAAAGTACTCAAAATTTTCATTGTTAAAAAAATTACTGTTAAAATCAAAATTTTGAAAAATTATTTGGGGGATTAATTTTTCATGGCAACTACTTATAAAAACAATAAATGAACTTAATTTTTATGATCAAGTGGAAAATAGGGGGTCCACTTGACGTGATCTTGCTCTAGTCGAAAATAACTGATTGTTTACATTGATGATCGCCCGGCCCTAACGTTTTTAGCAATCCATTTTGGCAATAACATTATTTACTTAAATTGGAAGTTTTATTTGAGTAATTGGATTTTTTTATTAATTTATAGAAATCTACTGAAATCTACCAAAAGAAAATTGTCTACTAAAACTAGCCAAAATAGCTGAAAATCTACCAAAGACGGCACTTAGGCCTCACTAGGCCCATTGTGCATCCTCCTAAGATGATAGGCACCTCCTAGCTGGTAAGCCAGCCTATATATTTGATGTAATTGATAACGTCGCCAAGAGGTGCGTCTCTTATGTCGGCCGGTGTTAGCCGATACTCGTCGAACACAAATCTGCTAATAAATGAGAGCGTCGAGCAATCGTAAAGGATATGCTCGATGGTCTCATCTTCTTGTTCGCACGCTCTGCAAAGTGCGGATTCTGACAGCCCCATGATGGAGATGCTTCCGTACTGGGCAATTACCAGTCAGAATGCTTGTAACTAGGCGCATATTCTTAAAATGATTGTAAAATATCCTGTTGCTGCTGTTGAATTTGTTGCTGCAAATCACACTTAGAAGTTGATTTCTCACGTCATACAAAACAAAAAGTCTTAATTAACAATAGAAATTACTACACAGTTCGTAAAACATTACACAAAAACAGCGTTCACTTATTGAAATAAATAAATACGAAATAACTAGTCTAATAAACAATAAAATAAACCTAAAGTTAACAAAACAATACATACACAAAAACACTGTCTACTTTTTAAAACAAAACAAACACGAAATTTTAGGTTATGATGTCAATTCGAATAACCAGATACGAGAGTTTTTAAGAATACGCACGAGTTCGAATCATAACTGCAAATCCGATCTGCTACAGCTAGATCCTTGTCTGTTACAGCTTGCTATTTTTAGTTTAGTACAGAAGAGTGGGTGAACACCATGTGTCCCGGTGGTGGGAGCTGTCATGTGACAAATTCAAAGTAAATTTTCTTATTAATGGTTTTTTCGTTTTTTTGTTGGCAATGAAATCTATGCTTATAGACTCCTAACAATGAAAAAAACCTTTGCAAGCATTTTCTGACGCCCGGTTTTGCTACTTCCAGTGCAAGGATTTCGGCCACGTGACCGGATATTTACGTTTTTCAATGAAATTCAGGCTATAGCTTAAACGCGTTTTTTTCTGAATCTAAGATGATATCGCATTTTTTGGTATCGGTGAAATAGTTTATGCAGAAATAAATTGTAACCTGGCCAAAAGTGATCTGTTTTTGAAATAGGTTTAACTGCTCTCCAAATGTTTGTATAACTCTCAAGAGTATTGCCTTTTTGGCTGAAAAACCCCGTATACGGTTCAACCAGAAAAATCTAGGTTCAATAAAATTGTTAAAATTAACCAGACATTGGGGTCTATTCTGTAACAATTCCTTTATATTTAACGGCCTTTAAAAATATTGGTGGCCTATAA